>VZTI01004351.1:396797-538681 GCA_013397865.1 Struthidea cinerea
TAAGTGTGTATATATATATATATATATATATGCATACTTTCGTAAAGCTATCTCTCAAAAAGGAAATGAAAATGTCATGTGGAAAAATTCTAAATAATGCCATTTTTTCTCCAGAATCTTTGTAAATGAAAGCTGTTCTTATGCAGTGCTCCAGGTGGGGTCTCACCACAGCAGAGTCAAGGGGCAGAATCCCCTCCCTCGTCCTTCTGGTCACTACTGTTTTGATGCAGCTCAGGACACATTTGGCTTTCTGGGCTGTGAGTGCACATTGTCAGGTTGTGTCCAGCCTCTCATCCACCAGCATCACCAAGACCATCTCAGCAAGCCTGCTCTCTATCCATTCATCCTTCAGCCTGAATTGATACCAGGGATTGCCCCAATGCAGGTGCAGCACCTTGCACTTGGTCTTATTAAATCTCATGTGATTCCCATGGACCCAGTTCTCGAGACTATTCAACTCCTATGTGTACTAGCATAATATATGCAGGAAAAATGTTGTGTCTTGCCTATGAGTTTTCAGTCCAAGTAACATCTGATATTCTACTCAATTGACAGTAAAATATTGTAAGAGTTTTCTTAAAGATTGTAAGCGATCAAAGTTTGTTTGCTTCTTTTAATTAATGAATGCACCATCAGTGTAGAGGCAATTCTGTATCAAAGGTATATATGAAAACAGTTGTAAAAATGGCACAGAAATATTGTATAATAAACTAAAATAAAATTTGATATCCTGGGAAAAAAGGCCACAACCCTAAACAGTCATATGGGTTACTTCTAAAAGAAACCAAAAATTTATCCCACTGAAATTAGTTGTAAATGTAAAGAAGTCCCTTAATCTGGAGAAAATCTTTCTGAGTTCACAAACTCATTTTAAGTCATGAGTTACCTCCTATGAGTCTCAGGGATGAAAGTGTTTATTATGTATTCTCATTGCCAGATCAGTAGTTGAAAAAGGTGACATCCTGAGACACCTGACCTTTCTTGATTAATAGGTCAGTATGCCTTTAAACCAAGATTTAGGGTTGTTTGGAGCCTTCTGATCTACAAAAAGCAGCAGATCATTACAAATTAATTGATCTCTTTGATTTCTCACTTTTGATCTTCTATCTCAACCCTGGAACACAATAAAGATTTACAAAAGGTGTCACCTTTCAGAATTAAGTGTAATTAGCAAGTTCCTCTCACTTCAGTTCAACTTGTGGAGCACTTCCCAAGGTAAAAGTGTCTTGAAATCAGTTAACTTTTTTTAGTTATGGTAAGTTGTTGAAATAGCTGATTCAATATTTCTGTTAACTATTGATTAACACAAGACACTTTAAAAAACCAATCCTCTTTCTTTATGACTCTCTTCAAAAGCTTGTCTTGCTTCTGTAGGTGAGCTGCTACATCACAGAACCTTTCTGCTCATTTAAGCCATCTTCTTTGATAGGTGGTGCAAACCAGTAGGGATAAACCTCTAAGAAATATGGGTAATGCTGAGGACCTGATATCTGTATTATTTATTTTTCTTTTTTTCCCCCACTTTGGACTAGATCTTGTGTGTTCCTGTAGACTTAACGCTCCCTTGCAGCTGAAATCCTTTAGATAACTTCTTTGACTTTCCTCACCCAAACTGTGGAAAATCACATATTTTTATAGAAGTTTGTGAGAGAGATTTAATCCTTCTGTTATTTATTTTCTGTCCTCCCTCTGTTGTTTTTTGTTTCTTTGTTTTATATTTGACAATATATACATGGTAAAATTATATGATAAATAACTGCTGAACATAAATTATGTGAATTAAAAATATAAGATACTATTGTTTGAAAATATTTCCATTGATTATTAACTAGTGTATTAAAATTTCTGTTCATTCATTTGTCCATTTTTTAGGATGCAGCCAAGGGTTTTGGTCTTGCTTTTAGCAAGTGACCAAGTTGAATACCCATAGTTGAATTTAAATGATGGCTAGTAAATCTGAAGCAACACCTAATGGAAAATGGTCTTGAATGAAAATCTCAATCACATACCTAAATTACATCTCTGCTATCTGTGAGAGTTTTTATCTCATAGAACACCATCGATATTTCATGGGGTTTTTTTTCCTTTCTGTGATTTCTGTGATGCTTTTATTAAAGCATCTATTAACAATAAATTTACTTATTTATAAGTGGTCAGAAAAAGTGTTAGAAGAAGATTTACAAAGATAATAAATAAGATATAAATAAGACAAAATAGAATAAATAAACAAACATAGAATGTAAATGTTCCTCAATGGTGAAAAAATAGTAAATTAGTAAATAGTAAATTCTGGTGGCAGCACCAAAGTATATTTCTAAGCTCATCTTTTTGTAGTCATCTATTGTCTTAGTCATTGCATGAATAGAAATGTGAACTGTTTATGAATTAGGATGTTTACTTCTGAAATTCATGATTGCTAGAGTTGGCACAGCATGAAAAGTGATAAAACTACACCTACTCATTTATTTCCCATCATTAGAGGCAAGGATCATATATATGTCTTCAAGCTGCTGTACTTGCTGGTAAGGTATACTAGCTTAAAGCACTGTAAAATTATGGAGTCAATTCAAGCTGTCGTATTTTACTTAGCTACTGGAATGAGATAAGAGAGCAAAGGCAATCAATTACCATGGTGGCTGATAAGAATTAGCTTGTTTATCTTCACTATTTTTTTTAATAATAATTTGCCCTAGCTAACAATATAAAAAAAGGCTAAACATTTTTCTCTTGGTTTCCAAGTTCTCCAGTTGTGATTGTTGTGGTTTTTATTAATGTGTTTGTATATCATGTTTTCAAATAAGTCCAGAAATGTGACCATCTTTATGGAAGCACATGGTACACTATTTATAGCTGTACCACATTTCTATCTCAAGATCATCTGCAAATATTCAGTCCTAATAAGATCAAAATTTCATTGTAGATGGTATTTGGAAGAATGCCTTAACTTAAACCCCAGTAATTACGATAATACCTGATACTTGCTGTGGTATTGATTTATCTAGATCATATCCCTAAACAGCAAGCTATGCACATTTTGTGGGTATTTTCAAATTATTTTCCTTGGACATGTTTATTAACAAAACCATACTATTACACAGTGACGCTATTATATATTTTTAGTGAGTAGCATGTTAAGCTAGTAACAGTTTAGTGGAAGGTTTATAGATTGCCTAAAGTCACATGTTATTATTAAAGTTTGTAACAAATAAACCTTTAAGAACAAGGAAGAGTACCTCTGGAGTATGAAATGCATGTCATTAATAAGTTGTCTTTGATACTGAGAGATTATCTTGTTAACAGTTGGGACATTTGCATGATTGGAAGATTATCAGAAAGATTGAGTGCTAATTTCTATGTCTGTTTTATAGTCATAAGATAAAGTACCACTTGGTTCATACCACAGGAGGCAAAACCAAATTAGAATTAAATGTCATGCTGTGTTTTGCTGCCACTGTGCATTAATA
Source organism: Struthidea cinerea (assembly GCA_013397865.1). Classification (NCBI taxonomy): domain Eukaryota; kingdom Metazoa; phylum Chordata; class Aves; order Passeriformes; family Corcoracidae; genus Struthidea; species Struthidea cinerea. The sequence continues at coordinate 400,262 of VZTI01004351.1, forward strand.
GTACATTGCTCCTAATAATTTTTAATTATTATGGAAATAATTTTTAAAGATTACATATATGTGAAATTTCTAATACATATATCCAAGAAAATTACACCAGTTTCTAACTTTTTTGCAGGCTTGTCCTCAGTTCTGTCTCTGACTACTTTGCTGCCATGTTTACAAGTGATGTTTGTGAAGCCAAGCAAGAAGAGATCAAAATGGAAGGCATAGACCCCAATGCACTGTGGGATCTTGTTCAGTTTGCATATACAGGTATTGCACTGCACACATTACACTTCCTATGGAGGCAGATGTTGATATTCTTGTTTGCTACATTCCAATGAATTGTGGTTTTGTTTAAATATTTTTCTTTTTAATCTTAATAATCAAAAATGTTTATTTACCATTTCTAGGGATGAATTCAGATTGTTACCTCTTATCTCCAAACTATTAAATATTTCAGCCTTGTCAAGTTCAATAGGATAGTCAATAAAATGATGTATTTTTCTTGGTTTTAAAATACTTAAAAAGAGTGCTTCATACTCACATAACTCAAATTACATAAAATCACTGAAGGAGCAGTTGTATTTTTTGAAGAATAATCCTATGTTTCTGTCTTAATCAAATCTCAGTTTAAATAATTGCATAAATCTTTAAAATTTTGAAAGACTTGAAAGAAAAAAAAATTGAAATTTAAATAAGAAAATGTTTTAAAAGTTTTTATTATGAGCTGGATGTTTTCACTTTCATTTCTTTTCATAGGCAGGTACTCTGTTTTGAAGTGTAAACTTCTGAATAACTCACAATTCACAGTTAACAAATCAAAGCTCTCTTCTGAATAGTTTTTACATTTTAATGCATGATTGATTTGGGATTTATCCTTCTTAAGCAACTTGTTATGCACAATGTAACTGAAGTGCATTAATCTGAAAGAAATAATGCTAATGTTACAAAATAAGGCAATTAAAAGAGTGGAAATGCTTATAAGATTTGTCTTCCATTGCCTTGGATCAGGTAAGTATAAAATATATACTGTTTTCTATTTGTTTCCTAAAAGACATCCTTATGTTGTTTAAATTAACCATATTTTACCATGATGATTCTGTCATATATTTAATTAAGATTCAATTTTAAATGGATACCCCAAACCCTGCAGTTTTAATCTTCTCTAAATACACATATAATAATTTAATCACAAGTAGCTGTTCACTTTGATATATTTAATCAGGATATGTGCTGGGTTTTTTATGTCATAATAGCTTTACCATCTTAATAGAAAACAGAAACGGCAAATAAACGTAATTTAAGATAATTTTTTTTTTTTTGAGAATAATGTTTGAGATATACACGTTCTAAGAATGTAAGACCATGATTTATGCAGCACTCTACGTGTTCAAAGGGTAGTGCCTACTCCTATCAGCTGTGGCGTTGCCACTCAGGAATGTGGATCATCCAGAGGGTTTCAAGCTAGGGATCCATGAAATGGAGTAGTTCTTATGAAGCCTAAGAAGGATACAGTCTGATTCCTTGGTGAATGAATAACACAGGAATACTGGGGCAAAATCAAGAATACCTTGGCACAAAAGAACAAAAAACACTAATGGTAATGTTAAATCATTTTGTAAGAGGAAGGTGAAAGAAAGAGAATGTAAGAGAAGGGACAGTGTTGTTCCTCTGGGAACAAAACTGTGGAAATACTCAAGTACTGTATGGTTCTTTTGCCTCAATTTTCACTAAAATATCCCAGGAAAAGATACAACAGAGTTGTTATTGACAACAAAAGATAGCTCCTAAGTGTAGATTAGGGAAAGAAGGACACTCAGAAGAAAGGGAAAAAAAAGATAAACGTTTTCAAGATGAATGAAGCTATCTAAGAACTTTATGGTTATCTCTGAAAACTTTGGAGACTGGATGAGGCAATGAAAAAGTAGAAGAAGCAAACCTCTGCTTTCCAAAAATGTTTAAGATTTTCAGCTCCTTTATGCTCCTTGATTTCTCTATGTCATGTACTCTGTTCATTATATGAGGTGTAAAAATTGAAAGTTTCTTTTTGGTGTAAGGTAAATAAGAGCCAAACTTCACAAATGGATGAAAAGAGAACTCCACAGCTAGTATAATTCCCATGTTTTCTAATTTACCTTCTGTGAATTTGCATCTGTAATATTCGTTAATTTAAAGAGTCACACAGTCCAAACCCTCTCAGAAAGGGCAACATTATGTGCTATTGTAACATCACCTTGAACAATTAGAAACTTAAGATCTCTACTAAGATAACTAAGATCTCTAATGTGTTTCACATGCAGTGGTAATGCACCATTATCCTTTTTTTCTAACTTACTTGGAGACCAAATAAGACTAAAAATGTCAAGTTTACACTTGCAAGTTTCACAAATACTTACTGACAATAGAAGAGTGATGAGATTCAGGAAATGTGAGACACTTTTGCATGCTAAAAGAGTGCATGTATTGGATGCCATGGATCATTCTGTCTCGCATGTCTCTTCCGCCAGGTTCTTTGTCCTGACTTATTCTGATTTATCCTTATTTATTCTTAGCTTGTGTCCTTATCTGTTGAAGTTCATGTGGGATTATTTCTTTCTCTATTCCTTTTCTCTGCATCAGATGTCTTAGCAGATACTTAAATTTCCTAGTTACAATTATGCTAATAAATTAAACAATGCTGGGGAAGGTTTGCAGGTACTCGAACACAATTGTCTCTACTGATCCTGGCAGTTTTAGCCAAATCCAAATAGCAATCTCTCTAACAGATGGTGGGTATAGCTTGGATACACAGCTCATCATTAATGTGGCCAACCTTGTACAGAGCGTAAGAGCAGTCAAAAGTGCTATGGAGAATTTGGTGATAACTCACATGATTAGTGAATTCCTAGAAAATAATCCCAAACTTGTTCAGTTTATTGAAATTAAATAAAATCTAGGCTTCTCAGTTAATCATTCTGTTTTCCCTTGACCTTGCCAGAGCAAAACATTAATTTTTTCCCTTCCATTTAATTTCCACCTTCTACATGATTTATCTAGCTTCATAATTTCTTATCTCTTTTCTTGCACTCTGATTCCTTATTTACCATCAGTCTAGCTCATGTCCCCTTTCCCTTTGACTCAGTTCATTTTACTTGTGCTGCATGGATGTGGACAAGTGGAAATTTAAGAAAACAGCCACTGTTCTGTTACCCAGAAGCACAGCAGCCAACAGAAATTTCCTTTCAGACTTTTGATTTGTAATCTGGAGCATATGTCTGTCTAGTCTTAGACAGAATATCTGGAGAATTTTGCTGCCAAATTCCAATTACTGATTGCACAATATGTGAGAAAGTTTTCAACAACTCACATCTGTGACCAGTTTAGCTCTTTATTGTTTTACCTCAGGAATAGAAAACAATTTTGACCAATGGGCACTTATTGACTCCTATTTTCTTTTTCCTGTCACTAGCTTTATAGCTCAAGGAGCTTAAAGAAAAAAAAAAAAAATCACATGTAGTTGCTGCTGTTATAGAGAAGATTTTCCCTGGGGAAAACTGAACATATCAGACAAAAACCAGGTGAACATGGACTTGTTTGCAAAAATGTGGAAGTTAAGAGTATTACAGTGCAAATATGTTTAGATGTGATTTAAAAGAGGGAACCATTTTCATATCTTATTAGCTGAAAATCAGTCAGGTTTCTATTTTTTTAGAATCTAGTGAACTTATTTCATTTTTACTGCGAATCATACAGATTAAGTAGGAGCTTAAGAAGGATAAAATATATGTATCTATGAAAAGTATTACTATAGATGCAAATATCCTAAACTGATACCAGACCCTTTACCAATATAATCTAATACTTTTTTTTTTTTTACTTTTTACTGTTGCAAAATATCAGAATTAAAGTTCAGCAAGGGGAGGTTTTGTACATCAGACACTTAAGGAAAAATAATCCGGGCGTGCATCAGGCACAGCATCACCAACTGGGCAAGGGAGGGGATTGTCCTTCTCTGCTCTGCACTGGGGCGGCCTCACCTCGAGTCCTGTGTGTGGTTTTGGGTGCCACACTATTAAGAAAGACATTAAATTATTAGAGACTGTCCAAAGGAGAGCCATGAGATTTTTGAAGGGCCTTGAGGGGAAGCCGTGCGAGGAGCAGCTGAGGTCACTTGGTCTGTTCAGCTCTGGAGAAGAGGAGACTGAGGGATAGACCTCATTGTAATCTGCAACTTCCACGTGAGGGGAAGAGGAGGGGCAGGCACTGATCTCTTCTCTGTGGTGACCAGTGACAGCACCTGATGGAATGGCCTGAAGCTGTGTCAGGGGAGGTTTAGATTGGATATCAGGAAAAGGTTCTTCACCCAGAGGGTGTTTGGGCACTGGAACAGGCTCCCCAGAAAAGTGGTCACAGCACCAGCCTGACAGAGTTCAAGAAGTATTTGGACAATGCTCTCAGGCACATGGTGTGACTCTTGGGAGTCATCCTGTGCAGGGCTTAGAGCTGAACTCAGTGATCCCTGGGGGCCTCTTCCAACTCAGCTTATTCTGTTATTCTCTGATTCTGTAAGCAAATAGATTTCTGAATAATTGGCAAGGTAGAATTACATGGTGACCATCAGAGATCAAGTCTTGTACAGCCTTGATTAGAGCAACTCCTTAGTGAAGGTACCTGCCAATCTAAGAGTAGCAACAGGACGACAGAAAATTAGACAACCAAAAATACTGATTTAAAGATAAGAAAAGGTGTTGAAGTTTCTGTGAAGATTCAACGTGACTAATTATACAGTTATCAAGTTATGTGATAGATGTACCTATAAAACAGAATTTAAATAAAGCTGAAAAAATTGACATGTTAAAATATGTACTATAAACTCTGTGTTAGATCAGTCTTGGGGTTGTTTTGGAAGTGTTTTGGGTTTTTTTATATATATAGAACTTTTTTTTTTTGTAAAATTAATAAGGTAGTGACTACATATTGTTTTATCTGAAATAAGCACAAAGTTTTCTAACTACATAGGCTACATTATACTGCAATTACAACTTGTATAATTTAAATTATGCAGATGATGTAAATTTATTAGAAAAACACTCCATCAAAATTATGTGCTTCTTGTAGTATACACAGGCACACAAGGATAGATCAAAACAGCTTTACCACTGTTTTTTGTGAAGGATATATTTGACCAGTAAAAAAAAAATGCAACTTCATTAATCTATCCACACTTTGCTGCATTTTATTGGTTTATTCAAATAGACAAAGTATGTTTTCTCTGTGATATAGCAGAACTGTAACTTAATAGGAGCCAAAACTTCCTCTTTTGCATATCTTCTCCTTGTGAGGCAACTGAAGAAATCTGAAGCCAACACTTAGGTGCAATGGCTATGCAGAAAGTATGTTTCAATTTCAGGCAGCAAGATGATTGATAGCAAAAAAATCTGTGATTGAGATCTTAGTGCCCTGGGATAGATGGATATGTATTCTTTGATCTTTTAAGAATTCAAGATAAGCAGTGATACAGAAGAGTGTTTTTTTACCTCTTTTTCTTAGGTAAAGCTTCTTTCTTGATCTTAAAGCTTGAGTTTTCATTGTTTTCAATTGTGCTTCAATAGGTCAGAGAAGACTGAAACTGTAGATTGATATTCTGTTGTTTTGCTGCTATTGGTGACTCTAGGAGCCCTCCTTTGAAGTTACAACAGAGCTGTGAAGTTACTATAGATTTCCTATATTGGGAAATCTAATTAGCATTGGGATATCTAATTAGCATGCATTCCCAATAGTGATCAGAAGAGTAGGTTGGTGCTTTCATACCATTAATGAAACTGAAAAAGCAAAACCCATTTCAGTAATAGAAAACTAAAAATCCTTTATTTATTTACACATATCTGAAAAAAAATAGAGAATGGATCACACATGGAGGAGGTTCAGCTCTGCTGTATAGCTTTTAATTAGATCTTATTTGGGAGATTCTTTAATTAAAATACTGTCAAATATCTTTGTCAGTGTTATAGCTAATAACGTACACAGGACTGACAGCAGGGATGTAGCAAGTAGGAACATGCCTTTAAGCACAAGGACCCTTGGGTCCTGCAGCACAGAAACTATATTAATTAAATATCCCAAGGAGGTTTCTTTCTTGGTTTTGGTTTGGGGACTTTTTTTTTTAATTGCTGAAACTCAGCTGTCTATATGAACAAACAATGAGAACAACTCTTCGCATACTTTGGACTTGTGCCAATTAATAGTGTCAGAGTCCAGGGGTTATCACAGACACAGGACTATGCTACAACATGCTGTTTTAAAGTGACTGCCATGGTTTGGAGGATGACAGGGTTGGAGTAAAACTCCATTTCATTCCCATTAGCCTCAGCGCTAGAGGGAATTCCCAGACAAGCTTAACTCAATAGATATAATGTAAGGCTGTATGTATTTTATTAAAGGCTTATTCTCAGACAATCTGGATTTTAGGTGCTGGTGGCATGTTTACAGTGTATCAGGCTGCTCCTCTGTAGTAAATATTGATCACATTGAGAACTGGAGTTACCCTGACGCTGTAAAGGTCCTTGCCTCTACCTCTGTGACATGCTGAGTTTGTTCAAGGGTTATTTGTTCTGTAGTATCATGTTAGAGACCGCTGTGAACATGGACCTTGTCTAACTAGCACTTCTTGCAGGAGACCATTACCTGCTGCTGTCCCACTACATTTTCTCAGCCATGTATTTGATGGTTGACTTTGCACTTGCAGTGTATAGGCCCTTAAATTTCCATTCATTTCAGACAGCAGATCATTTGTTCCAGGAACTCTGGGATGAGTGATAAGAGGACAAATTAAGGTAATTGAATTGATCCGAAAGACTTTGTCAGCCATTGCGTAATGGAGAGTACAGAAGAATGGTCATGTATCATAGTAGATGCTCATAGGCCTTGAATAAACTTGAATAAACTTAACTTCTGAATATGGAGGATCCCCTGTGAAATTCTCTCCTAGAAGCAGATGCTTGTCATGATACATGTCATACTTTTCAGGCGTCAATAAAGAGAGAGTTCCAAAGAGAGTTATCCAAAGAAGCCTTCTTTATCAGGGTTGTTCCAGTTTAGGAAGTAGGAAGTGCTAGTTATGGCACTATCTGTGGAGCCATCATTCAGGTTATCTGTCCATGGATGTTCTGCATTGACTCACTGCAAAGTTCATACGTACGTTAGCTCCAGTCACATTTCAGATTGACATTTTCATGTATACTGTTCCTTATAGAATTCTTACTTGTGAACCCGGATTAAATTCTCAGCTATACTGTCCATGTGTAAAATGCAAGAATCTTTCAAAGTTCCTCAGTGTAACTGTAGGCCCAGATTGTTGTCTTCTTTCCCCTGTGAATGTCAGCCTGCTTGGAAAAAAATACCTTCCTTCACCAAATACCTTTCTGATCCTAAAACAAACTGTGGGCTTTCACATAATTCAAGTCTGTATTCAGAATGATCTAGAATATTATGGAGAGGTAGATAGTGACTGTGTTTCCTTGTACTGTGACGCAGTCTGCTGTTCTGTAGAAGTCAATAAGAATAAATTCAGGCAGATACAATGGGAAACAATGAGTATGGAGAGGAAGAACACAACTGGGGGCACTGCAGTGTGCATTTTTAAAGCTGTCCCTTGCTAGGCTCAAAGTTCTTCATCTCCAAAGAGAGATTAAAACAAGTACTGAACATTAATACCGGACATGGCTGGAAAGTGAGTGCTTCTAAGTGAGTGCATTTAAGCCTGTTGCTTAAATGGCATCAGGGAAGTATCAGACAGGCTGCTGTGCCATGGTCTGCCTCTTTAATGGGTTTCATTCTGGAGGTTCTGCAGTGGAGATGTGTACCCATATTTACTCTCTTGAGCTCAGATGCCTAGCTGTGTATCCCCAGTTCCAAAACAAAAGCAAAAGAATCATGAATATTGCAATGGTAGCTTGTGAAAGACGTCCTCACCTTTCAGGTGTTTACTCCTGTTCCTGCATTGTAAAATACCTTCACTCCCTTTCTGCTCTGTGCAAGCAGCTGTGATGAAATGTACCCTCAGAACAGGATGCAACTGGAGTACTCAATTCTCCCAGCAGTGTAGTCCAGCCCAAAGCAAAGTAGATTTCATTAGGCTGTAAGGTGGACTCATAAGCAAAAATCTTTTCGTGGCAATTGATGCCTCCATTTCTGTAAATTTTTATTCTCTAAGAGTGGATTTGAACTGCTCTGTGTTACCATAGCACAAGCTGCCAAATCATCCCCTGAGAAGTTAAGAAGCTTATTCTGGCAGAGGTGAGTGTTCCTGCTTCTGAGCTAGCTTCAGATGTGGAGAATAAAATACTGCTCCTTCAAACCTGAAAGCTGAGCTCCTTTGTCCTTGAGACATTTTTGCCTTTTTTTTTTTTTTTTTCCCACCAGAAGCGAAAGCTTGACTGCCTTCAGTGTAATAGAAAGGTTGTATCTCTATGAAATGTACTCAATATTTGGTACAAGTCTTGTGGAATAAAACTTCCCCCCCATTCTCAAGATGAAGTTTGCTTTTGTTTACAAGCCTATATTCCTGGAATGGCTTTTGATGTGTGCAGCATGATGAGCAGAACCTACAGTCTGGAAGAAAACATAAGTACTGAAGTCCATTGACTAAAAACTGTTAAGGGAAACTAAGGCCTTATAGATGAAAAGAGCTTTTGGGAATAATTTTTGTCATCTCCCAGCCTATTTTGTGTATGAGTGCAAGATTTGTGCTGTTTGAAATTTAATTCGTAAGTGCTGGTTATATTTGTGTATTTTTTGAGGTAACTTTTATCTTGGCTTTTTTTTTCCTTTGTTTTAACCTGTGAGTTTTTATTCCTCTATTTATGTACAAAACTAAGATTAAAATTTCCAAAGGCAATGCCTGTATATTGGCTAAATAATTGGTGACAAAATTAGTAACATAGTGGTCATCTGTACAAATACAAACCAGTAATATTTAGCACATAATCCCAAGAATGATGTTCATATTTTAACAATTTGTTTATAACTAATGAAAAAACATATCTTCTATCTCAGACTGATAACGTATCTTTCTTCACATCTGATAAAAAGGTTTTATGAAGATTAAATGATTTACTGCTTTTAGTTCTGTTATTTGTGTGTATATCTTACAGGGGACTAAGTTCAAGTATATAAAGTGAGCTAAGGCACATGAACGGCATAAGGTGAAAATAACATTTTAAAGTCTCTCTATAAAAAGCTGATGTACATGAGTCAGTGGACAAATTTTCTCTAAAACCTGACATTTCCGTTATACAAGAGGTGTTTTGGTTTGTAGTTTTGAGGGTTTTTTTCAGAACAGGAGATGAAAAGGTAACACATTGTGGATCATTTTGGCTAATATAGTTTTCTGATCTTTAGCCAGACATTTGCAAGACGTTTCCTGCTCAGGGGGATTTTAATTTGTTAATAGCATTTCCTTATCATAGCTCTGCAATGTTGTAATTTTCCACGCTGTTTAAATAAAGGGGACTTTGGAAGTACTGACCAAGGATCACATGATTAGGCCAGTTTAGTCCACTTACTCAAAGATATAACACAATTAGGGTGTAAATAATTGTACAGCATTTTAAAAGAGTGAATCTAGTTAATTTATAAGAATTCTCATATTACTGTGATGAAGGCTTTTTCATTTTTCACAAGCTGCATATTTATGTGTCTCTGGAAAAATTTATGAAATTATTTTATACATAATAATACTTAAATGAAGGGAGCCTACAAGAAAGATGGAGTGGAAATATTTACAAGGGCCCATAGTGACAAAACAAAGGCTTCAAACTGAAGTAGAGTAGGTTTAGATTAGATAATAGGAAGAAATTATTTTCTATGAAGGTGGTATGGTACTGCAACAGGTTGCCCAGAGAAGCTGGAGATGCCCCGCCCCAGAAATGTTCAAGACTAGGCTGGATGGAGGAAACCTGGTCTAGTGTAAGGAGCCCCTGCCCATGGCAGGAGGGTTGGAAGTAGATGATTGTTACGATCCCTTCCAACCCAAACCATTCTATAATTCTAAATAAGCACAATTAGCCATAGAATGTCTTCTTCCTCAAGTACAACTGATGAATGTGGTCTGCAGCAAATAATTAATAGAAAATAAAAAATAGTTTCATCAGGAGAAACCTCTGCTGACTGAGTATATTGTTTCCTATTTTCTTTTCTGAAAAAATCTTCACCTTTATAATAAGTATGGAAGACAATACAACTTAGAATTTGTCTTTTAAGGCGTAGGTCAAACTGGAGACTAAAAGATGTTCTACGACTCAGAAGATACCTTCATTGACTGCTGTTCATGGATAGACATAAGAGGTGATTTTACAAACTATGTTACTACCAGGAATTGACCGTAGCAGAGAGAATTGATCATCAGAATTGAACCCAAAGAGTGTTTCATCACCTGAAACCTGATGGCTCTGATGATTCCAGTGCTGTGTTTGGGAGCAGATGAACTGAATTCGTATCAACAAATATAAATATCAGTAGTGCCTCAGTAAGTCAAATGAAGGTGCTCCTTTTGTCTGAAATCAAGAAATAGCCATTCAGAGAGTGATTCATCTCATTCTGCTGTACATGACTAAAACAGAGCAGGTGAAAACTGCTCTAACACCTCCAATTTCTCTCTGTGGACTGAAAAGGAGATCGTGGGTGATTAGGTCATGTGGCTGCTTCAAAGTACCTAAGACTTGGAATGATAAGCAAAAGGTCTATTATAGCAATGTGAGGCACAGTACCTTTTTTATATGCTTTTTCAACTCTTCAATGGAATTTGATGCTGTTTCAAGAAAGCAATTTCTTATTGTAGTCATAATTGTAGGCAATTATACTATGCATAAGCTGAATAAATATTATCTTGATACCATTTGCTGCCTTTTCTTTTGAAAAAATGAGACCTCCTAAAACTGATTAGCCTGTAGAAATAATTCCATTCAGCAACATTCCAAAACTGCAACACAACTGATATTTCATCATCAAGACACATGAAATAGAAAGGTTAAAAAGATAAATACCTGATTACAAGGAATTAGTTTTAGCCTTTGTTTCCAGTTCCTTGACACTTCCCATGATTTCCCTTGTACGCACTTACAGCGCTCTTAGGAATGTTGAGGAGTCTTGCTATGAAAGGCTAAGTGTATAATTACAAAAGATAAAAAAACCTACTGTGCTCACAAGGTGAAATGATATTATGATGCCTTAAAAATTTAGGTTAAAATTCATTGCTTATGCACAGAGCAAATGATCTGTACCCACTGAGTGGTCCCACCACAGGTCCAATATGTTGGTCAATAGCTGTGGGAGGCTATTCCTGTGATACACACTGATCTTATTAACATCACACAAAGGCGGGCAAAAATTGGTGATTCCCTGTAAACAAAAATAGTACTAGAGTATAGTCAATAGTGTAGAAGAGAGAATAAAAGCAAAAAAATAAATAAATAAAAAAAGACTGAAAAAAACCCCAAATCAAAACTGTTCCTGAACTTGGGAAAAGGTTTAGCGACAGAACAAGAATATCAGAGAATTCTTATATTATCTCTGCCTCACATTCAGTAATGAGGTAATAAAATTTATGTAGTCATTATGAGAATGCATGCTAAAGACAGGCATTTTAATTTCTGCATAAGCAATGCACATAAAATTTTTCACAAATACAGCTATAATTTAGAATAACAATTAGAATACATTAAAGTTCTTTTGATTGTTTTTTTCCTCATATTTTTTCATCTTAATTAATGTAATACAAAAGGAGACTTTAAGCTCTGGTTAATTTGTTTTTGCCAGACTAAGGCACTTGTGCAAGCTTCTTATTGCATAAAAATGTGAGGGGGAGATGAATTGAAGAAGCAGTAATACTAATGCCCCCTTGAATATCTCATTAAACAGTTTTAAATAGATGCTTGGATCTTCTAATTGCCAATATAAAACTGTCTGAAGATTTGATATTTTATATACAGAGCCTCTTAACAGCTTTCTTTTTTCAAACTCTGACCATGCTAAACACTTTATACCCCAGAGGAATTTGCATAAAAATGTCATAGCACTCTTCTGAAAAAGTGAATACAGTCCTTGTGAACAAATTTCTCAAGGTGTCTTGATGTTTAAAAAGGAAGATAAGCAAGATTTGGAAAACATTTAGAGGGATTAAAAACTTATCTATCATTGAAGAATGAAGAACAATAAACTCTAACTCATACTGAGTGTACTTTTCCAGCTCTTATCATAGATCTATTAAGTAGTAAATTAGTATTTCTGAATTTAATTAAAAATAAGTCAAGTTGTAATATATTCATATCCCCAGATATCCCAGAAGCCATTGTATGTTTACTTCCTCTATTAAAATGTAAAGCAGAAATGTGCTCACACTCTTCTATAAAAATGTGAAGAATTTTCTTCAAAATGTCCATGTTACTTAAATGAAGAAATGGCTAATTCATAAAACAGATAATAATTTTTATTGATTTAAACTTAGGTTAATCCTACTGTTTCTCAGCTAATACCCTACCAGGACTAGTGTACCTTAAAGTGAACAGAAAATATCTTCAGTTTGAAAACAAATAGATTGATGTGGTTTCAACTGATCCCTTTGGGTTCTTCTCCTAAGGGTAGCTACCTTTAGCTATAAAAAGCCAAACTATGAGACTGTTACCTTTCCTTGTAAAGGATGGTGATTCTTTCTGTATTTAACGTCGCTTTGCAAATGCTGCCTGGATCAGTTTTGTAGGGCCAGAGACTTTTTTGAGCTCATTGTTGAAAAATAGCATGTAAGAAAAGGAGATTTAGAATTATTTTTTTTTTTTTAATTTATTTTTGTTTCAATTTCTCACTTAATCTAATTTTCAAAGGTGTTTTGCACATTTTTTTTTTTTTTTTTTTACTTTTGGTGCCAGCATGGTCAATTTTAACCTGAAAACAACTATCTTTTGAAAGCTTCCACTTTACACAGTGGAACTGTCTTCCAGAGAATAGATTGTGTGTTGAGCCAGCCATTACCTGCAGGCATGCAGCAAATGAGGGAGTGTCATTGATAAATAAATGGATCAGCCAAGAATCTGCTGCTGAGTGTGCCTTCTGACCACATTGCATAGAGATGTGGTGTACAGAAATGGTGAGAAAATGTCAGATAACATAAAGAGAAACTCATGTGACATTAATAGAAGAATAAAAATAAGCAGAGGAAACCCACTGAAATTAGGCTTTATGCTTGATCTGATGCTCTGACCTTTGCAGAAGGATGTATTGTAACTAAATCCAGTAAAGTACAACTTCACAGTTTCCATCTTATATTAAAAGCTCCAGATATAGCAAAAGGAGAAAATATCAGATGTTCAGTGATAATGTCATTGCATTTTGAGTTTGGTATTGCAATATAAAACATCTTTTCTTTTCAAGTGCATACTGTTTTGAAGTTGAGGATTTTAGAACTCCTTAGTGCCATGCAACAAAATTATTAAGATTTGTAGATTTTTTTTATATATGACAACAAATAAATGTTTGTATGCAGAAAAGAGTGAGTTTATCTAAGTGTTGAATTACAATACTTTTAAGAGAAAGATCAATATACACTTAATCCTCTTATAGTCGGAAATGATTTTTCCAAGCACAGCAAAATAAAATCAGAGGTATTTTTTGACCATTTGTATGAAATTTGCACATCTTATTTTCCTATTCTTTTTTTTCCAGTTCTCCAAAACAGCCTTGTAATCTTTAGGTTGTAGTTTTTTAAGTTATTAATGTAAGAGATTTATAAGATACTAATGTAAAAATAAACCTAAAAATTTTGGTTGGGGGGAGCATAATAACAAGAATTTAATATTCCAGCCTAAAATAAATTATTTTTAGGGTTTATTTTATTCTATTTTATCTTTTATTTATTAAAAAGTGTGTCAGACTTCAAGGTGAAGATAATGACTTGTGAAATTATAGAATTAAGTGTAATATAAGTATTAATTAATGGTTCTTTTCCCTAATATAAATTATTTTAGAGGAACTGTGTGCTATGAGAAGCCTGCCATATGTTATTCAGATAAGATTAATCCCAAAGTCACACTACAAATGAGAAACACAAGGTTTGAAGACTGTTAAGCCTTGTTTTGAACATATATTTATGGTTTTTTTCATACTACACTAGGCAGTTATTTCATTCTTTTCAGGGAAGTAAATGGCTGTGAGGTTTGCTCTGTGCCACTGAAGATAACACAAGTTTTATCACAAATTTCAATGAAAAAAAGAAAAGAAACCCAACAAAAAAAAATCCACAGCCTAGTTGATATCCAGATATTCCAAGTCTTCCCTTCCATTTCACACTGTACAGTGTCTCTTTTTATGCCTGTTATATAGTTGAATTAATAGTAGTTTAAAGAGAAACATTTCCAATACTATAATTTTCATGTCACTTAGGTGTTCAGTCAGGGAAATTAATCCTTCTTTTCTTCACTTTTTCTGTAGAGTTATTTATATAGAGCTACGATTATTTATAAAAACATCTTTCGATACTGTATGTTTTGTAAAGACTAAGTAAATAAGTTTGCATTTGTTATCAATCCTTTTTTTTAGGCTGCCTGGAATTAAAAGAAGACACCATTGAAAACCTCCTAGCAGCTGCCTGCCTCCTCCAGCTCCCACAAGTAGTAGAGGTTTGCTGCCATTTTCTGATGAAGCTTTTGCACCCATCCAATTGTTTGGGAATACGAGCATTTGCTGATGCACAAGGATGCACAGAGCTCATGAAGGTGGCTCACAACTACACCATGGTAAGGCAGCTTTGGAATATCTAAATTACAATCTTGTGAATCCTATATATCCTCTACAAGTAAAAATGCCTTGTTAGTTTTTTCTTGAAATTATTCTGTACTCTATTCTGTATTTCTATGGAACTTTGTTTCATAAGTGATCCTTTTGAAACTATAGCAGTGGTGATTCCTATGAACTTCAGTGAAGTTATGAGAATTGGCCTTCTATGATGGATGCACTGTCTCCTGGGCCAGAAATGTGTAAGACTTACTTAGATACATGATGACGTACAGGTGATAATGGTGAAGTGTATGTAAATCATTATAATATTTTTTAATCACTTTCTGTTAGTTTAGCTTTAGGGAAGCTTTTTAATTGTCATTGTTCTTCATGGGAACACTATGAAGGGAAATTTTGTTGGGCTGTGGGTTTGGGTTTTTTTGTCAAGGATTTTCCCTCCTTTTTAATCATCTGTGAAGTAGATTAAGCCAGGAAGTTCTAGAAAAAAGGAATTTTATCTGGTAATATTTAATATTTTTCTGGTTACATCTGACAGAACAGGTATGGAATTAATACAAAAATTTAACCAGAATCAATGAAGCAGAAATACACTACATATTCAGAAATTAAATCATATTGGTAGCCATTTGATTCTTCCTAGCTTGACAAAATTAAAAACATCTGGCTCATGAAATTAAACTTACATAAAGAGCAGATTATATATCATTTATGAGAAATAATGGTCCCTTTAGGTCTCTACTGAAATTATTATTGAAGTAATAGAGCACTTTTCATTGAATCTGATACTCTTTTTCAGCATTTATGTCCTTGTTTTATTTATTCTTTTCTTTAACTAATAACACATTGTAATTCACATGTTTAACTGTGGTTTTTTACCACTACATTTCGGGTAGTTATACCCATTTTACACTTCTGGAGTGAGCTCTGTGGTTTCTCTGTATTTAGGCATTTAAATTATAGTGTTACAGGTCCAAGCTAGTCACTTAAACCTTCTTGTGTCAGTGGAGAGAAATAAGCTGTCAGAGCAGCATTCATGTGATCTTTCAAATGAAACTGCATTAGGACTGAAGAGATGTGTTTTGAAAAAATCCAGGCTTTTATCAATATATTTCTTAGATTTATATATTACATTAATATTTTCAGTTTGGTTTGTTGTATGAACATGAAGAAAATAGAGAAAAAACATTGATTTAAAAAATTTAAAATTGCTTACGATTCTTTAAAAGATCTTATTGAAATATTTTTGGGTGAATGAAATTACTCAGTACATTTGAAGACTTGTTACTAATACATACCTAATGTATCACAAAATTCACAAAGATTAAGATATTGGGTATATAATCTATTATTCCTTTAATGCTGAGACTTAAAATCTCAGTTATGTGTAATGGGAAAATCACCAACAGAAGATGGCAGGTCAAAAAGGAAGTCACAAGACTTCGTTTTTGCTTGTAATTAACTTGCTTGTAATTAGCAAGCAAGCTCTGATTTATATGCAATGTATTTGCAAGCATGCACAAGTCATACTTTCTCTTTGCTAGAAAAACAAATAATCACAATGAAATTACAATATTTTTTTCTGACCCAGTGAAAACATAACCCTAAAAGGTAAGCTTCACAGTGTGTGCTATTTTCATAGGCATTGTGTTACTTCATTCAGGTGTGAGTCAGCTCACATCTAGTTGACTGTTTTGTATTAACATGTGTGGAAGACCAGCTGTGAGTGGGAAGGAGCGCCTTATTGCCTATCTTCAGTACAGCACTCTCAATCAAAGAGAATCTACATAAGAGAAACGTGATTAGTTCTTCTACATGGATACATGACCAGGAAAAACTTACACAGTTCAAGGAAGATGCCCTGAGAAGTGTGATAGAGGAGCATCAGAGACCTGGGAATGTGAAGAAAGGGGAGGAAAGTGATGAGCACTGCCAAAGAGCAGATGCAGTCTCTGAGGTGACAGAAAGCATTCTTTTTTCCTTCAGACTCCAGGAAAGTAGCATGGACTGTGATGAGGGCAAACATAAATTAGGGCAAGAGGGAGTTTGTTTAACAAACTCCTCCAGTCTTATGCAGAGGATTTGAGGGGAAGCTCTGGCTAAGGAAAGGATGGGAAAATCACTGTTTCTTTAAAAAAAGTAATCTTCCTTTCAAGAGGACTTCAAGGCCCTTTCTTTAAAGCTTTTCAGGGTGCTTTTTTTAAAAGTTCAAAGTGATGTATCTCAAATTCTAGCTCTGTGAATCTTCTTCCACAGAGTTACTACAAAAGCTCGTTGTGAATAGAAAGTAATAGTACTCCCTTAACTCTGGAATCTTCTGCAGATGTTTGCTTGAGATAAAAAAACTCAGAGAAATAATAGTTCTATACTGGTGTAGGAATGGGGAGCTAGACAAAATTTTTCAAATAATCTTGCAAAAATAGATTTTTAGGCATGGTTTAAGCAATAGATTGTGTAATATTTTTGAGATATGACTCAAGTTAAATCTCATCTTTGAATAATTTTGCTTCTTAGCTAATTATATAGTTGAAATTAAATATTCATTGATTCATTTGAAAAAAAAGTCATAAAATAATAGCTCTCTGCCTGCATTATACCTGGAAAATGTTATACAGCTTTTCTTCACCAATTACTTTTAAGTAGAAAGTAATTCACAATTGTCTTCACAATAGCATTTTAATGAAAATCAATATATTTTCATGAAATAGTTTGCTTCATTGAATCTCCATAAATGTTTTAATCTTCATTTTTCAAAGAAATCTGCTTGCCTAGTCTCAGACTTGATATAAGTTCCAAATTACATTGTTGTTATATACATACATAACTTGTTTTGTGCTTTCACGTAACATGCTATGAGGGCAAGACATTTGAGCTTGAAAATTTCTTTATGTTGAAGAAGAAAGAGCTCCTAAAGAGCAGACCAATTAATTTAAGAAACCTGTTGACAGGAGACAAATCATTTCAAACACGTTTCCGTCACACTGAATATGTTCTCTTTCCCTAACCATGAAATCTGTGGAAACAAAGAATACAAATTTTTATTTGCATGGTGCTCACAGGTATGTCCTGTGATGTAAATAAAAAATTCATTAATTTAAATAATGTAAATAAAATTAATTAACTATAAAGTTATATATCCCTTTCCATGAGCAGAGGTATAATATCCCTGGTATTTACTGGGATATTTAGTCTTCAGTGTCAAATATCAAATTATTATTTTGAAATGCAAAATCCAGTCGAGGAAAAGCAAATGTTTTCATAGAAGAGGGGAGAAAGTGAGGAAATGAAGATAAGAAAAGCAGTGAAGGAAAATCAGATAACATTTGAACAATCTTAGAAGATACATTTGCCATATAGCAAATTATCAGGTTGATGGAAGTAAAGAGGAAGGTAGATTTCATAAAAATTTAGTGAACAATGAACATGGGCAATTTCTATGTTTGCATTCCCTGTACTTTTTAGAAATGGAACTTGGATGGAAACATTTTAAATGAAAGCTTTACAAGGAAGAAGTTAATAAGAGCAAAAATGTAAATTTTCATTGGTTTCTTTTTTAGACACATCAGATTTAATGTAGTTTGTTTTATTTCTGAAGTATGAAAATGCCCTGCCAGTGTTTTATGGTGTGATTTTTATTTTTTTAAATTATTTTTAATGAATCTTCTAATTTAAATGGCAGCACAAATATCCACGTCTCTTGATTTAAGACTTCTGTACTTCTTAATTTCAATCTGGGTTGTTACTAGCTTGTCAATTTCTGAAAGCTTTCAATCTGCAGAGCCATATGTCTGATAAGTTTAAATTCCTAATTTATTGCCAGAGTTAAGTTAGATGATATTAGAGTGAAATGCATGTGTGATGTCTTTTTAAAAAAAATAAAAGCAGCAAAATGGAACATATCAGTAAGCTGAAGCAAATGATTTCTTCTAGCAAGCATTTTTAGTGACAGTTCTTTATAGTTATAAGGGGCTTCATATGTAGGGAAGCTAACCTCTAAAGTCCGCAATTTATCAGCTTGTCATACTTGTCAGAAATTAAAGTCATACTGTATGGACTTATCTGCCTCTTCAGAAAAGAGAGTGTAGTGTAATTTGAGATTGTGATGGCCACCTTGTTGGGATGCAATTATTTTTTGGGTAGAAGATGTTTTAAAATATGTTCTGTTTTGAACCATTGTGTGTTTATTGGTGACAGCTTTTAATAGACAATACTAGATGAAAGGACTCCATGGCTTTAATGTACCATTAGCCCTTCTTACGACGAGTACTTTGCTATGTTGGTAAATATTGAAAAAGGAAAAATAAGCCATACTTTTCCCTAAAAAGATAATTGCAGTTTGTTTTTAAAGCATGGGGAAATATAAAAAAATACTCATACTTGGTATGGTTTTGAATACAAATGTGATTTGCTTTCTCTCTCTCAATAAAGCCCATGGTTCTGCTTGTGTTGCAGTGTATAGATAATGCTTAGAAATTGAGGGTTCCCTTCAAAGATATAGTACCAGTTTCTTCATCTCATTATCATGCCATTTGACTGAAACCTGATTGCTTCAAGTAGAAAACTGAAATACCTCATAGATATAACTATTTAATCTGTCAGTGCTTCACCTCTCAGGTAACTTCACTTAAACCTCAGCTATCATTTCGCATCTTGAAACTGCTGTTTGAGAGTTGAAATGATAGCGCTTGTTCCACATTTTTATTTCACCATACTTCAAAATGAATTGCTAAACATAAACTTGGAAAATCTTCAAATTACTTTGATGCACTGAGCGGAAGAATGGCCATAAGTAAAAATTCCTTGACCAGAAGAACATAAATGGATAAAGTGATTGATATGTCTGTAACCCAGTCATAACTTCAGCAATGTAAAGGACCCTAACATATGTTACAGTTCCAAGCCTGGGAGATGCAGAATGTTTGCAAGTGCCTGTGAATGAAGTGGTGAGAGGTGTTTAGCTTCTCAGAGATGCAGTTCTGTGCTTTGCACTGCAAGGGTCATTAGTCCCAGCAGAACAAAACATTATTCAAACTTAATTAATGAGCATGTAAGTAATCTCAGTGACATGTACTGACTCTATATGGACTCTTTAATTTACTGAGAATTCTGATTGTACTGCAGATGGAGAAACCATTTCATTTAGTTAAAGTGTATGCCTTATGCAAATTTTTTAATGATCTTTTATGGTGAAGAGCTTCAGTGATCATTTTATTAGTTATGTTTATTATCTAGGTTACAAAATTTCGCAGTTAAAACCTGCTGGGGGGGAGTGGGGAAGGAGTGATACATAAAACCTTTTCCTTCCATTTACAACAGTTAATCCTGAAGCATATTGAAATATTGTAACATTACTCCATATTCAAATTAAGAAAAATATTATTGAGATATTCATAGATGGTGATAACAGTCATTAATGAGTTGCAGTTGTACATTTAGATGTCAGAAGTTTATTTCCGTGCTGATATAGCTTTAACTAAAATCAAATAACAAGTGAGGCAAGAAAACTCTCTAGTAATTTAACTGTAATTTAACAGTTCTTTAGTGTCATGGTAAGGAACAGTATTCCCCAATTTAGTGCTCCCACTAAATCACTCCAAACTGTGCACTGCTCATTCACTCCCCCTTTTCTCTCCCCCTCCCCCCTGCAGCGGGACTGGAAAGGAGAATTGGAGGCACAAATGGTAAAGATGTTGAGATAAGAACAATTTACTGGAAACAGCAGGGAAGAAAAGGAACAGTAACAGCAACATATTATACAAATGACAAAGTGTACAAGAAGGAGGCAAATTATTCACATGTTCAGCAGGGGAAAACCCCACAATACTCAACCGCTTCATCTACTACACTACCTGACCTGGAAGGGAGCTTTTCCCAAGTCCCTGGAAAATGATATGAGGTGGTATAGAATAAACTCCAGGTCCTAGCTGGCCTTCCTCCTGGCTACTGCAACAATTAACCCTGTCCTGGCTGCAACCAGGGCATTTTTCATATGCTGTTTAACAACATATATCTACAGGGTCATAAGTTGGCTTTCTACTGCTTAATATAGCTGACCACATGCTGCTCAATAGATTCTGATCAGATAACAGGTTTTTAAACTTCAAATTGTACTTTGTTTCCACCACTTTGACCTCCTTACCTCCACATTGGTGACATATGGAGAAATAGACAATGAGATGGATGGAAAACTGACTTCACAGACAGGCCCAGAGACTTGTGGTCTACAGTCACTACAGCTGGTGACCAGTGAAGAGTGATGTTCCTCAGGGATTATTTCAGGGTCTAACACTGTCTAGTAACTTTATTAGATGATAAGATGGAGTTCTCTGTCAGCAAGTTTGCAGATGTCATCAAACTGGCAGGAGGAGATGATTGATATGTTTGAGAACAAGGCTGCTGTTTAGAGGGCCTGCTGCAACAATGGGCTGAAAGCACAGAATCACAGAATCATTAAGGTTGGAAATGACCTCCAAGATCACATCCCACTTCGAACACCCACTAAATACCACCATACCCACTAAACCATGTCACAAAGTGCCACTTCTACTTGTTTGTTTAATACCTCCAGGGATAGTGACTTCACCAGCTCCATGGAGAGCCTGTTCCAAGGCTTCAACAGTCTTTCAGTGAAGAAATTTTTCATCGTATCCAGCCTGAACCTCCCTTGGTGCAACTTGGGGCAGTTTCCCTCCCCATGTCCTATCTCTAGTTGCCTCGGAGAAGATGCCAAACCCCACCTCAACACAAGCTCCATTCAAGTAGTTGCAGAGAGCAATAAGGTCTCCCCTGAACCTTTTTTTCACCAGGCTAAGCCACCCCAGTAACCCCAGTCACCCCAATAGGATTTATGTTCCAGACCCTTCACTAGCTTTGCTGCTTTACGGCCACTCAACCCCAGTGTTGCATGGGGTTGTTGTGACCCAAGTGCAGGGCCCTACACTTTGCCATGTTGAACCTCATATCACTGGCCTTGACCCGTCAATCCAGCCTTTCCAGATCCCTCTGCAGAGCTTTCCTACCCTTCAGCAGATGACTCTCCTGCCCAACATTTTGTTGCCTGCAAATTTCAAGATGCACTTGATTCTCTCATCCAGATCACAAGTAAAGGTATTAAAAAGGCCTGGTCCCAAAAGTGAGAAACATCACAAAGTTCAGGAAAGGGAAATGCAAAGTCCTGCAATCTAGGGACACATAACCCCATGCACTGCTACAGGCTGGGGAGCAACTGTCCGGGAAGCAGCTCTGCAGAAAAGGACACCAAGTTGAATGTAAATCAGCAATTTACCCTTGCTGCAAGAAGCCGTGAACTTCCTGGGGGGTGTCAGTGAGAGTGAGAAAGGTGAAGAAGGTGATCATTCCCTATTTGGCACTCGTGAGACCAAATACAAAGTGCTGTGTCTCCTTTTGTATTCCTCAGTACGAGAGAGACATGGATACAATGGAGTTAGTCCAGGGGAGGTCACCATGCTGACTGGATGCTGGAACACACAGTGCATGAGGGAAGTCTGGGAAAGCTGTCCTGATGAACCTGCTGTACTGAGGGAGACCCTGCTGCTCTCTGCATCTACATGGTTGAGGCATACAGACAAGAAGGTGCCAGACTGTTGTTGGGGGTGCAGATTGATAGGCAACAGACACAAAGTAGAATATAAAAAATTCCAATTGGATACTAAGATTATTTTTTTTAGAACAATGGGAGTAGTTTAAACAGCAATGACCACTGGAATTTTTGGGATCTGTTCTTGGAGGTATTCAAGACATGACAATGTTGCTAAGTAACCTGACCCAGTTAAGACATGCACTGAGCAGGGACTGTGACTAGATGAGGTCACTTTGAACCAAAATTATTCTGTAAGGCTATTAAATGTATTTCTTGTATGTTTTTGGTGTTCTTAGATATGAGCTGTGTATCCAGGGATGATATGAAGCAAAAGTTCAGATTTTTTGGGTTTTTTTTAATTTTACTTTTCAAGCAATGTGCAACAGATGGGTTTCCTGGAGCTAGCATTTAATTGACTTTTATTAGCAATAAGATATTGGTAGCATGTTAGCAACAAATTAACAGTAACACACTGAAATTTTAAAACATTCTGTAATTTTCTGTTTCTTATGCTTGGAGTACTAGATTGGAGTAAAAGGTTTAATTACATCTCTATTTAAAATGCTTCCTAGATCTACATAGAATGCTAATTTTAAAGAAAACAGATCCCTTCACTTGACTAGTTAAATTATGATTTTTAAAGCTGCTATTTTGATACTCTAACTGTTTAGAGTATCAAAGTTGTTTTTTAATAAGATCCTTCCTCTCTCTAGCATCCCTTGGACAAGTAAAATCAAGTTGAAAATATTCCAAAGAAACAAGAGTACTAGAAATAAATAATACTATCCGAGATACAGAAATTAGAATTAAAAACATTTTGGAACTTACAATCCAGTGTCAATTATGCCTGACTGGGAAGTATATTTTTTGAGGTTTAGAATTTTCTCTGTTTTGCCCCTTTAAATCATACTAGTGATACACAAAAGTGAATGATCTCAACAGTGCAAACACAAGCAAGGGTCACAAAATCCTGGCAACTTTCAACTGAACCACATAATTTGATTTTTTATTTCTCTTGATAAGGATGGCTTTCTTAAAATATTTCAGTTGCTTTTTTTTATATATAAACTATTATTACTATTATTATTACTCCTACTCCCAATTCCTTTTTTCTTTTTTCTTTTCTTTTTGAGAAGAAATTGTACTTTATAGATCACCTTTCACGCTTTCAGTGTTTTTAATATTCTTGTTTGAAAGTAATAATCAGCACTTAGCTCAGTGTGCTGCTTTCCTTTTAAGTTCTCCTTAGTACAGGTGTGACATAGCATGTTACAGTACCACTCCATCAAGACACAGTTGGAGAAGAGGAAGGTAAGAGCATTTCAAGAATTAGCATATGGACAGCAAGATAATTAACAGAAAATAGAAAAGAGAACTGCTGGTAGTAAAATGCTGTGAAATCTACAGGAAAACAGTTAAGGAAATAGTCTGTAGTGTTTTAATCACAATTTGATGGCTTCTTAATCAACAGGAACTTCAATTTGGTTGCCTAGATGCTACATTAAAAAGGTTACTAGGGCAGAATTTTGTATTATTTCTAGAGAGGCTGCTCTGAAAAGCAGCACCCTTAGCCGAATAACCTTTTTACATTATACACAAGTCTCAATTGTTCCTATAGCTTTAATTTATTTTTCAAGTTTATTCTAGTTCCAGAAAATTGGACATTCAATAGCAATATTAATATCCCATTGAACTAATACCTTTTATGCTTTACACATATAATTGCCTACTAAGGGTACTCTGATATGTCTCTTCTTCATGTGGTGGTTGTCTGTGGGGTCAGCAGATCTACATCTCAATCTCTCAAGTGAAGGATATATCAATTCATAAATCCTGCTTCATCTCACTGAACTGTAGGCAGCAATAAACTACTGTTCTTAGAGGTAGCTCAGGACAAGCAGACTTAACCTAACAAACTTTGGTGAGTGCCTAAAATCAGCATGAATCTGTGTCAGTACTACAGAACTGCAAACATCAAACTAAACAAGCACTCCAAAGACAGTGAATCTTTGAGGATTTTCTTGGCATTCATGGAAGACAATGAAGATGAGAAACATGATAGCTGAATTTTGTAGCTATAAATTCAAACCTTTGAGTCTGCATACCAGTGTAAAATCAAATACCTGGCAATTTTCAATGTCTTCTGTAAGATTAAAGGATGTGTCCCAGTACTGGGGATAAGCATTCTTTATTTGTTTTCCTGAAAGTATTCAAGGATGGTTAAATACAAAACCCCACATGAGTACTTAGATGGTGTGTGTGGAAAATTAATTTGCTAAATTCTCTGAAAATGTAGTGTGTATATACCAGTTCAGGGGTACCAAGAAAGCATGACATATGCTTTAAGTGCATTTTCTGTCTGCTATTCCCAACACTTTAAGATTGAGAAGAGATCCTTTAGGGTAGAAAGAAAACTCACTATTGCTTTCTGTGGGCTTCTCAGATAACAAAGAACATAGCCTAACTGGAGTATGTAGCTGGTAGGAGGTGATTGGACTGATACTGGTATGGGGAATTCTGGTAGGAAAAACAGAAGAAGGAAAGACACAGGAATGAGACATGATAGAAAACAGAATCTTAGTGTTTGGACTATGGTTGAAGTAAACATAGGAGCATATGACCAATAGAAATCTTACTCTGTAGAAACTCCATCACCAAGATTCTTGTCCCTACTCATTGCCCTGCTTTCTGAAACAGTCAGTGGCTTGTATTGTTAACATGGCTTGAAAATATTCAGTCTGATTCTGGCAATAACATGTTCAGCATAATGCAGGGCAAACATCTCATTTTTCTGTTGACTAAGAAAGAATTTGCAGTCATACAAAAATAAAGACAATGAAATCCCAAGGAATCGTATGTTTTTTGATACTTCCAGTACTGGGAAATAAAAGATAACACTTGAGAGTAGAGGTTAGCCCTGATCTTTCCTGAAGCAGTATGAAAAACTGAGGCTTTACAGTGTTCTGTCAATGTAAAGGAACCCTTCAATATAATAATGACAGATGTTAGAGAATCATAATACAGAGATACTGAGAAAAAGCATCACCTGCAAGTATTTCTTCCTAATACTTGCATGTTCTCACTTACACCATCGACATTAAAAAAAAAAAAATCATTATTAATAGACAAGACTTTGGGCTATCCATTTCATTGGCATGTTACTCCATACTGAGAATTTTTATACGCTGTGTTCATAAAATATTTCGTTTTATTCATATTCAGAAAACTTCTTGTGGTATTGCAAACTTTCAGAAAGTTTTTTCTGTCATGGAAACATCACAACCTTGCCTTAAGAAAGACTTGGGTGACTGGATATAATGAGCCGTAGCTGACAATACAATACTTACAGAGTGTGATAAGCCTTGGTACAGGCTGTGAGTCAGCAAGCAAGAGAGAAAAACCTGAAGCTTCCAGAAAGTTACATTGTATCATCATGGAAGGATTTTATTTGTGGCCTTCGTGACACCTCCTCAGTAACAGGGATTGGGACCAGAAGAGCAGGGTAAGGGGCATATTGCTGTGCAGGCATCCAACACTGAGCTGCAGAAATTACTGCATTTCCCCAGGCTCCACTATGTCAACTCACATTTAGGGCCAGCTTCGGGAGCTGGAACTGTGCGTGGGTTGTACGTGTGGGAGTGTGAAGTTTTTCCTGACACATCTTACCCACTGCTTTGGTTCAGTTATTAGATTGAACTTTGCAGCATCACACTGTCTGGTGCTCTTTCTCCCTTCACCCTCCTCCTTGACAACTGTTCATTGTGGATTTTTTTTCTTGGCACTAAGAAATAACAGATCATCTCATATTGGCTAGAAAACATCCTTACCAGAAATACTTTTTTTTTCTTTATGGAAACATATAATTTAAAAACTGTTACATTTTTATTACTCATTTAGACTTAGGTTTTAAAGGTTTTAAAGACATTGTAATACATGATAGCTACAAGAGAGGACTATATATATATGTATACATATAAATATTCTAAACCATGTACTTTTATCTAAAAACAATAAAGTACAATTAAATCTTTATAGAAAAGCTCATCAGCTACATTGAATCAGCTTTTTTCTTACAACTTGTTCTGAAAAAGAAACAACAAAACTATGCAGCACCAATAAGGTGTGATTTTTATACTATCACCATATAAAATGCAGGAGGCTAGACCTGGAAATATAGCTGTATGTAAAGAATTATATCATTTCATTTTTTCCTTCTCCCTGTTTTTCACTGTGTCATTAATTCCTTTCACTTTCCCCATGTCCTTCCACTCTCCTTCCTCCCTCTGTTCCTTCCGCTTTCTCTCCCCGCTACTTCCACTTTCCCTATGTCCCTTTCTTGTCCCTCCCTCTTTCTCTTCCTGCTTTCCTGCCTTTGTGTCCTTCCTGCTTGCTGCTTGGTTTCCTTCCTTCTTTCCTTCCTCCTTCCCTCCTCTTTGATTTCCATGCTTTACTGTCTTTCCATACATGATGGGTTTCATCTCTTGGTCACTGAAAGTAGACACACACCTTAATAGTTGTCAGTGGTAATTCTGTGCTACACAGAGAATACGTAATGGAAACCTTAGAAATTAGCTGGAGAGGCAGTAAATATGGAGAAATCAAAAAGGATAACTGGAAATGACAATGTATGTTAGCTTCACTGTTCAGGTATGCTGTTCATTCATAAATATATGTATATGTTATATAAATATGTAATTATGTACATATATAATTCATAAGCTATATTATATATAATTATCGTTGTCAGGTTCAATGTAATGTAATTATAACTGTATATGTCTTGACACTGTGTAAGCCCTGCTCAGCAATAGCAAAAACATCCCTGTGTTATCAATGTTGCTTTCAGCATAAATGCAAAAATAATTAGTCCCATGCTAACTGCTATGAAGAAATATAGGTCTATCCCTGCCAAAATCAGTACAGCCAAGAAGTTTGTTAGTTTCTAAATGGTAATGAGAAACTGGTTGACCTCATCACTTAAAACTCTCATAAAATTGTTTCCCAATTTTTCTGAAAATTTAACCATTGTTGTCATGGAATGAAAGCAGTAATTATTGTTGCAAGTGTTGAAATTTCCTAGGGAATGGGAAACTACTATCAATTCATCATTCCCCTAGGTAGACAAGATTTTTTCAAATAACAATTTTAGCTGATCCTCACTTCCATGTCTGGATATTCTTTTTCTTTTTTCATGGTCAGGCTTATTTTATTACTTTATGATCCCCTTGGTATGTGACCTCACTTTTGTGACATCCAGTGTACTTGCAGACTAGCAGGAAAGAACAACTGTTTTATAGAATAAGATGAATGACTCAAAAATTAAAAGAAAGAAAAGAAGGAAGGAAAGAAGGGAAGACATAAAAAACCTCCTTTTTTGAGTGATTCCTTTAAATAACTTCCAATCTTTCAGAATTGCTTTTCCAAAAACCTGTCTAAAGATGACTGCTTCTGAATTACTTCAGAAATTAAAGCATGCTTCAAAAAAAGATGAATCAGTTGCTTCTTAGAAGTAAATAGTCTTACTTGATTGAGATCATTAACACATCTAGTGCTTTAAAAAGTATCTAGAGAAGCAAAAAAAATGTAATTTAAAAGGACATTATTTCATTAGAGTCATTAAAGCTAATGCTTGTTTATACCAGCTGGCTAACACATATACTTCTAGAATCACCCTATTAAGACTTTTTCAACTTGTTTTAAGGGTATTGCATATTCTTTCATGGCTCTTCTTATATTGCTTCTTTGCTTGCAACCCCTGGAGTTATTTTTTCAAAATGGTGCCATATTAACATGATGCCTGACGTTAACCTGTTTAGCCAGTGTGTTTTATGGGGTTGAGCACATTGGTATAATGTGAGTGTCTTCCATAAGGGAAACATTGCTGAGAGCAAGATGTAGGGAACTGTGTGGATATTTCTTGGGACATTTCTGTGGGATGAAAAAGTTGGGAAATCTATCGCTTAGATCTATCACATCTTATCACTGATGTTGCTGAAAACAGAACTTATAAGGATATTCTGTATCACTGAAATGCCCATAAGAAAAGACTGATTGTTGAATCAAGGTTAAATATACTGTACTTTAATAATTAGTCAAAAATGATCATGCCACTGAAGACTAGACTTAATATCAAATAGCTGCATGTCATTCTCCCCTATGTCATTGCTTTGGAAGACTGGAATTTTCAACTCCAAAATGAATCCATAGTTACTGAACTCTCAATTTCTTGTCATAGGCTTGACTGAAAATTTTAATGCTCAACAGAAAGTGTTGAGCATTAACTGTCACAGCAGTTGCATATTTAAATTATTTTTTTCCAAGAGTTCATGTTTGTTGTCAATATTTCTATTTCATTCTTAGAACTCCCCCTGGTGGATTATGTAAAATATAAAGAGAAAAACTCTAAAGAGTATGGCTGTAGAGGCTAATTTTGCAACTAAGTACTAAGACTAATTCAGTTAGCATTTTATAAATATATGCATTATTTATCTTGATGGTGGCTATATGTATTTATTAACTTGATATTAATTCTCAGAGAATCTCTGAGGTTTTTTGCTTGTCTGTAATGTGGGTGTCCTCTACCATGAAAAGGAGAGTTTATTAAAAAACCCAAACCCAAACAAAACCCAGTTCTAATAAACTGAGTAGTCTAAAGTCTGTCAAAGATGAAAGGATTGGGAGGGCATTCATGAGAAATACCAATCACGGAGAATTGCCTGGGCTGGTTGCTTAACACTAACATTATTTTTTAATGTGCCCACAAGTGAGTTAGTTACATACCCTAGGGAAAAAAAAAGAGATGAAGAATGAAGGGTCTGAATTTGAAATGATACTCTATGTAAGAAGGACCAAGAGAAGAATGCTAAAGCACAGGAAACTGTAATGGACAAGAAATATCATAGTGACTTGTAATTATTTATATGCTCGGGTTAAGACAGAGCAGCTAACTGGAAAGGTTTTTATTTAATGTGTGAAATTGGATTTTATACAGGTACCAACAAGCTGATTATTGTGCATATCTTCAACAAGTATAAGAACCTATGACTTATTCATTAAAGAAAGAAAGTGAATAGTAGTGGTAAATGGAGTGGCAGTCAGGTGAATAGTAAGAATTGGCACTTTTGAAAGAGATACTGATAAATTAAAAATGGAAGAATATTAAAATAGTAAAAAGTGTCTGTTGGAGACCCATAGAACTAGATTTGTAAATAGATGCCATTGTCTTTCAGGTTGTAAAAGTGAGAGATTTTACGAGGGATTGTAATTATGGAAGATTTGAAGTTGTAAAAAATGTAGTTAGTAAATTTTGCCAATAAAAGTAGGGCCAGTCACTTCTGGAGGTAGTAGTTGCCAGGTTTCTTTACCAAATAATTACTAACCCAAAGCAAATCCATGACCTCATGGTTTTAGAGCATCGTTGAACATTGGTTCTCAAAGATAAAATTGATTCATGTGATGATTTTGCATAAAAAGAAGGATAAACAAAGAATGGGTAACACTTAACAATCTTGATTGCAGAAGTAAAAAATTTATTATAATAATTAGTCAACTTGACCAAATAGTTATTAAAAACCAAGATATTGAGGAGATTTAGATCTTTAAAATCAAAGGTATAGAATAAAATTAGATGTTAAACTACTTAGATTTTGCATTCCCAGAAAGAGAGGAAACGCTTGCACAGAGGATTCTAACCAAATAAATAATTGCCTCAAACGTAAACCCACAAAAACAACATAAAAATAAGCTAAGAAAATACAAGTAATGAAAAAATCAGTGCAGAAGAAGTAGAAATCGGTAAATACAGACATACAGTGGAAAGTGCCAAGAGCAGATCTTAATTATTTCTTTTGACATATATAAGAAAAAAAGAGAGGATTTTCATTGCTAAATCAAGAAAATAACAGTGTTAATTACAGTGAGATGGTGATCTGCCAATAATTGTATAAATGTCATGAAACTTAACAGAAACATGAATTTGTGATAATAATTACACTAGTTTCAAACATGTAGACCAGAGTAGGATGTGCTTCAAGGAAAACTGATGTTCTCAAAAGGAAATTTATCACAATTAAGATGAAGGTAAAACTTGGAGTTCAAAATATATGCTAGTGATACAAGTATATTTATGTGTCTTTGTGCATACATATATAAAAAAAATATATATACACAAATATCATATATATATATATATATATATATGATATTTGTGTATATATATTTTTTTTATATATGTATGCACAAAGACACATAAATATACTTGTATCACTAGCATANTATATATATATATATATGTGTGTGTGTGGAATAGATAAAGAACTCCCTTCTGTGTCAGTCTGGTGCTGTGAAAAAGTGCTAATCTCTGGATGCAATGGTGGATTTTGGAATATTTTGTCTAATTCTCATGTCACCATTTTTAAATAGCACTTGACATTTGGAGGGTGTGAAAAGGGGAGACACACAGGATTATAGGACAAGCGAAAATGTCTTGCGATAAATATCTTAGAGTGCTCAGGCTCTTTCAGCTTATTAAAAAGAAGAGAAGACGAGGTTCTTGATGACAGTGTATCTCCACAGGGAGAAACTACTGTGAACTAAAGAGCTCTTTAATCTAGTTGAGAAATCTTAGCAAGAGCCAATTCAGTTTAGATGGATTGGAAATAAAGTACTTTTCCATCAACAAGATTGCTTAAACACTGGAACAAACTGGGATAACAGCAGAGAAAAGTGTTGAATTCTCCATCTCTAGGTATTTTCAACTCAAAATGGAATGTGTGTGAATAAAATTGAAACAAAGCAGAAATTCTTCTTAGAGTAATTTGTGATCTGTATATGCAGAATATATTTGATAGACAAAAAACCCCAGATTAATGACCTAACTAGTTTTCCTGCCTTTAATTCTAAATATCTGTGTCATGCTAATCTGTTTTTTTTCCTTGTTAGTGCTTGATATATCCTGTTAAAAGGTGCAACAGAGGAGCAGTCTGCCATTTTGTTAAGTCATGAATACTGAAAATTGAGTGAAGATGAATTGTGTGGGACAAAGGCCAAGTTCTCTTTAACAGGTTGCTCAGCAGGGGGAACATTTTGAAGTTTAGAACGTCATTAGAGAAATTTTGCTAAACAAGGTATCCACAGTATCAAAGATAGGAAATTCCTTAGCTCAGGAGGAAGCTAAAGCTTAGAGGCAGTGGACTTCTTTTCACGGCGTCACAGAATATGCTGAGTTGCATTGGAAGGGACCCACAAGAATCATCAAGTTCAACTCCCATTCCCACACAGCACCATTCCCAAGAGTGACCTGATGTGTCTGAGAGCATTGTTCAAATACTTCTTGAACTCTGTCAGGCTACTGCTGTGACCACTTCCCTTGGGAGCCTGTTCCAGTGCCCAGCTATCCTCTGGGTGAAGAACCTTTTCCTGATATCCAGCCCAAACCTCCCCTGACGCAGCTTCCGGCCATTTTCTTGGGTCCTGTCATTGGTCACAACAGAGAAGAGACTTCTTGCAGGAGATACATAGAATTTGTTGCAGCACAGGAAATGTTGTAGTTCAGTCAACAAGAGTATAGTTCATTGTGATGTGCCTACTAAGGGAAAGATGCAAAGAATTTACCTCGGTGCTCCAGTGACTCTGGAGCCTTTCCTGATATCTAACCATTCTTTCGAAACCTTCATTGTCAAGTGTCCTGAACGTATGACACGCACACATAACTCACGTAGTCTTAAATAAACTTAAATAGACTAAATATCTTATTTAGTTTGAAGAATAATATATGGAATAAAAAACCTTCTGAACTGAAGTATGTAAATTCATGTAAATTCACATAGGGATGCTGGCTATCCAGGGAATGAAGAATTGATTTATATAAGTAAAATGTCTGCATTTCTGATACTGGAGAAATTCACTACTTAGATGTTACACATTAGAAACTATCCAAGTTTAAATTCAGATGATTAGTAGCTTACATGAGATGCAATACTTCTGACTGCTGCCATTATACCACAGTGGTAATAAAGAACAGTTTCTATCTCATTCAAGAAAGAGTAGCAAGATCTGTTTACAGCTAAAATGTTTCTAGGGTGTTTTATAAAAGACTGCTGCCAGGTGTTTTGTCCTGTGGATGGCAATACCTGAACCATCAGGGGGTTTTTGCATCATTAGGAATTTATCTTTCCATCTGAAAATACAGAGACACGTAAAATGTATACAATGTGCAGCATCATTTAAACAGAACTTCAGTCCTTTTACAGAATTCAGATGGTAAAGTTGGCTTATTATTAAACTAATAGAAACAATGTTCCTTTTTTGTGTTTTGCTTCTATTAATGTCCTTGAAATAGTGTATCTCGAGCTGGAAAGCACTGTAGAAAATGAGACAACATTAGACCAGCAAAATGTCCTGCTGTTTCTAATATATTTAAACAAATGACGTGGCATTAAAAAATCCATACAGCCCACACCTTATTTTCAATTTTCCTTGCAAACATAATTGTCAGTAATGAATAGCCTTATCCCAATAAAACAAATATTAGTTCATCCATGAATTCATACTTATACCAGTACACACTTATTATTCACCTTTTAAAATTCAGAATATAAACAAAAAGCCAGAGATAGCTTGCATGACTTGATCATGTTAATGCTGGTTGTCTGGTGTAAGCCTGGTTTCCAGGCTTCTTCTGTCATCAGTGGAGAAATAGAAGGTTCTGCAAAGGACATTTAAATGTCATCTAACTTCAATGTCAGGGTAACAGTAGCTATTCAGAGATTAAATATGAAACAATTATTTGTAATGATTGCATAAAAGGTGACTTCCACTCTCATTTGTGGAGACGAGTGAGCACTGCTTGTTCCTTTCAAAGTGTAATTCTCTTGCTCATGGTCCATTCAACTCCTGCATCTAGATCAGTGATATGTGATCAGTCATTAGCCAGATGTAGCCCCATCACTACAGCTGTTTGAATTTCACTGTTTAGATTATTTCGTACGGGTAGAAAACCTAAACATCAAAGACAGGCTCCTGAATTGTGCTCCAGAGACCAGATACTAAAGAAGTTGTCAAAGTATTTAAATTCTTTTCAGGGTTTTCAGATTTCAGTGGAAAAAGTCATCCTTTCAAACAAAGACATTAAATTTTAGTGGTGCATATAGTTCCACATCAACAAGGATGGTTACTCCATTTTCATTAGCTGAGTAAGCAGTGATTTCTTATTTGCTATAGTGATTTAATATTTACTCCGTGCATGTATTTGTTTTGTTAGGGAACAGGTTGTAATTTCACTCATCCATTCCTTTCATAATAGGAAAACTTTTGTGGATTGATTTAAGAAAAGTTAGGTATAAACACTGTCATGTGTAATACATTTTCTGCATTGATTAGGCTTAGAACAAAAAATATCCTTTTCATTTCCATTTAATTTCCATTATATATATCCATTATATATCTTTATGTAACATACTCTCGTTAATAAAAGAAACATAAAATAATTGCACATTTTTAAGATTTGTTTTATTCTAGGCATTGACTAATATTTATTTAGCCTATAGCTTCTTTTTTGCATACAACAAATGTTATATGCTTTATAAATATGCAAGTTTTATCTGACAGGTTTCTAGCCTGCTGAGATCAGAGGTGCCTAGGTTGGGAAAGCTTTAAGAAGGAGACTTACAGGTTTATTTAGCTACTGAATGCTAGAGACAAAACACTGTTCATTAGTTCATGTTAATGTAGATTTACTAGATAAATGTAAACGAGAACTTATTTCCTAGTGTTTCATAACTTACTTTCTTATCTTTTAGATTGTGATCTCTTCTAGGTGGTGCTGCTTTAATGTGATGGCACTAACAAAACATTTTATTTTTACTTTGACCAGTGCTTAATTCTCATTTATGAATTGACACCAAATGAAATTTTAATTTAATCAGATATGTGGAGTATTCTGTGCAAGTTTAAGGGTGGTAATTTGTAAGTAAAGGAATGCTGTTCAAATTTTTTTTTTTCATTTCACTAATTATGTATGCTGTGGAAACAATCTACAGTCTTGGAGCAGAGCTTAAGCTTTTGTGTCCACTGGAATATTTTATTGTCTTTGGAGTCAATAGTGAAAAAGGACTCTTAAGTTCTACCACTTTATTCTGTGACTACATCTTAATTAAATTATTAATTACGATAAGTACTCTTCGAGAAGTCACAAAATTTCTTTTTATTTATATTTTTATTTTAGTTCAGCAATTAGTTAATTAAGCTTATATGCTTTTGATAAATTAATAATGAAAATGTGTATGAAACTCATCTTTCTGAACCTTCTCTTATCAGCACTTTTCCATCAATGTCTCTTACATTTTATTTTTTTACATCTGTGTTAGAATTCTATAGTCTTCCTTGCTGGCAATGAGTTGCTTAGACAAGGCTGCTCAAGAAATTAATATGATGTGATTTATAAAATAGATCCTTCTGAAAAGACATTAAAAATCAAAATATTTTTCACCTATTTTCATTATATTGATTTGCGGTCCTGTAAATTCTGACATGTTATTTTAAACTTCTTATGTTTTAAGTTGATCTTTCTAAATACAAAGTTTCACAGGCATATTCTATCCTTTGGCATAAATACTGCTGTTCTTGTGTACTGATGATTAATAAAATTGCAGAGAATCTTTTCCGTTTGTGAAACTGAGCTACATCTGGGCTTTTTATGTATCACTTCCTATTGCAATGAAGGAGTTGGATTGTGATTTCTGTTTATGCTGATTAACTTTAAAAAATAAATTATGTAAATTGGCAACCTTTGTTTGTTTAAATCTGCAGTTTCACAAAACCAAATTTTGCCAGTGGCACTGATGGTTCGGTATAGCCTAGTGCAAAGACTTACATAGGTCTAGATCTGTCAGATTTTTTTATTGTTGTAAGAGAAATGTTTTGTGCTTAACAGTAATATAATTTTTCAGAAGGTGAAGTGCTGTTCATTGCTAACATTAACTAAAGAAACATCCCTCCCTTCAAACCCTTTCAGCAGGGTTATATCTAGTCAGTGTACCTGCTGTTTGCAGTAGGGTTAAACAAAATACAGTAAAGCCTTAGGACGCTGCTATCACAGCCAGGCAGGTAAGGAAATTGCTTTTCCTCAAAATACAAAGGTTAATGAGAATTAATAGCTTCACTTGTGTTTCATTAAAGACTTTCCTAAAGGTAGTGTAGTCTAATTCCCTTCTTCTGTATCCCACATTGCACTAGGTTTCTAAGACTTCTAGTTAAAAGTTCAAAACTGTTTCTCAGACAGTTATATCCTTTTCATTTTCTTAAACTTCCATTATTTGCCAAGAAGGTGCTGATACCTCATCTCCCCATATATTTAGTTTATACAGAAGGCCTCTTAGTCGGCATGCAGTAATGTTATAGCTTGCTATGAATAAATTCAAGCTGAGTCAAAGCTGTTTATCTCAGGTGGTTTATGTTTTTTATTGTTGGCTTTGCTGTTGTTTGCAGGGGTGGGGAAAATTCTTTGTTCTTTTTTTTGCTTTTGTCTAGGGTGCTTTGTATTTTCTGGAATGCTTCTAAAGGTTAATCAGTGTTCCCACTTCACATGTTGGTAGACCATACCAGAATGTTTTGGATTTATCTTGGTCTATTCTTATATGAACTATTTTTCTCTAAGATTTGGTTTTAAAAAAGGTATTATATGGGTCTTTAGATTGCCAAATGGAGAACAACGCACTGTCTACAGACCATCTGAATGACATGCAGCTAAAGTCAACATTATCAGCTTTTAACGTGTGGACTCTCTACTGAAATAATTAAAGTATTCTCTTCTGATGAAGGTTTCTGCTGCATCTGTATAAAGACCAACCATATACTCGGTTGCATTAGCCAGGGGATTGAAAGAAATTATTACTCCCCTCTACCCAGGACTCATGATGCCATAATGGAATGCATTTTCCAGCTGGTGGCATTTCAATTGATGAGCAAATTGAACCAGCTATGAAGCTGTAACAGGAAGGACACAATACATGAAGAGAACATATGAAGAGGGGGCATTCATGAAGAAAAGAAAGATGAGAGAGATGGTATTTTCAGCTACCTATCAGGGGTTATGGAAAAGATAAACTTATTCTTTTCTTGAAGTTGCACAATGAGAGGACATTGGGCACCAGTCCCAAGTTTCAGTTTTCAAGTGAAAAACACGTCCTCACAGTGAGAGTAGTACTCATTGTAGCAGTTTTCTCTGACAGGGTGTGGAATCTCTGTGCTTGGAAATATTCCAAGCTAGACTCAACAAGGCTGTGAGCATCCTGTTTCATCAGTCAACCTGATGCAATTAAGTCTAAATTTCCTACATTACATTGCTGTGCAATCAAGGGAAAATGTAGTATTCACATAACACTCAGATGTAATTCTTTGTGGCATTCTGCAATTTTCAATTTTCAGTAGAAATTTCATGACATCAGAGCTGTGATTCAGATCATATTTAAAAGTCTGTGGTGGAATGTCTTCGGTATGGGTATATAAGTGTATGTTTATACATGTACATGAACATAGGCACATGCATTTTTAAATGTATGTATATAGTTGTGGCATTACTGACCAAGTTCCAATTATGAAAACCACCATGTAATCAATAACACCCATAATTTTGGACTTGCTACTCATGTAATTGAAATGAAGATAATTTAAAAGAAATGTACTAATTCTTGTAAATTATTACTAAATAGTAGCCTCTACAGAGGTGACTTGATAAACTAAGCACATTCTGCAGACAAATTTGTGGTCAGAGAAATAAAAACTATATCAATGGCTCAAAAAGCCAAAACTATCAGCCTAGGAGCATAACTGTAAATTCTATTGCATTCTGTAATGGGCTTACTATGGAGTTAATAATTAATGTCTCACACAGAAATTATGCTACCTATTTAGAAAATAACAACTTGTACATGCAATCTCTTCACATAAGGGAAAACTGTCAAAACTGTGGAAATCACTAGCTATAATGAAACATCTCCTTCTACTTGGAATTGGACATCTGACAAGATTGTATCCAAACCCAATCAATTTTCCATCAGTCTTGTGCTTTTCATAAGACTGAACACGCTGATTGTTTTGATTCTGAAGACATAAGCCATGTACTGACACACAGAGGAAGAACTAAAAGTATTGCTAAACTTCTCTGCTACTCTTCTGAGGATCATTATTTTAGAGACATCCAAGCTTTTTCTTTAAACCAGTTTAATTCAGCTGTAAGACCTATACAGGGTTCATTCTGATGGCTTTGCATAGGTTTAGACAAAATCTGAGATAGAGTTGTGAAATTCCTAGGGGAGTAAATAAACTTTATGTTTATTAGGATTTGATAACAATTTTAGAAAGATATTATCTTAAGAATTTATTTAGAAGTACACCTGATAGTTTTCCTATTTGCAGTGAATCTTAGAAATTTATTGCTATGGTTTCCTCATGAAAGTTGTTATCGCAATGTGCATCCACAGGAAGGATTTTGCAATCCTGTTTTTAATCACTTGTGTTTTTCTCATTACAAATTTGATACAATCAGCATAGATTAATGAATTCTGTAGAATAAATTCCTGAATCAAAATCCACTTTTTTTTTTTTTTTTTAACATTTTGGTAGCTAAATTGCATTCGAATAACATATGTTCTAAACATATGTTCTTAAGTCTTAACATTCTTAATCTGTTATATGCATCAGGACCTGCTGAGATGTATTGCAGCTGACTTATTTATCGTATGCTTGGTAAAAACTTCTTCCTTTTAAGAAGTGATATCCAGAATATATTTTGGAAATGCATTACATAATTCAGTACCTCTTACTAAAGATCTTTGTCAAGTACCTGCTGGAGAAAGTATATACATGAAAATACAGATACTTTGATTCTTTTTTGTTCAGGATCTCGCTGTATAATGAAGTGGAAGTGCAGAATAATATCTACTGCTGTCTGTTTTTATGTTTAATTAAAATTGAGAAGAGACAAGAGCTTCCAGAATTTATCAACACTTCCAAGTTTTCAGTAAAATTCAAAGTTAGCTGAAAATTTGCTTATTTTAAACAAGGCTGTATTTGCTATGCAGTATCTTTCGTAATAAGAAGAAAAAAAATTGACTGGAGGGCTGTAATAGACACTTAAGACACAAATGACCTGGAAAGACAGAATAGGATATTATTTCCCTCAATTTAAGAATGGAGATTTCATCAAATCTATTTCAGCCACAGGTTTAAAAGTTAAAAAAAAAAAAAAAAAGGAATTTTTGCCTGTTGCAGACGTGCTTAAATTGTGTAGTTGGCTGCAAGGGATTCTATGAAAGCAAAACCTAAATAAATTCAAACAGCTGTTAAATACATTTGAGAGAACGCCACAAAGATCCTCTAAGAATCGTGTACAGGAAATCACTAAAATCACAAATTTTCAAAATTTGTGATACACAGAGAAGTTAGAATATTCACCATTTAAACTCCTTCTAATCATTGTCAAAACTACAGCTGGTCACTGGTCACAAGTGTACCTCTTGCTCTAAGCCCATACAGTCCTTTTTATGTCCCATGAGCAGTTAAACACTGTGTATCACCTAGGTACCTAAATTCTGTGCAAGACTTTATCAGCTATCAACAAGCTTATCTGAATAAATAACATTTTTAAATGTAATGGGTAGCTTTTAAAGCACAAGAGAATCAAAAGATCCACTACTAAAATTTGAACAAATCCTTATGTTATTTCAAATTCTTCATTTTAAAGAATGTTTATATTTCTATTCTGCTATGCTAGGCAGCATAATTTCAGGCGCAAATATCATGTAATAGTTTCTGTTTATTTCCAGGAAAATGTTGTATGTTTATATGTGTCAGTTCCTGCACTTGGGTCACAACAATCCTCATTCAGCACTACTGTTTTGGGGAAGAGTGGCTCAGCAGAAAAGAACCTTGGCCAGCTGGTCAACAGCCAGCTAAACATGATCCAGCATGTGCCCAGGTGGGCAAGAAGGCTGATGCAATCTTGGCCTGTATCAGCAACAGTGTGGCCAGCAGGACCAGGGCAGTGATTGTCCCCCTGTACTCAGCACTGGTAAGGCCACATTTAGAGCCTTTAAATACCATGCTCAGTTTTGGGCCCCTCTCTACAAGGCCACTGAGGAGCTGGGGCATGTCCAGAGAAGGAACTGGTAAAGGGTCTGGAGCACAAGTCTTATGAGTAGTGTCTGAGAGAACTGGGGTTCCTGGAAAAAAGGAGGCTCAGGAGTACCTTATCGCACTCTACTACTTACCTGAAAGGAGGTTGCTGTGAGGAAGGGATTCACCTCTTTCCAGAGTAACAATTGATAGGACAAGAGGAAGTGACCTCAAGTTACACCAGGGGAGATTTAAATCAAGTATTAGGAAAAAATTCTACACTGAAAGAGTGGTCAAATGTTGGAATAAGCTACCCAGGTAAGTGGTGGAATCATCATCCCTGGAAGTGTTCAAAAGGTGTGTAGGTGTGGCTCTTGGGGATATGGTTTAGTGGTGACCACAGTGGTGCTGGGTTAATGGTTGGATTCAAAAAATTTTAGAGATATTTTCCAATCTTAATGATTCTGTATTTCTATGAATTTGTACCCAGGCTAATGAAAAAAGCACTTAGACAATCAATAGCAAGACACAGCTATAAAGTTCTCTTTGCCTTCTTCCCCTTCCTAATAAAGAACTTGTTCTAAGAAATTATTGCATATTACAGTTAGTTGACAGCATGAGATTATTTGATGTTAACATGTTAACATACAGTCTTGGAAAGAGTGAAACATAATGTCTGTTCCTTCCAAATTTGTAATTTCCAAAGCAGCAATAAAACAAGAGTAACTGTCACTTTAATCAATATTATGTGCAGGATGACAAATGTTTAACAATTTCATTTCAGTCTGAAATTTTTCTTTTGGGATTTTCACAGTAGATTAATATATTTTCAGCTTTCATTTAATAGTTTTCAGAAGTGTTTTATCAAACAACTTAATGTGACAAGTTTTAAGCAGCCCTATATCTTGACAATCACTTAAAACCTAAATACAATGGCTGCTCTACGTTATAATATATACCATTATTTTGTTGGAAAGAGTGTGGAAATTCCATTGTTAATTGTCAGACATCTTTGTGTGAATCATTCTATTTTGTGAAATACTGTGGAGTACAAAAATTTCAGTCATCTAGAAGAGGCCCCATATTAATGGACTTTGTACCATAATACTGATTCTTTGGCATTAATCTGGATTTAATAATGTGCTTGAAGGTTTTAAGTGCTGTCAGAAAGTGATTACCATTTGAGTTTCTTCAAACTTGCTTACAGTGTGGAAGTCTTTGGAGGTCCCCTTTCAGTTGTGAGGTGGTTCTTTCCCAGAATCATGTTTGCATTTTAATGTTTGTCTAATTAGAAATATATTCCCTTGTTCCATACTAAAATTGTCAGGAATGCTTCAGTTTATGCTGGATGCTAGTTGAAAGGTGAATCAGAGTTCAACAATGAAAAGGAGAGTATGTGAGAGAATGATTCAAGCTCATAAGTCAGGCCTTTCCTGAACTTTGTATTTTCCCTAAGATGGGCTTTTTGTTAACTAGAATGCTCTTGGCAGTATGCACTTTTTCAATACCATGATTTACTATAAATTAGTCAGAAATGCTAACATTTTCATATGTCTCTGATAGGATATTTTTAATATTTCGTTTCAGTTCGAATGACTACTGTATAAGAAATACTAATGTAAACTACCATTTGTAAATATTTCACTCCTCAAACAAAACTTAAACTAAAATATTCTCCAGAAAGAGCATACATGACATGACACAAAACACATAGGCTTTGAAATGCATAATAGAGATAGAAGAAACAGAGTTCTTGCGATTCATTATAGTGTCTCACAGAGACACTATAGAGACTCATAGAAATACTCATAGAGAAATGCATTTTTCCTCTATGATCTTGCAATTACCCAGGACTGCATTTTGATTTTAATGGCTATCTGTTTTTAATTCAAGTTTGAAGAACAGGAATACAAAAAAATTCACTCTAGTGCTCTGAGGTTCCAATTACCTTATGAAATATTATCTTAATTACAGTATTTATTAATCATTTATGAAAGTAGAGGCTTTTTTAATAGACATGATCTTGCATATGCCTTCAGCCCTTGCTTTGGGCTGTATTCCATCACATTTCAAGGCTAAGTAGGGTCAGGATAGGTCAGTGAAAGATTATGAGATTACAAGTATATTTTTAGATGTTACCACAAAGAAGAGTATTAATGATTAACTATCTTGTTTTCACTCCTGAACATTACAACAGTTGCAGGACTGTGAATGAATTGTAAAAGCAAGGCCACAACCACTCAGGCCCTTTGAGTTATTAAAGACCCAAGAGATTATTTTGAGGCTTTTAAGTTTTGGTGCTAATGGGCTCATTAATCAGACTGAGAAATTCATAATAAGAACCAGTATGTATGAGTAGAAGGCAGACAAGTTCAAATGGGATATTAGACACATTTTAATGTTCAGAATGATTGTTTCTGAAAGCTACTGTGAAAGCTGAAAATTATCCATCTCCTCGTGTCTTTGAGTTGATGCCTTTATAGGAAGCAATCTTCAGTGAATCAGATGTTATTAGGCTCAACAGAAAGGTAACTGGGTTGAAACAAATCTGAAAGGGATTTTAAGGCAGTTTCCTGCTTTGAGAAACTCTTCAACACAAAGCTGAAAGGAATGGCTGATAACTCTAGAGAGCTGTGCAGCCCTTCAGAAGGACCTGGACAGGTTGGAGAGAGGAACTGTCTGAAATTCAACGAAGGCAAAACAGTGTCCTGCACCTGGGGAATAATAACCCTGTGCACCAGTACAGGCTGCGGACTGACAGGCTGAAAAGCAGCTCTCAGGCCATGAAAAGGACCTGGGGGTCCTGATGGACAGGAAGCTGTCCTTGAGCCGGCAGTGAGCTCTTGTAGCGGCCAACAGATGGCCAACAGAATCCTGGGATGCATACGAAGAGCCTTGCCAGCAGGTCAAGGGAGGTGATCCTCTCCCTCTACTCACCTCTGGTGAAGCCACACCTGGAGTGCTGTGTCCAGTTCTGGGCTTCTCATTACAAGAGAGACAGAGCTCCAGGAGCAAGTCCAGCGGAGGGCTATGAAGATGATGAACATCTCTGTTATGAGGAAAGGCTGAGGGAGTTGGGCTTGTTCAGCTTTGAGGAAGAGACAGCTGAGAGGAGACCTCGTCAATATATAAATACATGAAGATACAGTGTGATCAAGGCAATGGTGTCAAACAATTGGACAAGAGGCAATGGGCAGAAACTGATTAACAAAAAGTTCCCCAAATATGAGAAAGAACTTCATTACTTTGTGGGTGACCGCATAGTGGTCCAGAGACCCTGTGGAGCCTCCCTCATTGGAGACATTTAAGAACCATATGGGCATAATCCTGTGCAATGTGCCCTAGGATAACCCTGCTTGAGCAGGCGGGTTGGACCGGATGACCTTTCCAACCTTCCCTAAACATTTCTAACCTTCCCTAAACCTGTCTAACCTTCCCTTCTGTAAACTGCATCCTATGTTATTACACTGGTTCTAGCAGACGTGTTCCCGTCCTATCCACTGGAAATCTGTTCCAGAGCTTAATGCTTTAACAGCAAGAAATACTTTTTTTCTGATTTCCAGTTTTCTTTTATTCAGATTTGATTTATGTGAGTTTCCTGTTAGACCTCCATTTTCCTTGTTTTCCTCTTCTGTGCCTGTAATCAGTATAAACAAGACAAGGGCTCTATTAGGACTTAAATATCCCCACCTTTACATAAATCAACATTATCATAAATTGGCACGTTCTCTACGTTATTTTCATACTGAGTCCAAAACACAGCGCTGCACCAGCTATTAAGAAGAAAATGAGCTCTATCACAGCCAAAAGCAGTACAGTAGGAAAGAAGGAAAAGTTGTGCTGGGAGAGTAAGAAACTGAGATTGTCATGGTGACTACTTTCCTGAAGTGTTATAATTTAAACCCAGAGAATTGTCATTCTGTTATCTGTGTGAGAAGGGTTGCATTCCTGCTGTGGAAACAGCACAATTTAAACAGCTGGGCAGCTCATATTTTCCATACTTGGCAAGTGCTAAGGGTAAATCTTAAGTAACAGCAAAACCAGACAATCACCAGAGTCAGTACCAGTATGTATCCACACTATACAATACTGCACCATTTGACAATTTGCACTGTGATTCTATATTTTTGCTACTTGCAGCCTTTTAAATCCAAACTGCCTCTGGATGATTCACAGTACTGATCTCTTCTGCTATTTACTTGAAATTGTGCTGTGAACCTATACAATGACAAATATATCAATCTGGGCCAATTCAAGTCAGAAAACAGAATCATAGAATATGTCAAGTTGAAAGGGACTCTCAGGTATCATTGAGTCCAACTCCCGGCCCTGCACAAGACGATCCCCAAGAGTCACACCATGTACCTAAGAGCATTGTTTAAACGTTTCCTGAACTCTGTCAGGTTTGATGCTGCTACTACTTCCCTGGGGAGATTTATTTTGGGA
Organism: Struthidea cinerea; assembly: GCA_013397865.1. Taxonomy (NCBI): domain Eukaryota; kingdom Metazoa; phylum Chordata; class Aves; order Passeriformes; family Corcoracidae; genus Struthidea; species Struthidea cinerea. Next base: position 444,165 of record VZTI01004351.1, read on the forward strand.
AGGTAAACAAGAATCAATGAAAATGCCCAAAACAGGTAAAAAAAAAAAAAAAAAAAAGCACAAAAAAGAAAAAAAAAAAAAAAAAAAAAAAAAAGAAGAAGGAAAAAAAGAAAGACGAAGTAATTAATAGCGATAAAATTGGTTTACAGGCTGCTAGAGTTTTGTTTTTCCTGGATACCATGATAGGAAGAAAATGTTATGCATACATTGAGGCCTAACGCCAAGAAGCTCCAGCGTTTGTAGGACGCAGGACCTTCCAGGACAGTGTTGGAAGATTGTTTCAGTCGGGGGGAGCAAGACTTGTACATGTCCTCATCCATCTAGCAAATTGTGCCTGTTTTGTGTACAAGCTTCTTGAATCTTCTTAGATGTGAAAAAGAATATGTGCAGGATGTGAGACATGATCCTTCACCAATACAGGAAAAAATTGTTAATCATTCTGACGTAGCTTGAAAGTTTTAGCTAGTTTATCATAAGAAACCAACATAGCAGCAAATATCTATGAGCAACTGGTTATGAGCTACACTTAGATTGTGGAATCCCAGAATGTTGCATCATATTGACAATGAATGAGAGTATAGTATGGCTAATTCTGCAGCCTCATGTCCTAAAACTCAATTATTATTGTTATTATTATTATTTTTAAATTAATTTAAAAGTTGCAAGTAAAAAAAGAAAATGTTTAGATTATGAAAGTCTAATTTAGTCATCTAGAATTCTCATACTAAGATTTCAGTATGCTGTGTGAGATGGCACCAATAGTCAGAGTCTCTTCTATCCTTAACCTGCTGTCTGCTCTCCCCAAAAAGCAGCAGTTTCTTATCTCTCTTCCCACTGACAAAGTTCAGAGTAGCATACACAGATACGTAGGATCTCTTTCCACTATCCTTTGAACACCCCAGCCTTTATACCCCTTTTGTAATGATGATATCAGGCTGGCATCTGGTGCTGGAAGAAACATAGATCCTTGGATTACATACGTCAGATGGAGCTCACTCTCAGATAAAATCTGAGATTTGGTGAGAGATTCAGGATCCAAGGTTGAGGTTTCCAGATAGAATCTGGGATTTGGCTGGAGAACCAGAACATAAGCATATTAATAAATATTGGTCCTTTGTCTAATGGGAGTTCACAAACCTGAAAAGCCCATTCTCCTTAGGGAAGAAGTTACACGATACTCTAAAGGGGCTGTAGTCTTATTCGATACACAGCTGATATGGAAAATCAGGCATAAAAACAAGAGGTTTGAATTCAGTGAAACACAGCAGCAATAATTCCAGACTGAAATAGCTTGGGAATTCACCAATATCAAAATTTGCTTTCATGTCTTATCACCTCAGAAAGTATACTACCAATATGATTTAATATGAAAATCTGATGCACTATTTATTCATTTATTTAAATGTTCTCATGAAAACCTAAATTCTAAACCGAAAGTATTATGAGCTTAAAATATTATGGACATTAGTGAGGTACTAGGTGAAAGCCTAGTATTTGGATATCTTAGTTTTGGCATTAGTTTATTTGGTTTTAATTTTTTAATTGTTGAAGTCACAGAATCCAAATCACAAAAATATAAAACATTTTAAATAAGACCCCTACATCCAAAACCAAAAAACCTGTTAAGTATTTTACTTCCTTGGCAACTCTGATGTAGCAGGTTCTGAATAGCACTCTCAGAATATGACATTCTTTGTCAACATATGAAATTATTTAATATTTTTCAGGTTCTTCATTATAACTGATACATGCTGATTAATGAAATCAATGACATAAACATCAATGAAAACTAGCTTCTGCTAGATAATTTGAGATAATTTGATAATTTGATTCCATGTAGAATAATGATCATTACAAGTTAAGATTAAGAAAAATCTAATTCAATCGTGTTGGTGACATCATTATAAAGATATATGGTATTAAATTTCATTTGGTAATAATTTAATTTTATTAGAGCCTTTATGTTTCTATGATGCACAATCTATTAGATACTCAGGCGATTGCTTATCTGCCTTTAAATATAGATGTGTTTTGTTTACATGGCTCTACTGTTCTGATGCTTCATGCTTATTTAATGCTAACCCTGTGTACTGCTGAAAAGGTTTACAAGTGAAACATCTCTGCCATTGAAATGCTATAACTCCACAGCAATGGTTGCTGCATGGTCATTTGGAGAAAATGGAAGAGCAATCAAGTGACACAGTTTGTCCAAACAGGTTCAGAGACTTTCACACTTTCTACTGTAGGTTACATTTTCTGAATTAAAAGCAAAAATCCACTACTCCACTTAATTAAAACATGGAAAGGCTACGCAAGTGATGCATGCAGAGGAGGCCCAGTGCATCTAATGAGACTTATGAGATAGTGAAGACCAGATCTACAAATCCTCTTAAGTATTTGAGTCAAAAATTACAGGTCCTGGAGACTCACACAACTCTGTCACACAATCTTTGGCACGCTTTAAGGTTTAGTAGCACCCTTGTTCTCCTAATAAAGGTTTATGTGCCCATGAGGACCTAGCCATTCCTGAAAGCACTTCACTAGAACAGGATGAGAGGAAATGACCTCTACTTGTGCCAAGGGAAAAGGACACTGAATATTAGGAAAAATTTCTTCACTGAAAGCGTGGTCATAGGGTGGAATCACCATCCCTGAAAGTACTCAAAAAACATCCAGGTGTGGTACTTGGACGTGGCTTAATGCTGAAGATGCCAGTGTTAGGTTAATAGTTGAACTAGATGACTTAAGGCTTTTCCAGCCTTAATGTTTCTATGATTCTCTAACTGTGTAGCTCAATTCCTATCTTGCACCTTAATTTCAGAAGAATTTAAGTTTTATTTAAAGTATCATGAAAAGATGTCACAGATGTCTGTTGTATCCTGTTCCCTAAAATGCAAAAATGAAGACTAGTCACATTTTTTTAAAAAAGGTGGATATTTTTTCCACAATAAGCATATGACATATTATTTCTGTTGTGGTAAAACAGCTAGTCATTGAAATATGCTTTGCTGTTCCAAATGAAATTAACCTCAAGAAATTAAAATGTTATCTAGGAAGATTTAACATTCATTAGTCAGTTCAGGAAACGCTAATGAGTTGAAGGAGAGAATTTTTAGCTCTGAAGATCAAAACCCTGGATTTTATATGTATATCATCAGAATTATATATATTACATATTTATATTATATATATAGATATATAGGGTATATTTATTATAGATATTGTATATTTTTAATATATATATGGCATAATATATATATAAAACATAATATGTATTTGTTACTTTCTGCAATACTCATGCCTGATTAACATGAAATTAATGTAAGTCCAGATGTTTAGAAGAAGAGATTTGAACTCGTATGTTTTGTCTGAAAACTTTGTTCAATTCTACTTTAAGTCAACGGTCAATCAGTACAGAGTCTGGCATAAGTTCTCTTTAAGCATATATGCAAATGAAAAACATTAAAAGATGACCAAAAAAACCTTAATCAAACCTAGAATTACTGTTCTGAAGTTAGAGCTCCTGCTTTGAATGTTATTTTTAATTAATTTAGTTCTGTGAGTTCATGAAATGCGTTCCATCATCACAATGCTTCTCCATAATATCGGGTCTTTGGATTAATATGTTATTGCAAAGTTTGATGTTGGTTCCTATTAAGAAGTAGAGTTATATTTTTTTTTCATAATGGGATTTAATCTCAGTTGAACCAGGCTTAATTAAACTTTGTCTTATAAATAATTTCATTGAGAAAGGCAATGAAATTTTGTGAGTTTTATGACTTTTTAATTAAAATTAATTAAGCCAGCTTGTGGTTAAGTGCCTGCCTACAAACTAGTTCCCTTACATTTCCAAGCTATTCTACAATGTTCTAGACACACAATTTAAACTTTTTCAGGAGGTAATAGTTTAAAACCTCATTCCAGAGAAATCTACATTTTCAGGGGCCTGTTGACATTTAAACTACTAATTTTGAAAATAACCAAGTAATGTTTTGATCCAATTATCAATTATGTTAAAGTAACTTAACAACATGGTTAATATAGTCCATGACCACATATGTACCTTTGATTTTCTGTTGTGTCAGCATCCCGTATATGTAGAGTTAAAAAGTAACAGATTGAAAGGTAAGTTTTGCATATCAAAGCATTCACATTCATAATAATAAGCATAATTTTTAACTATAGCTGATTTATTCCATCTGCACTTAACGTATTTTATCTGTAATTACATTACACATTTCAAGGAATGTCTCATGATTTTGTCATGTCTATGTCTGCATTATTCATCTCTGCTACTTTATATAAAATAATATGCAGTTAATTTTTAATAAATGTGCTTAAGCAGTAAATTTCAAAAAATATGAAGCTGGAGAATTAAAATAAGAGTTTCCTTCTATTGCATCAGGCAGGGAAGGACAGCACGTGACATACTAGAGCCAGAATATAATTCTGATGTCGTAACTCTTGGACATTTTTTTCCTGTATTTGTTATAATGTATTAGCAATACTGTGTTCTATTTTAGTTTCCAAAGACCAGTCAGTCTTTCCCCTGGTCCAGACCCAAACAAGCAGTTATAGACAGCATTGATTTGGATTTTGATATGCTAAAAACTGAATTTAGTGGGTGTAGCAGTGGTATTATCCACTTCCCTCAGTTTTGATGTTCTTATACTTAAGTCCTTGACTGATGTTTTGTCATTCTTTCGCCACTTCTCGTCCTACAAAATTTATCCAAAACAGCATAATGAAATTCATTACTATTTTTCATCTATTAGATGTTGTAACTTACTGGTCCCTCAATTACTTTTTACATTTTTGGTTTATATAAAAATTTTGTTCTTTTTTCTTGCGCCTTCAGTCTTCAACTACTTCACTTTGCTCTTATAATTGTCTGTGGATCGAGAATATGAAAACAGATTTACAATTTCTCCACAGATATGAATCACCCTACAATAAATGTTTGGAGAAAAATATCTGTAGAACTGTGATTCTACTGTGTCCTGCTGATGTAGAGTAGGTGGTTCAGGGAATGCTTCATTCAGCCATTAGGATTCAGACAACTAAGTGCAACACTGTTTTTTTTGTTTATATGTTTTATGTAGGTTATAGTTTATAAAATAGTCTTATAAAACCTATTTAGTTTATAAAACCTATTTTTATTAGTCCTGGTTTTGTCCAGGACAAGGTTAATTTTTTGCAGCAGCCAGGAGTGGGGCATAGCAAGGACATGGAAGTTGGTCTGTAAAACCTTATGTCATTGCCAGAAGTGTGGGGGAAAAGGTCTCTTCCAAGGGGAAGGGGTTCCTTCCAGTCGAGTAAATGTGACAGAGGGATCTATCTGGTATGCTCTGTTGGGGATGGGGGGATTGCTGTGGGGGCTGTGGTTCTGTAAGAACCGTTTCCTTTCTTGTACCTTCTGTCATTAGTATTGTTGCTGTTACTGCTTGTTTGCTTACCTCATTGCTTTTTCCAGTAAATTGTTCCTATCTCAACCAGTGACCTTTACCTTTTGTGCCTCCAGTTTTCATCTCCATCCTACCACAGGGAGGGAGGGAGAGGGAAAAAGCAGGGGAGCAAGAGAGTGTCACGTGGTTTGGAGAGTCTTGGTGGGAGCATTGAACTGGGGAGTACCATTCCAAAACCACAACAGTATTACAGTTTTCAATATTGTGAGATTTTAATTGCTGTAAATATTTTGCATGATAACTGGATATTAACAATCTGTTCTAAATAAGGTCAAAAAATAATCTTTAATTCATGGTGTTGATCTTTCCCTCAGCCTTGTCATATGTGTAGACAGAAATCTAGATATTCATAGTATAACTATATATGACTGACAAGTTATTTAAGAAATAGATCAGACAGTGAAAATATCCAGGAAAATGTAATATCTGCATGTAAAGACTTACAATACATTTAATGTGCTCAATTACAACAGAGTTTATAAAAAATTCAAACAATAGCCTTTACTAATTCTGACAATTTTTAATTACAATATTACCATATAATCTTCATATTGTTTTTGGAATATATTTAAACATGAATTGCAACTATAGCTGTTGAATTCTAATCATTTATGTTTTGTTTTTCTCATGAGCTGCAAGGGTATGGCAGAGCATACCCATATCTGGGTATGGCAGATATGGACTAATCTTATGGCTTGTTAGCTTTAACAGTTATTTTTATTTTCTTGCTGTATTACTGGACCTGAAATACCTTTTTCTTCACAGGAGAATATAATGGAAGTTATAAGAAATCAAGAATTTTTACTTCTACCAGCCGAAGAACTCCATAAACTTCTTGCCAGTGATGATGTGAATGTTCCTGATGAAGAGACCATTTTCCATGCCTTAATGATGTGGGTGAAATATGATATGCAGAGGCGATGCAATGACCTAAGTATGCTGCTTGCTTATATCAGATTACCACTCCTTCCACCTCAGGTATTTCTAAAATTATGTAATCATCATCATCATCATAACAAGAATGTTATCATTATTGTGTTCTTGTGAAAACTCTCATCAGTTTATAATCTGCAACTTCTGGATACTCTGTGTGTTTAAAAGCAAACCTGTCCAGAATCAGAAAAAATGGGTGGTAGCCTTTCACCCAGAGTGAACTCAAAAACTTGAGGATTGGGCCAACACATACACAAGAAGGGCAGAGCTGTGAAACTGAAGAAGAGTAACTGCAGATTTCATAACAAGCTAAGGATAACAGGCAGAATAATAAATATTCTCAGAAAAAAAAACCAGCAAAAACTAAACAGAACAAACAAACCAACAACAAAAAACCACATGGGGCTTATGACAGATACCAGGCTGAGGATGAGTCAACAGTATGATTTAAGAAAACTCTATATTATTCAACAACACAAAAAATTCTGTCTCCAGGCCATATGGAGTTATTATTCCCATAATACCTGGTGCTGCTAAGACTTCACCTGCACTATTGTTTCCAGTTTTGTACTCCACAATTTGATAGGCATAGGAGCAAATTGGAGAAGGTCCAGGGGTGGGGTACCAAGATGGTATGACAGCTAGGAAAGAGAAGCAGAGGAAGTGGGCTTGTTCAGTCTAGTGAAAAGAAGGCTAAGCAATGACCTAACAGCAACTCAAGGCCTGAAGGTAAGATCATGGAACCACATTCTTGAGCGCACCACAAAATGTAAGAAGAGGCAAGCACTCCATCTTGCAGCATGGACATTTCAGTTTGGACATCAGCTTGGGGAGGAATCACTTGGAATGCAATGAGCAAATGTAGCAGTTTTTTCAAAGGCTAAGTGATCTTCATTGAAGGTTTTCCTGAATTAGCTAGGCTCGATCACTAAATCCAGTGTCGGCAGAAGCCTTGATTCAAGTGAGTTGACCTAGTTAACTACTGGAGGTCTGTTGGATCTCCTTTCTTATGAATGCTTCTATGAATCAGGCTTCAGCTCCTTTTTTTTTTTTCCCAGAGAACTAAGTAGCAATTTTTTTCCATAATTCCATACAATCGATCATTCTCCTTTCACTTAGTGTACTGGGTCTGGCTGGAGTGGAGTTAACTTTCTTCATGGCAGCTGATAAGGTGCTGTGCTTTGCACTTATTGATAAGACAGAAGGTGAGAGTAACCTATCTTGTTAATAGATCCCTGGGGGCAGATTAGAGTGAAACAACACTGAATGACTAGTGTTTTTAAACATACACGCGTAGGCTTTATTGTAGAACAATTTGGTTGCACAGGAAAACAGGTATATAGCTATTTACATATAAAAGCATAAAAACATCACTTAAGAAAATGTATAAAAAAGAGAAGGGATAAGAGTAGAAAGATTTCACCCCCTGTAGGCCTCAAGACAAGACTTGTTTGGTGCAATTTTGACGTCTGTTGAAGTGATGGTCACCGCATATTGATCAAAGTGAAAATTTCAGACTGGATCACCAGGTGACAGAGGAAATCTCAGGAAATCCACAGCACAAAAAAGCTATATGTTTTATATTCTCTCCAGTAGGAAAGCACAGGTACCTCCCTGGGAGTGGGGAATTTCAACTGGATGATGTAATGTTGTGGATCATGGGACACTTCAGGGGTCTTTGACGCCTTCTAAGATACACCTGCCTATTACATCAATGAATTTGAGTCCCTTAAGACCCATTATGGCCCATCAGCAGAGATTAATACCTTCAGGCTATGTGTGAATGTCCCGGTACTTTCCCAAAGGGGAGTTATCACAGCTGAGTCACTTGAGTAAGGACAAAAAGACAGTAGTGCACCTCGAAGGATTTGCCTCTGTCCTGATCTGGTTCAACAGCCAGCTGTAGCCTGAGGCGTCAGGTGTACTTGCCCTCTGCACCTGGGAGGTTACTTTGCACATGTCAGCTTGTCCCTGATTGTTTGAGCCACCAGCATTCCAGTCTCTCTTCCAGTATCACTTGTGGAATGCTCCCTTTATCTTATCTCACGTTCCCCTCACAGTCCAAATTCCAGATAGTAGGCATATTTGGGGAGAGTTGGGTTTCTACAGTCCCAGATGAACAGCTGTATCTTTGCAGTTTTCTACAGTGGGCAAAAGTCCTCCAATGATTTTAGCAATTTAAGCCATTAACCATTTCAGCCTCTTAGACAGTGCTGGTAACACACGTGTTTTTGCTATTGCTGAGCTGCACTTATATAGCAAGGGGGTAGGTGACTAGTGAGTTGGGTACATGAAAAGAAAAAAGTTTAAAAACTGTTTATAAGGAGATTTAGAAAGAAATATTTTATAGTGATATACTGGCAATTTTCTTGAACTTTCTGTTCTATTTAATTTGGAAATTAAGTCATACACTGGTGCTGGTCTACAATTGAGAACTGCATCATAAATATATAAACTATAATGCTAAAAAAGCAAGGTGTTTTTCAAAATTAGAATTAGGATATAACAAAATTTCAGCAAAAAATTATTGAGACCTGAAAGTGAAAATTTACTTTTTATTACCAAAAGGGGATTTTTTTCGTGCTGTGGTTTATACTTAAATATATATCAAATAAAACCCTCTATCATTTTCATCGCACTGGAAATTAACTGAAGAGCTCTTTGGATAGAAGCCAGGTCAAAATGAGCAGCTAATCATTGGACCTTTGAAAAAAAACCCGATTTATATTCCTTACTTTCAAATTCGCTTGAAAAAATTAAACTCATAGACTACAGAGATTATTAACAGATTGGAAAGATTGTAATGAGATCCTCTTAAAATGAAGCTTTAAATTTATAGCCTGGGTTCTCATGATACCTCATTTCACTCTCAAGGTACGGTAATTATATTGGCAATGTAGTCAGCCTTAAGTAGTACAATATCAAACAATGTGATTCATAATCCAGTGGATGAATTTAGGAGAAGTCAAGCAAGTATTAACACGTTAAAAGGAAACTATCATGAAGCTGAAAATGATATAATAGAACCTGTAATGTTGCCATAGAAACTTTTTTGCTTCTTTGATTTGCCTGGAACCGTCTTCTGAATTAAAACGGTTTGTATTTCTTCATTCAAGTCAAAAAACAAAGATTGGTGGCTTGGCCAATATAAGAAATTATTTCACATTGTAATAAGCAATTTTATAGGTAATAGGCAATATAATAGCTAATATAATAATAAGAATACTTTCCAATAAGTGTTCCAGATATTTTATGTTGATCCATACAGAAAACATAATTTATGCTCGTTTTTGTTCTTAAGGGATTTGGGGAGAGTAAAAATTTGGTGGCACCCCTAAAGCTTATTAATGCTGAGGTATTTATATTATTTAATTTAATTGTTAATTTACAAGCTTATAATAAATTTTTTTCACTGTAGCTTTTAGTAGCATTCTGTATAGAGAGTAAGTTAAACAAGTTAAGAAACAAGCAAAAACTATATTTAAAATGGCATTTTGTCAGTTGTTCAAAAAATATGAGAAGCTACTTTTGTGGCTAAGTGGTGCCACTCTTGCCCTCAGTTTTCAGCGGTATTTTTGAATGAATTTTAGATTAAACCCTTTTAATGTTAAAAAATCCCAACAAAATTAGTACACGTAAAACAAAGCAGAAACACTACAGATAGTTTATACACAGGCATGTGTGTGTAGGTATATATATGTCTTGTCTTTTATATGATGTGATAAACATATACATAATCACAGAATCAAAATGACAGAATGCCTGAGGTTGGAAGGAACCTCTGGATAAACTGTGGTCCAACACTTCTGCTCAAGCAGAGATAACCTGAAGCCATTTGCACAGGACTGCGTCTAAATAGTTTTAAGAAATTCCAAGGATTCTGCCAATGCTTAGTCACGCTAACAGTATAAAAATGTTTCCTGATATTCAGCAGAAACATCCTGTGTTTCAGTTTGTGCCTATTGACTCTGGTCCCCTGGGCACCACTGAAAAGAACCTTGGTGTCTCTTTTATGCACCCTGTCTTTTTGTATTTATGAACATTGGTAAGATTTCCCAAAGGTTCTGCTTTTCTGGGATGAACTGACCCAGCTCTCTCAGCCTCCCCTTATAGGAGAAGTGCTCCAGTCCCTTCATGATCTTTGTGAGCCTTCACTATATTCTCTACAGTATATTCATGTCTCTCTTGCACTGAGGAGTCCAGAATTGGACACAGCTCTCCTGGTTTGACCTCACCAGTGCTGAGACTAGGAGAAGAATCCCTTTCCTTGAGTTACTGACAATACTTTGTCTAATGCAGCTCCAGATACCACCTGCCTTCTTTGAGGCAAGGGCACAGTGCTGGCTCCTGTTCTGCTAAGCTACTTTCCAGCTGGGTGGCCCCCAGCATCTATTAGTGCATGAATGTACATTACACATACACATGGGCGTACACATATGAATTTATTTATTCTTTTATAGTAGAATGTAGTTAGGAACCTTTTCCTTAGAAGTGAAAATCTATAGTTGTGGAAAGATATATCCATTAAGGTATGATTAGAGAATAGCTAAAGGTGTTCTCAGTTTCCTGATTACATGTGATATAGTGATTGCCATTCCCACCCCTTAGGGAGCAAAACAGTTCATCTAAATCCTCACTAATTGGATATAGACAAAAGTATAACCTTATCTGCAGCTGAAGCTGAAATGTTAACTTCTGGCCATGAAAGGCACACGGTGTAGAAGAGATTATATCTTTTCCACTGAATTCTCCTTATCTTTCTCTCCACCTTTCTCAAAACACAATAGTTTATTCTATGTTTGTATCTCCTATTCCCTGACTCAAGCTGTGCTGTGAAGCATTCGATGCAATGCAGCAGTGTATTTGAGCCTCGGCCTATTTTGATTACTAATGATGTAATCGTGTTTACTAAGATGAAAAGCTGGTTTCTGCTGTTTGTCTGTACACAGTGTAATGTATCTGTTAATGTTGATGCTACAGCATGAGCCAAGAATTCTGCAGCTTCTATTGGGCAAAACATTAATTTTATTATGTTTTTTAAGAGTCTGAGAAGTTGCTAATGGTTCTTGGGCTGCTGGAGGAATTTACAAGCAAGAGTTAGCAGTTAACACAATACTGAATACCTAGAATAGCATGACAGTAAAGATGAGGATATTATACTCTTTTAGTGTTTTTCAGCGAAGATGTGCATGATAAAAAGAGCACAAATATTTCATTGTAGAAATGCTTAAATTAAAGCTAACTTGTATTCCAGAAGTGTGCTGGGTTTATAAAGTCTGTTATTTGCATCCACTTGTAACAGTAGGAGAGTTAAAAAATATCACAGAGTAAAGCAGAGATATTACTGTCTTTTACTCTGCAACACTTTTAATAATATCACTTTCAGAGGCTTGCAACTCACATCAGTAGGATAATGCATAGTCTTTGAGTATTAAATACACTGTGGCTCAGACCCAGTGAACCTGTTATAGGCATCTAAATTAGATTTCTTGCCCAGGAGCAGAAACAATGCAGTCTTTATAAAATGAAGTACTTAAATACCATGTAAGCCATTGGAGAGAAAGTAAACAGATCCACATGAGTTGTCTTCTTGTTTACACAGAAATGCTGCAAGTAACTTGTAGGAAGCACTGAACCTCTAAATCCCCTTAGAATTCACACATTACGTCTGACTGTACATGATCTGAAAAATATATATGAGTTTGCATGTAGTAATTGAGTAGAAACCCTTTAAATCTTAGCTTAGATAACTGACATGATGAGTTAAACTTGTAAATTCCTTCCACAATTCAGCTGGCATTTGGCAAGGAGGTATTTGTTTGTACTACTAAAAAAAACCCAATTAACCAGGCAGTTGTCAGACAGGTTCATTAAGTTCTGACCTTTTCAATATATATGGAGCTAGAGGAAACAACAGAATGTTCCTTTGCTTAGCAAAAATGGACAGTATCATTCTATGTCAGTCAATCTTTAAATTTGTCTTTGAGAGCAGCGTGATTGATAATATTAAATGAGAAGCTTTTTCAGTTCTCTGTCTCCAGCATTACTAAACAAGTGCAGCTAATAAGAACTCACACCTGAGTAGAGTTCTAGGCTTGTAAGATTGGTTCCTACCAACTGGTCTGGGGTAAATCCTAAGTATGTGTGTAAACTCAGTCATTTTGTGAATTCTTTCAATCATTTCCAAATAATTGCATACCAGGAGATTATAACTTGAATCTGAAAAGACTGAAGGTATGATTCAGTTTCTTATTCACCTATGTGTAGAGGCTTCTCCACATCAGCTAGATTCCTAACCTCTCACTATAGGCAATGAAGACCTAGCGCACTTCCCAACACTTAGGAGAAAACATGAGTGCTGATTTGAGAAGTTGCATGTATTATCATGCTGCCTGGCTCCAAGTAATTTTTCCGGAAACAATTTCCTCATAAATCCAGAGCTATATTTACTGGCTCTGTGTGGATTCTTAGACACCCTGTGGCATCTCAAATGGTGCTAAATGCTTGGTTTTGTGCAAATGGATTAAACATCACTCGATTTGAATGACAGCCTCTATCAGAATAATATAAATTAGGTAATCTGAAGAAATTTGACAATATTCTTAAAGTAATATTTATGTCAATTTCAAGTAAATAAAAATTAATTACCTTAAGAATTAATAACTTCTCAGTCCACAAAAAATGAATTTCAGTCAAGCTTCTAGGATGCTCTCCATATTCCTCTATTAACTTATCAATGTAGGAGAAATTTGGGCTTGAAACTTCAGTTGCCTGTATAATGACAATTAGTGGAGTATAGCCGGTAAAAACACGATAAGCTGTTATTTTTTTACTTTTCTTATATAGATGATAGAGTGAAGCTAACTTTTTAACTTTTTTTATAGCAGCTTCTCTTGCAGTGGATATAGCTTGTCAGCTGATACTTTACCTGAACAAAGATAAGATTCTTCAATGCAGTGTGCAACATAGAATCTGAAGGAATTTTTTTTGCCTTTTAGATAGTTCTGGAATTGTCCAAAAGTCCTGTAAATATGGCTGGGATTTTTTGTGTCGATAAATGACATGTGAACATTTGTAAACAGTGAAAGTGATAACCGCTTAACACAGTTATGTGTGACGTTCTTTTCCAAATGCATTTTATTATCAGTAAAGTTTAGTAAATACCAGTAAAGTGTCAGTAAATGCTTTGAAGATCTCACGAGGTGCTGTTCAAATAAAAGGTTGTGACAACATAATTCTATAATACTATTTCTTTATCCAACACACAGGCAATTTACCTGACTTTTTATTCATTGTCTCATGATATAATGAGCATGTGGTTCACTACTAAACATTTTGGGGTAAAATTACTTAGTGGAAGAGTGGATTTTCATTAATTAAATCAATTCTTCATGTGGTCATAAAATTATTGGGGTATGATAATGATGCATAGAAAATACAAACCTTGCCCCTCTTAAACTAATTCTGTGTTGCAAAATATTTAGAACAATAGTTTTATAAAAATACTATACTGCTGTTGCTTATTCTATGCGTTTTATATGAAACGCTTACGAGAATATATGTTTTGTATATGTCCCCACTAGAATGTATACACTGTGTCTATGTGAAAACACATATTTATGGATAAATTACATTATATTAACTGTTAAATCAATTAGAAGCTCGGGTCATGTAAATAAGAGGATATCTTCCCTTGACCTTTGAAATAGCACTATACTTAAATGAGTAATTTAAGTTACATTCACGTAAAATGATGTCTTCAGTTTTGAGAAGATGTTTGCCTTTTGCTTATGTTTTTAGAAGCTCATATGATCTACAGTCATTATTTGGCAGGTTTATATCTTTTTCTCTCTTACTGACTGTCAGATTGTAGATCAGTGTTGTGGGTTGACCCTGGCTGGATGCCAGGTACCTACAAAAGCAACCCTCCCCTCCCCTCCACAACTGGACAAGGAAGAGAAAGTACTATGAAAGGCTCATGAACTGAGAAAAGTTTTGCTGCTAGTTTTTGGTGTTCCATAAATCATGCCTCCAGAGGACATGCAACCATAAGTTATTGAAAGTAGTGAGGACAAAGATCAATGGTTACTTTCAACAATTGTTAACAACAGGTAGGTTTAAAAGCAAAAATCATTATTGCTGTTGATGTCACTGAAACCTGTCACTCTTACATAAAGAAGGAAGGAAAAAGAGAGGGCTAAGAGATGGGTTAGACTTATCCTCAATAATGTTAAGTCCCTATTTTTTGTAGTGTAGTGTTATTTTCTGCATTCTTCCTTCTCCGTTAGATTGATTCAGCATAATAGACAAGCACAAAATTATAAACATTTTCTCTTCTAGTTGAGTCATCCACATTTCAGAGATTGTGTATGTCTCAAAAGAATTCTTCATATTTAACATTTGTAACATTTAAACATGAAATATATCTGAAAAAGGTGCTTAAATACAGTCCCCCTTCTGTCACGCTTTCTTATCCATCTTTTTTGCCTACTTCTAAGACTGAAGATCGTATTTGCATCGGGAGAACATTATTTATTGGAAAAAATGCTTCTTTTATGTTCCATTTCTTTGTATGTATTCTCATTTAAGAGTTCTATGAAAATTACATTAATTTTGGTAGACTACAGCTAACTGCAGTTGGCAGGTAACTACAGTAAAAAATAAAAAGCCAGTAATTTTCAAATATGGGCTATTAGTTCCTATTGACTGAATAATGTTTGTATTCCATTTGTTAGCATCTGTCATATAATCTCCTATTTATCACTTTCAGAAGACAAAAAATAGATAATTTGATTCAGAAAAGCTTCAAATAAAGACATCTGCCTTCAAACAAAAGGACACCAGCCAATAAGAACATTTTGTCAAAGGTCAACCTTTTTGTTGCTTCTAGTGTTGGGGTATTTTTTATATTTTCTCTTTTTTTTTTTTTTTTTAATGTGATTGGTTTTTTTTAAGTTTTTGTTTCACTTCCTTTTGAATGCAATTTGACCTTTTGAATGCAATCTGACTGTTTCTTATTTCTTATGTAGTATTTTAACACTATCGCAAAATATACATGGCTCTCAGAATTATGAACTTAATTTTTTCCTCAAGGAGTAGAGAAGAAAAAGTACAAGGTACTCTAAGAGACATTGATCTTACCCAACTTTATCTAGAAAGTTAGCATTTTATTTAAGAAGAGATTTATCTTGAAATAAAGATATTTTTTCTTCATTTTCCGGAGAGTGAGCGTACTATGATAAAGTAAACTGTAGATCTGTGCATAAGTAGAATTTTGTAGTAAGCTTGCATCTTAGATTTTGCCCTCATTTCAGCCTCCCTGTAAAATACATAGATTGATAAAATTGTTGTGAAAAGATATCACTGGAGGCAGAAGCTGGGGTGGGAGGGTTTAAAATAATTGCTGTTTTCCTAAACTGAATAACATTTGAATCAATAATATGTCAGGTTGACAAGTCAATTGGTCAAATTAGTACCAGTTTCAAAGACAGACCTGGTTGTACAGAGTCCAACAAAAGTCAGTATGTGTGCCAAAAAAGTGTGGGCATATTTACAAATTAAGCTAAAATTTTAACAGTGTCATAAAAGATAACATGGGTCCACTTATAGAAAATAATACTGAAGATTATAATAAATGGGTTTGTTAAATCATAAGCTTTGGAGAAGAGTTAATGTTGTGAAAGTGATTTCAATACCACAGTTTAATTACTTGCCACAGATGCTACCAATGAATGTTCCAATTCCATTACTTAGTTTATTCAAGAGGAAGGGGGAAAAAAGTCAGTTTCTTCATTTCTGTATCAAATGTACAGCCTCATAGAATGTGTGTGTATGTGGCTGATTGTTTCTCTAATATATTCTTTAGTGTAATCTACTGATAAAGTAAGGAAAAGAAACTTCAACTATGGTATACTCTTTTTTTTGGTTTGGAGGAATAGGGAGGACTTGGTTATAACTGAAGGGTAGAAAACCAATTTAAAATTTCCTCTGAATATGAAATAATTTTTAATGTGTTGGGGAAAAGGAATTACAAATCAATTAAATACTGAACACATTTCTTCTGCCAGTACTATGATGATCAAAAAAGCAAGCTTAGGAGATGTCAGAATTCAGATTTCAGGCAGAAAACATAATTAGATTTTTCTTCCAAAATTACAGTCTGAGACTAATCACTATTACTGCTATGTGACTGATCTCTTTGCACTGTATTATCACCTGCGTGCATGTACAGATCACAGACTTGCAGTCAGACTAATGAAAGTATGTGGTGTCTAAGCAGTAATTCCTAATGTAGATTATTCATAATAGAAATTATTAGCTGTATGTTTCAAGGAAGAGCTGGTCTAGAGTTTCTTAAAGATCCTTAAGTCTGCTGCATCTTATTGCTGAGGAGAAAATAATCCTTGTCTGAGAATATAGAAATCTGAGGGATTTAGTGTAGTCTTTCTTCCTGAGTTGGTTGAGCAGCTGGCTTGACTAACACATCATTAATAATTTAGTCCATAAGCAACACAAATATTGAATTTCATATACTGAATATTTGTTTTACTACAGAATAATGCCTGGAAATCTCTGAGCTAAAAAAACTTTACTGAAATCATTAATTAAACATGAATAAGAAAAAAAGAATTTAAAACAGATCCAGAATGTTCAATGAGCTGAAAGAAGATGGTAGAAAACAAAACAAGACATTATTAATGAGGTATTATTAATTGCAGATATTTTTCATTATTTTATTTCTAAGACAAAATAGTGGAGTGGTTGTTTTAAAAGCTAGCAAAACCTCAAAATGATAAATTAGAAATAAGCTTTAAAAAAAAAATAATATAAGGCTCCTGATTACAAGTCAAGTGAGTAAAGCAGATGATTATGTTGGATTTTGCTCAATACATTCAATTCCTAGCAAAAACAAAAAGGTCTTTTAGTAATATTGTTAAGGTTCATATTGGTAAAATGGGATTTAGAAATGGAGCTGAAACTTCAGCTACACACAGGATCAGTTTGAGACCTTGTATTCTCTATGTTTAGAAGTCCCAAAAAAAAGTTAACAACTTTTGTAGTTTTTTCACTGTTTAAAACCTAAAAGGGAGACTGAGGGAATATTTAGGTGTTTTCATTTACTTTAGATAAATTCTACTTGCAAATCAGGATCTGTATAATAAATTACACTATTGATAGCACCTCAGAGTGGAAAAAATTGGCAGAAAATGATTTTATGACTGCAATACATTTTATTTTCAATGTACAGTAATTTAAAAGAAAGACTTAAGTGAGAAATATATTTGCAGTAAATTCACAATTGTACAATTCTTTATGTTTTACCTTCTGATATGCAAAATTAAGGGGTTTTTTTGTGTACAAAATTCCCCATTTTGAAATTAATGCGTAATTTCTGATGTCTTTTTATGAGGACTATTCGAAATTTTAAGCTGCACTTTTAAAGGTTTTTAAATTTATTCTTGTTCTCTGATTATAATTCTTAAACATTGTAATAATGTATGCTTAATCAATAGTCCAAAATACTTTTCCACATAAACAGTGCAAACATGCTGCTCTTCTCATTCCTGTTCTCACGGTTTTTTTTCATGAATGCTTAATTTCGTATGTATAAAAATAAAATTTGTTGTATATTTTTCCTTATTTGAAAGTATTACTGATGACTAAAATAGCTTGCTGATTTTACTTTTCTTTATTTTACTTTATTTTTCTGGATAGCTAATAATACTACTACTGGAAACCACTTAAATTCCTAGTGTAAGCATGTAAATGAATACCTTGCATTGTCAAGAAAAGCAGAAGGCTCTATTACTAAAATCTGTTCAAGAATAAATATTAAGCAGGATATTTATTTAATATTGAAATAGTAAAAATTAAAGTGATATTGAAAGAAGCAAACCATACCTTAATTCCATTTCCCAGTACATTTCTGTGATTAATTTAATAATTATCTTTCATTTTTTCCTTGAGCAAAGGAAGAAAGTTAATTTAGAACTAATTCATAGTATTGGATGATTTTGGATTCTGTTATAATTTTATCCACTTTTACAAGCAGGTATGAACCTTAACACAAAAAGTATGTGGTTTGGATGCAATATGCAGTATGGAGGTTTAAGACTGGAAAAGGTGGTGTTGTGGTTTAACCCCAGCCAGTAACTCAGCCTCACACTGCTGTTTGCTCACCCCCCACCCCTGGTGGGATGAGGGAGAGAATCAGAAGAGTAAAAGTGAGGAAACTCATGGATTGAGAAAAAGACAGCTTAACAGGTGAAGAAAAAGCCATGTGCATAAGCAGTGCAAGAAATTGAACACCAAGCAGGTGTTCAGCCATCTCCAGGAAAGCAGGGCTCCATCATGTGTAACAGTGGTTTGGAAAGATAGACACCATCACTCTCGATGTCCCACCATTTTTCCTTCTTCCCCCAGCTTTTTATGTGGAGCATGAAACACCATATGTTCTGGAATATCCCTTTGGTCAACTGGAGTCCGCTGTCCCAGCTATGTCCCCTCCCAATTTTTTGTGTGCCCCCAGAGTCCTCACTGGTGGCATAGGGTGAGAGGCAGAAAAAGCCTTGGTCCTGTGTAAGACCTGCTCAATAACAGCTAAAACATCCCTGTGTTATCAATACTGTATTCAGCACAAATCCAAAACACAGCCCCATACCAGCTATGAAGAAATGTAACTCTATCCCAGTCAAGATGAGAAAACTGGTAAGAAAATGCACTGTAAATATTCAACTGAAATAGGAGAAACAAGGAAACCTGTTCCAGTGTCTTACAATGAAACAAAAAAAATATTAAATTGCTTAACTCATTATTATGTTTATCCCATAAGTTCAAAGGTTTTTAACAAGTTTAAATACATTAAACAATAGTCATTATAACAAGAGAGGTGGTATCCAACAGAAGTAGTTGAGAGTTTATTCCTATTGTAATAAAAGTAGTAGTACTTCTTGGGGGACTTTATTTCTTTCATATTTGCAGAGAAACATAAATAGCCTGGCTGATATTTTTTAAAATGTGTATATTTATATATAGGTTTAATCAGAATAGCAATTAAGTTGAAATCTGCAGTTATGATAGTATTACAGATGTTTCCTGCAATTGTCTTACAGACAGAAAATACGTGTCAAACAATTTATTCCTTTCACTACATTAATCAACAGAAATACTTACATTCATGTGGCAATATTATGACATAGGAATAATGAGCCCTACCAGCTTTAGACAGATAAAAATTTCTTCTAGTTGGATCTTTGTCCATAGAAGGACCATGTTTCCTAACATCTAGAGCAGCATCAACATGGTACAACTTTGAAAGTATACTGAGAATCATTTTTGTAGAAAGTTTCAAAGCAGTATTTTTATTCTTTCCAGAAACTCAGATGAACCCTTTATTTGCTTTTCATTTTAATCTGTACAAAGAACAATCATGACCTTACATTTCAGAGGTCTCTATTCTTACCTGGTAGCTGCATTACTGTGATCATCAACAATAACCAGCCGTAAAAAAGCTGTACATGGAAGAAGACTCTTAAAAGGATGATGGCTAATCAAACATCTCTCTTGAAAAACATTCAAAATGCAAACTTTAGGTCATTATTTCTTCAGATATTTGTTTCATATGGTAATGTGATTCTCTGACTCAAGGTTGTCAAGTGACTTCAGATATATTTTGGATCAAGGAAGAGACTTGTGGGCTTTGTTAAATGAAACGTGCCATGAAAATCCACATTTCATTAATTCACAATTCATTTAAAGGACTTTTAACTTTTGGTTCTTCTGTTACAATTATTAGCACTATTAAGATAGTTCTAATCCTCTGTTCCACATGACATTGGCATGTAAGTTTCTAAGGGCACTGAACCCTTTAGGGCTTTTCAGAGGGAGAATGCATCTAGATACTGGGATAATTTTTAGAGAACTGGAAGTTGCTTTCTGTCTGTGAAAAAATTAATGTGTTTGGGTATGAAATTCAGTACTAATCAGTGTACAGAATAATTATATGTTGTCAAGGACTATTCAAGATTCTAAATCATAATAAACACACATGGGCAGATAGAGACCACATAATGCATTATTTGGAAAGCTGCTGTCCCTCTTTTGGAAACATCTATCTACTGGATTACAGATTAAAACTCTTGCATGTGCTTAGTGTTTAATTTTGGCATGCAGGGAGTACTTTCTCACTGTTCACTTTTACAGCCCTGATATCTGTCCTGGAAGAAATACCCACGGTTTTTTCTTTTTAGTGGTAGGAATCCAATGGTGTTTCATCATCTCCCGTTTTGGATAATTACTGTGTCTGAGGCACATATCAAGGTGGAATATGAGGTTAGTTCATCCTGACTGAGTGAATATTGTCACACCTTGCACTTTTCACAAGGTAGAAAGCTCTATATAAATAACCAGGGGGTGTTCTGTGCCTCTTCAGAAGTATGAGGTCACTGTGAAAGGTTTGGTGAGGCAGCTCCTTGCCTCTTCCATTGCCTTGTAGTCTCTTCCTAGAGTGGAGTAAAGGAGAGGTCATTTTCTTTCCAGGTAGGTGGCATCCCCTTTTTCCCTAGCAGTGGCTGAATTTCATCCTAGATGACACATGTTCAACAGGGTAGAAAGGGACCAGTTCCATGTCTCAGACGATCGTTTATGTAGAATGTGTGTGATTTCGCTTAATATCATTCAAATCAAGTATTCAGATCCCCACGATCATAGCTGAAAATCACTGGGATAACAGAGGGGCTGGGAGAGATCTGTCACGAATCAGCAAATGCAGAGCTGCTCCTCAAGGAAGGAAGGAGGGAGCTGAGGGTAACAGCAAGGCAAGCAGCAGTCAGTGCAGTCCCATGGTGCACCCACTGTCAGTCACTGAACTGGTACCAAACTACTCCTTTTGAGCTGATTAGATTTGACTTTCCTTTTGGCAGTACTTGAGTACTTTACACTCCAGAACTCAAATTGAATGTGCTTCACCGAGTTGAAACATGCCTGCTCTCTGCAGCATGGTGCTGGAAGTCATTTGGAAGTACATCTAGCAAAGGACTTTTTGGGGGTTTTAACTGGGAAAAATGAGAAACATGATGACACAAAGTTACAAAAATTTCTCTGGATATTTCTAGTCCAAGAAATTCTAGCAATGGTAATTAACTATGCTGGCATAGCACTGATATTGTAGTCTTTTGAGAAGCTACAGCTCGTGAATTTCCATGTTACAAAGCCAAGCAATATTTATTTAATGTTAGATACAATTCTCTCTTAATGAAGTATGTCATAGACATGGAAGAGAAAGCTGAACATAATATGGTTTCCAGGGAAACATCCTTACTAACTGAATTTCCTGGTCAAGTACATCCTGATTTAATAAAGATATATTGATTGTTTTGACATAATCAGGAAAGATAACTATGGAGGGGAAAAACTTTGAAGCAGATTATTGAAATTTAGACAACATGAAGCAGCTTTATATAACTTCTGGTTTCTAAATAGTAGCTTCAATTTATTTTTTTTTTCCCCTTATTCACAAGTCTTAGACTTTAGGAGATTCAGAATTACAGTGTTTATCACAAGTTAGCCCATGTTCTGAAAAAAGTGAATAGGAGAGAAGAACGAATAATTTTTTTTTTTTTTAGGGAAATGAACAAATGTTCCTGTCCTCTTTAAAATTTTTATTTATATGTTTTCCGTTATTTTTTACATTTTATATTAATTTTTAAGGTGAATTTCTAACTTGAAAGAAAAAGAGATTCAGCTTTTATTTGTGGTTGGTGAATTAAGTCTCAGAACTTCGTGACAGAACAATGTTCATGGATTATTTCTTCTTTATTTGAAACACCTGGCAACTCAGTTGAAAGATTTCAAAGATGAATATTTGCTTTAAGAGCCTAAGCACCTCTGTGTAAAAGAATCAGTCTAAAAAGCAGTCTAAAAAGGAGTCACCAGTGTTATTGTTGGACTTTGATCCTTACTGATATAATAAGCTTGCCATAAAAACCTTTGCCATCAATTTAATTAATTCCATTAAGCATTATAAAGTCTATGTAATTTAATATTACTTCAGATTTGTGCAGAGAAAACTGGTAATTTCATTTCTTAGCTCTCTTGTGCCTGTGTTCTGTTTAGTTAATGCTGACAGAGTAGTCTGTTTGGTTCAGTAGTCCTAAATGTGTGTTAAACCATTTTGCAAGAGAAAGCATCATCCTGCCTAAAATCTGGACATGATTTGTCTTCAGATCTTTGATTTTCTAGTCTTCTGAGCAGTGTGCTGAACACTTTAAAGGAAAAAATCTCAAAAAGAATACATGAAAAAATCTTAATATTATGAGATAAAAATTAACCTAGTGTTGTGAAATGTGCTTAGCACCCCTGTTTATAAGTATACTTGTAATATTCTTACTTAGTAATATTAATTGAATAATAACCAGAACAGGCACACACAAATACACAGAAACATTTATCACAGAATCATAGAATCATAGAATGGTTTGGGTTGTAAGGAACCTTGAAGATCATCTCATTCCAACCCCCCTACCACAGCCAGATGCACCTTCCACCAAATCAGGTGGCTCAAAGCCCCATTCAGCCTGGCCTTGAACACTTCCAGGGGTGGGGCATCCACAATTTCTCTGGACAACCTGTTCCAGTGCCTCACCATACTCACAGTAAAAAATTTTCCTCCTAGTGTCAATTTAAATCTCCTCTCTTTCAACTTGAAACCATTCCCCCTAGTCCTGTCACTACATGCTCTTGTAAATAATTTTGCCCCATCATTCCTGTAAATTCCCTTCAGGTATTGGAAGGCTGTAATTAGGTCACTCCAAAGCCTTCTCTTTTCTAGGCTGAACAATCCCAGTTCTCTCAGCCTTGCCTCATAGGAGAGCTGTTCCATCTGTCCAATCATCTTGGTGGCCCTCCTCTGAATTTTCTCCAACAGGTCCATGTCCTTCCTGTACTGGGGACCTCAGAGCTGGATGCAGCACTGCAGGTGGGGTCTCACCAGAGCAGAGCAGAGGGGCAGAATCCCCTCCCTGGCCGTGCTGCCCACGCTGCTTTTGACGGAGCCCAGGACAAATTTGGCTTTCTGGGCTGTGAGTGCACATTGCTGGGTCATGTCCAGCCTCTCATGCAGCAGCATCCCCAAGTCCTTCTTAGCAGGGCTGCTCTCGATCTGCTCATTCCCCAGCCTGTGCTGATACCAGGGGCTGTAGCACGTATTGCCTTTCTTTGAACCATAGACTCATTTCATGACTGATGCCTAAAATCAGAAGCAGATGACAACTGTCTACATGTGCCAGCTGTTAATATTTTAGATGTCACAGAAAACACGTTATCTGCCAAAGGCTGATAGATTGACAAAGGACCTTCTAGCATTCTTCTGCAGCCATTGAAGCCCAGATGAAATAGCTGAGAGTTCTCAGAAGAAATCTAGCTTCCTGTCTTTAGGCAACTGCAAAACAATTTGCATATGTTTGCATACATATATCTGTGGGAAGATGTTAGGATCCAATTGTTAATAAGGTTCTTTAGAAATTCCTCTGCCCGAATTAAGGTGCAAATGAGACCATATGCCAGTGACAATAGTAAGGGTTTCATTTGATGGTAAATATGAGAGAGGGAGAGAGAGAGAAAGAAGTAGAAAATAGGTGGGGGGGGACAGAAAGAGCAACAGAGACAAAATAAGGAAAATATCACCACTCCGTGGGTCCCAACGGTGTTCCGTTGATCCTCTGCAGCTGCTCTTCTTGGTGGTGAAGGTCCCCCCAGAAAGCATAGAGTCCGATGGGTACGTATGCTCAGGCCAGGTAGGCATGTCCAGGCGTGTCCCAAAACCTCCTCCTCCCCCCTCGGCTGGGGGGAGTCTGTGTGAGCCTGGCTTCTGTGAGCTGTGCTCTCCCCCACCCCAGACTCAGCTGGAGGCTTCAGCCTATTGCGGATGCATGCCTTTCCCTCAGCCTGAGGTGATTGAACAATGGGTTTATCTAATCAGCAGATCGCCTTACAGTCCAAAGTTCTTCAAGGAGGTTTCTGTGGCTGCAGCTTCTTTAAAACTTTTTATCAATGTTTGAGGCATGAACTATTTTCAATCTCTGACAGAATATACATCCTCAGACGCTGGGAATGAAATTCTCCTGCTTCCTGGCCTTTAGCTGCTTCTCTGAATATTACTTGGTCTCCTAGACAGATGTTCTACGTTATCTCGAAATTTACCACACTGTACAGATATGCTGTTATATGCAATTAAATTTTCCTCTAATTTGGATGACTTAGGTTATCTGAGATATCTACATGGATCTGGCAGATATGGTACGAAATCTGCATGAGCGTTGCACTCTTCTGGCCTGACATCAGTCAGATCACAGAATCAAAGAATCATTCAGGTGGGAGTAGACCTCAGGAGTTCTGTAGTCCAACTCCTGTTCAGAGCTAGGTCAGTTCAGCTGTGAGGTTAACCCAGGCTGAGTAATTCAGTGGGATCTTGAAAACTTACATGGTGATTTACGACATCTCAAAAGCTGGTAGATACGTATATAGAGGTAAGTGAATCAAACACTTAGCATTTACAACTCCTTCTTCTCTGGAAACATAATAGAATATTCTTTCACCTGTATGTACTGAGCACTGTTGGTTTTGGGGTGGGGCATTGTTTTGGTTTGGTTTTAAAAATAAGGGATGTTCCTGCAAAGAGGTGCCTTCTGGGTCCTTTCAGTGTTATGCTGGAAACCATTAAAAATAAGTCAGCCTACATGAGAATGTTTAGTTTTCTTCAATGCCTTCAGTAAAAGATTAGTAAGATTGTAGTCTTAAGGGCTGGTGAAACACTGGCCTTAAAATCCTTTAAAAATCAATTAACTATTTACTTTTTGTCTGTATTCCAAGAAAAAATAGCCCTGCATAACTGTATATTCTAGCATGAAGAAATATACTTGTGACATCCATTTGTGTCTGTCTCTCATTGCATGGTATTGCTTTTCTAGGAATTTCTAGGATTTTTTATTCATTTAATGTCATTCACAGATATTGGCCGACCTGGAAAATCATGCACTTTTTAAGGATGACCTAGAATGCCAGAAACTTATTCTGGAAGCCATGAAATACCATCTTTTACCAGAAAGAAGAACTCTCATGCAAAGTCCAAGAACTAAGCCTAGAAAATCTACAGTTGGAACACTTTATGCCGTTGGAGGAATGGATAACAACAAAGGTATTATAGGATATTTGTTGCTTTATGAATTATACTTCATGTTTTCTTTGTCAGAAAATGGTGAAATAATTTTCTGTTCCAATATGGGTGAGGGAGTGTCTAAATCAGTCAAAAAATGCCATCAAGACTTTTGGTCCAATGAAAATCTATGGATTTTTAAGGAAAAGCGTAATACAGTTAGAGAAAAGAAACTGAGTTTTGAGTTGATTCTTTCTTCAAAATTATTATAATTTTCAGAAAAAAATTAGCGAAAAAAAATAGCAAAAAAAAATAGAATGATAGTAATATACCTTATAGAGTTCTAAAAATTATTTTTCCTTTATAAGTCAAATACTTCTCTCAATTTCTTTAACCTATGAAAAAAGGCAGTTTGATATGCAGTGTATTCCATCCTTAAGTAATTGTCTAAAATACTATGGATGATTCCTGGGTCTTCAAATACAGAAATTTTTAAGTGTTCTAGAGAAAACAGATAATTAGCTTCAACTAGATTGCTAGTTTGTCATAAAGGAAGGTGAAATTACCCCCATTTTTCTGTGAAGAAAAATAGGAAGAAGCAGAAATTTTATTAAAGCATTTTGTTGTTATTTTTTGGGAATAAGAGTCATGATGATAGGTTGTGCTTTCATTTCTGGAAAGTTTAATCCACTGATTTCTTGAATGGAATGAACGAAAATATTTGAATTAAAACTAGCTGTATTGCAAGCTTATATACTCAAAAAGGCTCTATTTTTTTTTTTGTGATATTCACCAATAATTGCACAGCATTTAAATTTTCATGTCCGTATTTAGACTGAAGACCAAGCCTTCAGAAACACTAGTTCTAATATAAAATAAACTGTACTTGAAAAAAGTATTGTATAAAATTATGTCTTCAGTATTCCACAATGTTGTCTTGGTGTTATTGCAGTTGTTTCACTAAATAGCTGTGGCAATATTGTTTGCAAAATGACATGGCATATTTTTCTCATCAAGTTACACCAGTGAGAAGAATGTATGGCATCTGTGCCTGTGTGAAAAATAAATGGGTGGCATCAAGAGAAGTATGACAAGCAAGTCGAGGCAGCTTCATGGAAATGGCATGAAACTGAGTCCAGGGAAGGTTTAGATTAGATATCAGGAAAAGGTTTTTCACCCAGAGAGTGGCTGGGCACTGGAACAGGCTGCCCAGAGAAGTGGTCACAGCATCAAGTCTGACAGAGTTCAAGAAGTGTTTGGACAGTGCTCTCAGGCACAACATGTGACTCTTGGGGATGTCCTGTGTAGGGCCAGGAGTTGGAATAGATGATCCTTGTGGGTTCCTTCCAACTCAGCTTATTCTGTGACTCTGTGATTCTGCCCTTCTACCCCACTTTATTGAGGCCCCACCTGGAGTATTGCATCCACCTATGGGATCCCATAATGACATGTAGCTTCTGGAGCGAGTCCAGAGGAGGCCCACAAAGTTGATCAGAGGGCTGGAGCACCTCCTCTCAGAGGGCTGGAGCACCTCCTCTCAGAGGGCAGGATGAGAGAGCTGGGAGGGTTCAGCGCAGAGAAAAAAAGGCTCCAGGGAGACCTTATAACAAGTCACCTTCCAATACCTAAAGGGGCCTACAAGCAAGTTGGAGACAGAATTTTTACAAGGGCATGTAGTCATGGGACAAGGGGCAATGACTTTAAACTGAGATTGCAGGTTTAGATTAGATACTAGGAAGGAATTAGTTACTGGGGGTGGTGGTGAGACACTGGCACATGTTGCCCACAGAAGTTGTCCCATGCCTGGAAGTGTTCAAGGCCAGGCTGGATGAGGCTTTGAGCAACGTGGTCTAGTGAAATGGCCCATCCCGTGGCACGGGAGTAGGAAAGATGATCTTTTGAAGAGACCTTCAAACCCAAACTGCTCAATGATTCTATGACAATAAGAAATTGTTGATGAAAGAACCAATACATATATATATAGTCTTAAAGTAGCTGCAGATTAATTTTGTCCTTTTAACATTTATAAACAATTGTGTAGCTAAATGTTAGGCATGGATGTGCACAGAACATTGTCTTTGGATGATAAAATGCAAATTTCCTCTTACTTAGGACAAATTACAATACACAAGCATTCAGGTAGGAAATGACAATAAACCCAATTTAGGTGCAACTGTATTTGTTCTCATTTTCTATTAATATCTCTTCCTCAATAAAAATACAGAAATATTTAGGAAGACAGCACAACACCATTACCACATCAACACACAGCCTATTTTGCAGATTCAGGTCAGGCAGAAGCAGTTCATTTCTGTAGCAGCAGGAGAAAACACAGAGCAACAGAGGTTCAGCCCTCTGTTGATGCAATTTCTGACTGAAAACTACCAGGACTTTTATGCATTTACAGCAGATAAAAACTGCTTTGAGAAGAGGCCTGGTATGGCACAAGAGCATCTGCATAACAGGAGCCTATGTTACAGCTGAGGCAGAGTGTATTCCCAGTCACCCAGGCTCTGCAGCTGTGCCGTCTCAGCTTGCATCTGTTCAGCTCATCCCTCTTGTGATCCTGCTGTGTTCTTGACTAGCTTTTATGCCCAGTGAGTCTTGTTTCCACACGTCCGTTCAGGAGACCTGAGTGTTGTTTGCCTGTTTGGAAGAGTCACTGAGTTTATAAAGCAAGCCTGAATATTTGGGCTGGGAGATGATACTGATACTGTATTATGTCTTCTCAATAACTAATAATTTATTTTTTCCCCCACAACTTTCTTCACTGAAAGGCTGATATGGATGATTGCAATTCACGGTGATGTATTTTTAATGCTTCCTGATGTTTGCTACCAAATGTGAAACCGTTGCAAATCATTATAGACAAATTAGCAATTTATTAACTAGCATATAAAATAGTGGCTAAGTGCAAATATTATGAAAGCATTTGAAGGTTATGTGGCTTTTCACATAAAAAGTAGCCTAGCATGCTAAGTTTGTTTTGAAATCTCTTCTATAATTATCTTTCTTTCCATAAAAACGAAGTGATAATTAAACTCCAGCAAATAGCAACTGGAATTCTGCCTGATGTGAAAAATTAATGCAGCATAGTACTAAATGGATAGAGAGGAAAGTACCAAAGTTAGATACATTTGCAATTTTAATTTCCTAGATGAACTAAAAAAATTTAAATGTGTTTGCACACACCTTTGCTTTATTAGTAATTTAATTTTAAAGGTGCATATAAGAAACACATTTTTTCTATATGTCTGCAGAAGTGGATTGGGATGCATTAATAGATTGGGGGTA
Source organism: Struthidea cinerea (assembly GCA_013397865.1). NCBI lineage: Eukaryota > Metazoa > Chordata > Aves > Passeriformes > Corcoracidae > Struthidea > Struthidea cinerea. Next base: position 473,007 of record VZTI01004351.1, read on the forward strand.
TGTGCTTCTGACAATGTTCCATTCACTTTGCCCATTAATACTATTACACTGATTTCTCTAATTTGGATTAGCAGGATTTAATAATCTAATAGTATACAAAAGTCCACATATAAAGAAGGATGATAGACTGAAATAAATGAGTAATTTCAGGAAGTGGGCATGCAACAATTTTTAGGAATGATTAAGCACCGACTTCCTACAGCCATCCTGGAATCCCAAACACAGAGCAGAAGCCAAGTGGTAGAACATGATGTATATGGTCTATGTTAGATGGTGCTATGGAAAATTATGAGCAGGAAAATATGCAGCAAGCAGAGATTGGTATCAGTAATCAAGCAGTGTTGTAGTGATGTCAGAATGCTGATTAATTTCTCATGAGGTGTCCTAGCCTGTCTCACCAGGTAGCAGTTAGAATAAAAAGGGACAAGGGGAACTTGCAGAAAAAGAAAACAAAAGTGTTACGGTAACCATGATCTAAAACCACTGGTATATATTACTTTTGGAATACTCCTAGACTAGTTCATCAAAGTCCTAGATTAGTTATTTGTTTGCTGAATCCAAGTCTTGAAGTAAATACAAGGGAAAAAGAAAGGAAAAGTTGAATGAGCAAGAAACTCTTCCATAAAAATGTGATGTGTCATTCAATAAGAAGATGGAATAGTCAATTTACTGAAACACTGATATTAAATGTGTGCTTTTCATTAATCTTGTTGCTAGATATAAAACCTGCTGTAAAAAGTGCCCTGATGGTAAGCAGGTGAGGTTCATCATTAGTCTGTATCAAGCAACATTAAAAGTCCTTTCATTATTATTATTCATTATTATTTAAAACACCTTTTAGAAAGATCTTTGCTATTGCCACAGATATATTAAAAAATTAACCTTTTGAAATATGAAATTGAGGTCTCCAGTTATTCTTTCTTATATACCCATGTTGCATATTTTTTCGTTTTCTTTAATGTATTTTTAATCATTGCAATAATCCTTTTTGCTTCACAAATATGATTTATCAAATGTTGTTTATTACATATATATATTATTATTTCAGAGGAATGTCATCTAACATAGCTACATGAAGTTACTCTTGTTCCGGTGAATTTTGGAGATGTCCTCGTTTTTCTGGGCTTTTTTAGTTTTGGTTTTGTTTTTTGTTTTGTTTCATTTTGTTTCTAGCAAGACATTTCTCAAAGCAGATTTCATTTAAACTTTATTTATTTTAATTTTATATTCTTCATTCTCATATAGGCATATTTTTTTTAAATACTGAAAGAAATATTCAAAAACCTATAGTAAATACTGTAAAAAAAAAGAAGAAAGTAAAATCCATCAAGATAGTTATATGGCATTTTGCAAGTTGTAGAAATTGCTACAAACCACTTTGTCTTCACATACATAAAACATTTTCCAGCATTCATTATCTGTTCATTTGATGCACAAAACTATCTTGAGTAAACATCTTATCTTCATCTTACTTGCATTTTCATTCAAAATATACAATGTATGGTAACTGTGTTTAATTTTCAGAATGTGGGTGCTTAAAATCCTGTATTCGTATAATACACAAACAGCAAAATCTACTTAAGAAGATAGAGTATTTTCCTTTAAGAGAAAGAAAAGTCCAAAGTTTTTATTACTGAATATTTCTCCCTGGTGAGCTTTTTGAAAAGTTTCATATAAATGTGAATACTTTGTAGGAATACTTATGTATGTGTATATATCGTCCCTGGTCTGACTCCAGGAGCAGCCCCTGTCAAGCAGGAACATAAACAAACATGCTGTGGTTAACTGTGGCATAAATATGTGTTTCCACAAAAGAAAAGAACTGAGAAGTGAGAAATTGATGGTTCTTCTTGCAATCCTACTCTTTTTATTGATAACATCACCTATATGTCATTACCACTCCTCCATATGAGTTTCTTCTGCCTTTGGTGCTAATTTGTTTTCACCTGTCTTTTCCATGAGGACATTTGTTGTCTTAAAGAATCATGTAGTCATAGCCCTAAAATACCTCGGGAGGACAATAAGCCAAAATAAATTGTGCCTCTGACGTTCCAAGCAGCTGTCTGTATACCACTTTTTATTTAGATGCCTACAGTTTTTCTCTGAAATCTTGTCTGCTCTACTTAAGTAGCAGTTCTATCTCAGCCAAACAACTCCAGTGTTTTCAAGTATCAGAAGCGAGTAATTTTACTGAGATAGATGTGAAGGAGTAGCTAAGGGTACTGGGTTTGTTTCAGCTGCAGAACAGGAGGCTCTGGAGACATCTTATCACTCTGTACAACTACATGAAAGGAGGTTATAGCAAGGTGGGATTTGGTGTCTTTTCCCTAGTAACAAGCAATCCAGTGAGAGAAAATTACTGCAAATTTCACCAGGGGAGGCTTTGATTGGATATTAGGAATTTTTTTTCCACTGAAAGAGTTGTCAAGCATTGAAAGAGGATGCCCAGGGAAGTGGTTGAGTGTCCATCCCTGGAGGGAGGTATTTGAAAGATATGTAGATGCGGCACAGTGGGACATGGTTTAGTGGTTGACTCTGCAGTGTTGGGTTAAGGGTTGGACTCAGTCATAAAAGTCTTTTCTAACCAAAACGATTCTATGATTTTGTGTTCCCTCAGTTCCATTTAATATATTTAACTCTTCTTTTTTATACTTTCTGGAATTCATTTTTTTTAAAAAATTGACACATTTAAAATGTTCTTTTTTAACCATAAAATTGTGTGCTGGCATAATCCAGTGTATTCCCAGACATTCTCTAGCTAGCAATGGAAAACATTGGAATTGGAAAGCAATTTACCTTAAATCTGAAATGCACTAATAAACAAGTAACATTCCATTAGCTTTAGGTCAACATTGTACCAGTGACCAACTCTGTTTTCCTTTTTCATGCTTTCTGGAAGACTCTGGAAAATAATAATGGAATATATAAATAGGAACAACAACACAGAGAAGTATACTCTTGTTGGAATAATCAAGATAGCATAGTAATGTCATCATGGTGGGTTTTCTTGAGAAAATTAGAATACCAGAGTAAGTGCCAGGCAGGCTATGCAGAATGAATAACTAAAATTTTCAGTGTCTGTATTGCAAATATGCATTGAAACTTGCTTTTACTTTTAGGATCCTTAAACAGAAAAGAAGTAAGTTAGCTGTTCAAAACAAACCCAAAAAAACAAAAAAACCAAACAAAACAAACAAACAAAAAAAAAACCCAAAAAACCAACCAAACAAACAAACAAACAAAAAAATAGATCCACTACTTTTTAAAGCAGAAAACCAGACAGTGGATTTTGGGAGAATTAATCTTTTGCAGAAATGTATAATTTTTAAATAGCCCAAGAGTTTATAATTGAATATGTTTGACAAACTACAAAGAGAAATATCTATCTATCTATCTATCTATCTATCTATCTATCTATCTATCTTATATTCAGCTAGAAACAAAACATTCTGGAGAGAAAAGCCATAATCAATGAAATAACAGGAAGTAACCTCATGAAGTTCAACATGGGGAAGCATAGAGTCCTGTGCCTTGAGAGCAACAGCCCCTGGAACCAGTATAATTTGAGGGCCACCCAGCTGGACAGCACCTTGGCAGAAAAGTGCCTGGGGTCATTTTACCCCAAACATCTGCCTGACAATTCTTCAGATATTTGGAAACAGCAAAATTGCATGTGCAGATTTGATCCCTGGTAGCAGATCTAGGGAGCAGAGGAAGCTGTACAGAGCAGCCACCCTCTCCATCCACTGTCTGCTCCATGGCAGACCTTGTACAGGAATTTTAAAGCATGTGCTGCTATCAAAGAGGAAGATGTGGGGAGATTATTTTTCCCTGTTTTCATTTGCTTTTGCTTTCTCTTGAAGGCACTGAGAAAGATTTGCCTCGATACTCACTGCAGAGGTGAGAGATGTTCCCAGTGGATTTCCCCCCTGGCAGGGGGTAGCATGAGAGATCGCTTTACATACCTTGCTACTAAGACAATGCCGTGCATCTCTTTGAGGACTAGGGCTACATCAAGAATAAGGAAAGAGTCTTTTCCTGGGCCGTTATCAGAAAAAAAGATGGGCAAAATACCACTAGTTGAGGTTTAAATACCCCTCTATCCCTTCTCTTTTCAGTCATCACATTGCTTACATCTTCCTCACTCTGGTCAGATCTCACTGGAAATACTGGTCAGTCCTTTAACAGCATCTCAGACAGGTGATGAAAGGACTGGAGCATCTCTCCTGTGAAGAAAGGCTGAGGGATTTGGGACTGTTCATCTCAGAGGAGAGATGACCTCCAGAGGTCCCTTCCAACCTCAACTCTTCTGTGATTCTGCAACGTGTTAGTGTAATTGTAGAGTAAAAGTAGAGCTTGGCTAATTACTTCACCAGAGGAATATGAAATACACTGGCTAATCACTAATGAGATAATTAAATGTATAAATCACACTAAAACTCTCTTCTCGTCCAGTTCTTATGAGTATTAACATGATTACTTCTTTCTTTTCACTCCTATGATTTTCAATATGTTCCAAAACATTCAGTCTCATAGGCTAATTAGCAGTTAAAGTACTTTGATTTAGCAGTGCATTTCGGAACAGAAAAAAAGCCAACCCATATTTTAACACCATCTGGTACTTTTTCAGTACTTAATTTATATCACTAAATTTCTGGCTTTTTTTTTATTCAGTGTAATTATCTTCTGGAACTGCTGATTCAGTTCCAGTTTGAAATAAAAAGAAGATCCTGAAGTTATCTATTCTGAAGCCTCCATGGCTTCAAATGTAGGAGAAGAGCCAAAGTTATCGCATACAAGATAAATTTTTTCATCCCACAAAATTCTTCCCTTGTCAATCTGTTGCCCTGGAATTCACACCAGTTGGTACAAACTAGGGAATTATGCAGACAGCACAAGAGGCTTCTGCATCATGGGTGTGTTAGGGGGATTATTACCCTGAGAACAACCCTCTGTTCCTCCTCATTACTTCCCTGCAACTTACTCTGTTGTCTGTCATTCCCAGTGCAGGTATCATATCACTTATTAAAATGCACTTAAAAAAAAAAAAAAGAAAACTTTGTATGTGGTCTAGAGAAGACACATGCCTGGCAGATGGATAATTAAGAGAACTTCTATGCTATCAGAAACCTTGTATTTTTCTATACACTAGTGAATTTCTGTTCCCTGATCGTCAAGTTTCATTAATGGTTGTCACCTCCTAGTATTGGTTTTTGAGTAAACCACCACAAATTCTGAATCTTGTTCTGGAAACAGTTCAGTGCTGAAATCACTCTCAATAGTCAGTGTGGATATGGCTTAAAAAGTGGTGGCACCTCCCAGTGCAGTCCTTCAGCTCTATCTTGCACCTTCAACCACCTCACAAATCTCCTTGCCACATTCTAGGAAATGCTCCAAAAGTCTCTATTTTAAGCACAAGAACATCCAAGTAATCTTCAGTAGATGTTTCACCTTATTTTTAACACTCTGAACTAGAAAAACAAATAAAAACAATTATCTTTTTGAACTACAGATGGCACCATATAGAATCCAATCGGCGTTATCTGGGTCCTACTCATGAAGGTTAGGAACAGCACCCTTTGCAGCAGGTTTACCTTAGAGGGAAGTAGTTGAAGCAAAACAGAATCTCTCAGGAACTGAGCTAAGGGCTAAGCATTGTGGATGAGCACCTCTACAGCTATAATGAAAAATAGTGAAAGAAGGCTGGGGGTAATGGGAAACTGGTACTGTTGCAGCGCCAAACTGCTCTGTTCACATTGTTTAAGCCAAATTGTCATTGAAGTAGCTAATTGATTTTGTTATGGTATGTAATGAACTGCCAATCAGATGAACCATATGTTTAGAATCATTATCAATCATGCAGTAGATAAACTACAATACTAGACACTTACAAAATATGACTTTACATCTTTAAATTTCTTTACTTTCTTCTTGAGCAAATCCCTCAAAGTTCTAGTCGCAGACACACATGTACACACACACACACACAAACACAGGTAGATAGTTTGTGTAGGTCACCATCACTTGCTCCCCACTGGTGGGAGCTCCAGTAGGTGCACACCCTTCCTTCAGAATGTGTAGTTTCCCTAGCATTTGCTTTTGTCCACATGTAGAACTTTTGTTTTTATTGTTAACACATTATTTGCACAATTTTCAGTGGGAACAGAACTGTTTTTAAAGGAGACGCACGTATTTTGTTGTTGAGCAAAGATAGATTATCATACTGCATGATAGAAATCATTAATAAAAGGAATTTTTGTAAGTCTTAGACTTCATAAAAATATAAAATAAACCATGATTGTTTTATGTAATAAAACTGTATTATAAACCAAAGTGCACAACATCAAAGACATTGCCTAAGATCACTGTTGAAAAGCTGTCAGTTCTGATACTCTCAAAAATATAAAGATTAGTGGAAAAGACTTGTATTGGTTTTAGAGAATTCTGTTCATATAGAATAACTGAATATTCCCAAAGGTTTCCTTATTTTTTTTTTCATATCACTATATGGCAAATCCTTCTGACATTTTAATACATATTTTCACTAAAAAAAAGGTAGGATTCTTTTTGTGTATGTGGTATAGATTTTGGGAGTGCTTAAAGGAATTTCTAGGAGCATTATTACAAAGTAGTGAACTGCTACCCTATGCTACCATTTTCTGTATAGCTATTTCTTTACCAAAATATTCTCCTTGGTATCTGCATCAGTAACCTCCTTAGGTCACATTTGTTCCCCTTGAGTCACCATCTTTTCAGTTTGAAATGTAATGTTGCAGATCACTAGATCAAGGTCATCATTTAGTGCCTACTCACAGCAGCATCTCTAAATCTTGAACAAAATGATCAGAGAATGTGTCAGCAACAGCTTTAGTAATAGCAAAATCAGCAGAAAGTCTTACAGGGAAAAAAATGTAGAAATTTTCTGATGATAAATGTAGAACTCCTACCCTTCTTCATGGGTTTAAATACTGAATCATTCTACCAAAAAGGAAAAAAAAAAAGGTACTTTTATGTGGAAATGTCTACATTGAATACAAAGATAATTTGGCAAGAGGGAGATGTGTAGGATTTTCATCTGCTTCTGAAGCAATTTTCACTTTGTTTATATGAAAAGTCCATTTATACCTAGCTAAAATAAATACATTGCATTCATAGTCTCAGACAATTTTTATTACTTCATATAGCCTACATCAGCTTGATGAAAAATACTGAAAAATATCTTTGAAGGACAGGTTTCTAGGTATTTCTGCATTTGACTTACAATATTGGGTTGCAAATAATGTTGCTATCCAAATATTCTTTTTCATTCAATTACCTTGCTGTATTATCAGTCTTCAGTCATCAACTATGCAAAAAATATGAGAATTACAATCAGGTTTCTACAAAAATCTTGATTTATAAGTCATTAGCAAGGAAATGAAATATGCTTAATTTTAGAAAAAGACGAAGTGTCAAAGTTTAACAGGAGATAACTAGAGGATCAATCGAAAGGTTTCACCAAAACAATTTCACTAATTCATGTGCTTAAAAATGACAACTAAAACAAAGAAAATAGAAATTTGTATTGTGCAATGGTGTACTGCTCTGTAGATAAAGGTGAAATTGTGAGATCTAGTACTTTACTATTTCATCAGAAACATGGGGTGGTAGGATCATTTTCATTCCTGCTGCATACACAGAGGAGTTGTCAGCAGCAGCTGGACATTAATGTAAAATTACCCTGATCATCTATGGCATTTCATTTCTGAAGTTTTCTTTCTCTGCAGGTCTCTCATTACTTCATAGATCTTGATTAATCAGGGTTTATAATGCCCATATGCACAATACACAGAACTAATTTCATCCAATGCCCAGCTGGATCCTAAGTAGAATTTAAGTTAGAAAAAAAAAAATAGTTGAAACATATCCAGAACATCAAGACACATCCTTATATTCTTACCAGAAATTATTTGTGCTGCCACGGTCATGGTATAGTTTTTTAGTTTACTACACACTTTTCTTTATCATGCAAATAGCTATTAAATGAATTCAGTTTCACCTCACCATGTCTTTTTCATGTACTCCGTCTTCAGTGCTACGTCCTGAAATTAGTCTGTTTTAGAGCTCTGTCCATCTGAAAAAGCAGTTTGCGCATGCCTGTGTGTATAGAGGAATTGCCTGGGTGTGTAGTACTTTTATTGTAAAATCTTCAATATTCTGTGTCTTTGTTTTTCTTTCATCTTTACAGTTTCATACCCAGTATCATAAAGTCAGTCTTATAAATAATTTATTTCCTTCTTACCATTAGATCACTCAAAACCCAGTAGTGATATGCAAGTGAAGGAAACAATGACAGAATGCATTTTAAAATGTAATTTCATGTATTTTTTAATATAGTTAGTATTTTTATTTGGGTCTGTGTGTGTGTTACTTATTCTGTGGTATTCCATCTGTTTTGTTTTGTAGGACAATATGTCTGTCTCTTCATAATCAGCAGATATGCTGCAGCTCAAAATGAATAATGATTTTTTCCTTTATTTATTTTATTCATATCTTCACATTAAGCCTGTATCTCCAATTTCAATAAAAAAATATACCAGTCACTTTCCAATTGCTTCCTTCCATCCTCATGTTCTTGGGAAATTGGATTTTCTGGTTTTCTGAAACATGTAATCAGAATTACTTTGGTTTGTTCACGGGGATTAGAAAAAAGTCCTTGTCTACAGATTTCTGACATTGCTGAGACATCCTTTCGCAGCCTGTACAGACTGGGATAGGCAACATCAACCAACATAACTCATTTCCTTGAGTTTGCACAGTTTGGAAGTTGCTTCACTTAGGAGTTGGCCCTGCTGACTGCCATCTACTAGTAATGGCAGAGAGGAGAGGACTTTCTTGTCTCAGATGGCATGTGATGCTACCAATTTTTTCTTGTTGCTGGAACCAGGATCTGGGTGAGTGACTGTTCCTCCACTGCACCACAGCATGGTGGTTTAAAAACCCTAGATACTGATCGCACCTTAGAAGTGATGAAAGAGATTGGGGATGGGGTTCTGTCTGTTTCTCTGCTAGTTGCACATGTCCAGGGGGTAGTCTATAGTTCCTCCAGACTGGTCAGCAAAGAGTGGCTCCTCATTCTGCAATGTAACTATTGATTATATATGTGCTGTGCTAAGCACTGGTGAGACTGTACCTCAAATCCTATGTCAGGTTCTGGGCAAGAAGGACATTGAGCTCCTAGAGTGTGTCCAGAGAAAGGCAGTGAATCTGATGAAAGGCCTGGAGTACCAAGTCTTGTGAGGAGTGGCTGAGGGAGCTGAGGTTCTTTAGCCTGGAAAAAAGAAGGCTCAGGAAACAGCTTATCACTCTCTACAACCTCCCGAAAGGATGTTGTAGCAAGGTGGGTGTCAGTCTCTTATCCCAAGTTACAAGTGATAGGGCAACAGGAAATGGCCTCAAATTACACCAGAGGAGGTTTATATTGGATAGGAGGAAAAACTGCTTCACTGAAAGTGTTATCAGGCACTAGAATTGCCCAGGGAAATGACGGAGTCCCCATCTCTGAAGTATTTAAAAGATATGTAGATGTGGCACTTGGGGTTTAGTGGAGTATTTGGCAGTGCTGGGTTAAAGGGTGAAAAATTTTAAAGGTCTTTTCCAACCGAAATGATTCTACAATTCTATGATCCGCTTAGACTTCTGGCGAAGACAGAACTACTACCCAAAGTCATAAAATATAATCAGTTGCTTAAAGTTAGAACAGAATTCCAAAATATTTCACCAAAACCTTGATGTTTATGAATTTCTTAGCTCCAGTTGCCTTACCGTAATTAATTTTTTTAAGGTCAATATAGATTTAGCAGAAAAGGCTGTGAGAGAATCTAAGAATGACATTGCTGTCCTTCTGAATTAAGAATCCTAAAAAACAGGAAAACAGAGGCTTTTTAGTCTTTACTCAGTGACAGGAGATTTTAGAAGAAGTAGCTCAAAAGTGTTGTAATCAAGATGGAGCAATGGCCTTGTTTATGCTGTGTTTGATGCACCCCTGGATACTTTAGAGCTTCTACTTTTATTCTGTTCCAGAGCAAATTTGTGATGTCAACATTTGGCAATATGATAATACTTTCATTCTGAGAGTATTATATGCAAATATATTCAAGCCTTAAAATCAATGAAAAATCGGTATTCTAATATGGTATTTATTTTATATACCCAGAGGAACTGACTCTTAAATAGCTAAACTAATTTGTCTAGTAAAATGCTACTGGCATCAAGATTTTGCCTCCTCTCCTAGGTGCAGAAAATATTTTACTTTCAAGATCAAAACAGTTGAGCTAAAGAAAAGAATCTATTCCTTTGCCAGAAATACTCAGTTTTCTTCCTAGGAAAGGCAGAAGATTATTCTCTTTTATAGTCTAAGCTGTGCAAGTATTTGCCCATATGTATGGGAATGAAGAATAGTCTAAATATTATCAAAAGAAGATCTCAATAATCTGCAATTAAAGATATCCTAAAATCTCTGCTGATAATACCTTTCAGTTTTTCTCCCACCTTTCTGTTTAAAGATTTTTCTAGTTTGAATGTTACTATTCCAGTGTCATTGCAATCAAAATAATTACTGTAATTTAAGAGGTCTTCTTTTCTTGTCTGAATTGCAGTCTAGAATGTATTATATTCATGTGCCTGATAATAGTGATTTTATAGGACTGACACCTACTTCGCATTGTGTTGTTGATTTTTGTTATTATTCCTGTTGCAGTTTTTATTGTTATTATTATATCATCCTCATCCTCATCATCATTACAAAATAGCAAGGCACCTTATTGGATAAAAACAATTTAAGCAGTCCAGGAACTCCAGGATTAGATGCTCAGTATGTAATGTAATGTAATATAACATAATATAATATAATATAATATAATATAATATAATATAATATAATATAATATTATAATATAACAATATAATATAATATAATATAATATAATGTAATATAATATAATATAACATAATATAACATTATATTATATTATATTATATTATATTATATTATATTATATTATATTATATTATACAAACTCAAACTTAGCCAATATTAGAAAATATGTAGCTGAGCATAATTGAATGACTCTGTTTGTTATGTAAGTACAATTTTCTGAAACCAGAATGACAAAGCTTTTAAACTGTACTCTTTACCATTGAAGTGAATAGTTTTACAGAACTCATGTGCTACAGTTCTAGCTTTTACCATGAATAGATTCAACATATAAAGCATTATGATTTTATTAATATGCATCATTATAATATGCCCTGCAGAACCGCCAAAAAACTGTATCAAATAATCTGTATATTTTGTTCTTTCAAACCTAAGGATTAATGAATTTACAGCTGTCAATTTTAAACTAGGGTCAAAAAGATAAATAAGTATGTGTCTCTAAATTGAATGCAAAATTTGCTTCATATATCTTGTGGCTTCATAAAACTGGGAGGGAATTTAATACATCCATTTTTAGTGTATATTATTGCTCCTCTGCTACACTTAGATACAAATTGAATTTAAATTATGACTTTTTTAGTCCAATTAACAAAACTATTGCTTTCATGATTGTTTGTTTGCACTTGGTTCATTGCTGTTTTGTTCCACAGAATGAATGAATCCTAAAAGAATTATTTTCCATGGCATTATAACCTTTTATTTAAATCCAAAGAATTAGTTGCAAAGGGTAAAGCTTCATAATTATCTTGATTTTTTTCTGTAGCATATTTAAGCTTTGGAAATGAAGCACTGCTATGTGTATGGTAAAATAAAGTACTGGTTACATTTCAGATGAATTATCAATCATTCTTTTAAGCATTTATTCAAATGCATCTATAATTTTGATATTTGTAGTTCTGCTTGTCTCATCAGGAGCTACAACTATTGAAAAGTATGATCTCAGAACAAACATATGGATTCAGGCTGGAGTAATGAATGGCAGGAGGCTTCAGTTTGGTGTTGCTGTCATCGATGACAAGCTGTTCGTCATTGGAGGCCGGGATGGTTTAAAGACATTAAACACTGTTGAATGTTACAATCCAAAGACCAAGGCTTGGACTGTGTTACCACCTATGTCAACACATAGACATGGCTTAGGTAAGAAAAAAATATTTTTAAAACATGCCACATTTTTTGGTTATGTAATTTTTAATGGAAAACTCAGTACTTTTAAGCTATGGTAGCATTTTGACCAGTAACAATAACTCAGTTTTGCAGTATTGTTTTTACAAGGTATAGAAAACGAAACTGTTCATTATCTGTTCTGCTAAAACCACTTGGTGTGATAGAATTATTACAAAGTCATGAAAAATAGAAATGGAGGACGCTGTTATGATCTGCTCCAGAAGGCGAGGGTAACCCAGGTTCCCGTTAATAGATCCCTTGGGGCAGTTAGGCGACAATGAAAGATCGGTGTTTGTAAATATACACATGTAGGGTTTATTTTAGAACAATTTGGTTGTAATGGGAAGCAAGTGTGTAGCCATTTTGGTTATTATTATCTGCAGTAATATAGCAGTATAAAAATATAAAAATAACACTTAATAAAATGTATGTGCAAAAGAAAGAGAAAGAAAGGTTAAGAGTAAAGTTAAGTTAGAAATATTACCACCTGTGGATCCAATGACGAGACTTGATTGTTGCAATTTAGATGTCTGTTGTTTGAAGTGATCACAGTCTTGATCTGTCGGGAGTGGGGGAAGCCCACGAAACACAGAATTCAGTGGAGGGGAGTTTTACACTGTCTTTTGCAACACTGTGGATCACGTGTTGATCCACGTTGAAATGAGACTGGAAGTGCTTTCAGGGGCAGGTCTTTAATGGTTTGTGACATGACAGCTGCCTTTCACATCAGCATAGTTGAGCCATCAGAAGGGATGAATACTCCCAGGCCTATGTGTGAATGTCAATGTTCCGTGTGAATCTGACCTTCCAAGGGGGTAAAGTGGGTGGAGAGTGGGAGGAGGAGTTTTACAACTGAACCAGTTTGTGGAAGGGAGGACACTGGCATGATAAAAAGAACTATATTGCCTCCACAAGGTCTGCTTCTTATTGGCCTCCAGTGGTGGGTGATCACCCCCTCTGATTTACGCAGACCAGACGCTTCACCAGCACCCACCCAAAAATTCACCTTCTTCCCCTTGGGGAATGCAAACCCCAGCCTAGAAAAGCACCCTACCACCTCCATAGATGAGCAAATGTTTGATCCATTAACACCTCAGTCTCTCACAGACACATGTAGGGATGAAAGTGTTAAAAGCAGGAGAATGTCGAGGAGGATGGCAGATTTGCTCAAGTGACCTTCCAGCTGGGAATGCCAAGGCCTGGAAAATAACTGTGTGGGAACCCCATATATAGATAGATATAGATATAGATACAGATATAGATATAGATATAGATATAGATATAGATATAGATATAGATATAGATATATTATGCTTTCTGCTGTTTATCTCTGTTTTGAGAAGTAAAATTTCTGTGTAGAGATAACATAGGTGTTTGGAGAGGCTTGGAGACACTTTTTTTGGACATGTTTGAGCTCACTGTTTTGGGAGAGAGATCAAAGCTCAGCCAACATAAAAAGCACAGAGGAGATTGCAGCACATTGGCAAACTACCTGGGTCCTGGATGAATAGGTGCAAACAGTAGCCCAGCCACCAGCTAGGATTGAACTAAGTTGCGATGTTCCTGCTTGTGTGTCTCTGCCTGGGTGTTGCTCTGGTTAGGAAGGTAATAAACAGGAAATAAATTTACTCTTTGCATTACAGCAGTGATTTTGTGGTTATTCTGGCTGCCTGCCTGTGTTGACTCACACGACACTCTACGTTATCTTATCCATTTCCCTGAGTTGCAATCAGCAAGTCCTTTATTGTACTATTGTGTCAATACCTCACAACATGACCACACTTTCCTGCCATTCACTGATGTCATTGGACACCTGTAATATGCATGTACACTGCTGCTGTTAAACAAGTCTTAGGACAGAAAAGAGCAATGGGAATCTATATTAGATGACATCATGACACTAAATATCTCACTGATTTAAAATTGTTTCCTAAGTTCAAATTTAATTGTAAATTAGAAAATACATGAGAAAATACTTGAATTGCATACAGAAATACATGTAATGTCTCTTCTGCCAGTGTTCCAGAATTTTATAGAATCAGTGCTGTTCCCACGGGTGGTAAAAATGCAATGACTTCAGCTGTAACTATAGGAAAGTAGTAATACAATATTAGGGTATGCTTGATAGAGAAAATATTTGTCTCAGTTACAAAAGAGATTAATCTATGATTGAAAACTTTTGGTGATCAATTAAAAAATAATTTTGGACTGTAATTTTACAGATGCTTTTGGTCAACAGATTTAAAAAATACCATTATAGTTTAAGTTGAGGAATGTCGAGGTTATGCCTGGAGAAAAACTGGTATGTTTGCTATAGTAGGAAAAAAGGAATAAATTAGGCATTTGACCATTTGCGGGGAATTTTTACTTACTATAAAATAATTTTTAAATTTTTCTTGAGGTAATTCAGGCTTTTTGTAAACAGCATGTAAAATGAGAAGTTTAAATTGGGATGATTAAATACAGTTGTTTGGGAGGTGTTAGAAATGTGTTCTTTACTTGGAATTATGTAATAATCATATTATTACCTGAGAAGCTTAGTTAATAGTATTCAATAGCTTTTAAAATTTTTTTCTAAGTATCCCATAAAGTTATTATTTTAGTAAATGCTCTTTGTATGGAAATCAATCTGAAGGAATAATTTTTATTTTGCATTTGTTTTCTAAACTGTGTGTTATGTTATATCCATGTAGCAGTAATGCTAGAGTAGCTTGAATTGGATTTTGTATACAGGATGGAAATGAGCACCTATCCTTTACATGGATGTCTTTTTGTTGACATAGCAAAAAATGGTGAGGTACCCTATTGTAACTAAGGTCACAGCCAGGTAATACAATTCACTTTATCCTGTCTTCATAGAAACTTCAATAGAACTATGTGTATAGAAGTTGATACATGTAGAAATGAGGAAATAAAAGTTGACAGGCCTTATAGTGAAAGTCCATAGTGTAGGTAGTCGTATTTTAGGCAGTTTCAAAGCTGCCAATGGAAGATGAGTGAAAGCTCTTTTAATGGCGGTGTTTGAAATAAATGGTGCTAAAGTACAAAAAAGAAAGGGCAGACTGTGGGATCCAAAACTATTATTTAAAGTAATAGTGATTCTAATATCCCTGTTGAGTAGTCCATAAAACAGAATGGAATATGAAAGAGCAATAAGACACCAGAAAGGCAGTGAAAGGCAAAAATGAAATATGGGAAAGGTGAAACCTGACAAACAGAAAGACAGAATCAAAATCCATATAGGGAAGGAAGAGAGAGACTGGAAGAACAAAGAGGTGAAAAATGTAAAACAGATTGTGGTTTATAAATTCAGCAGTTTTATGAAGCAATTCTGTATCCACTTTTCCAGTTCCTTTGCTGAACTTAATAGTCTATGTAGAGGAGGAGAGAGAAAGGAAATATGGAACTAATGATAGACTAATTAGAATTTTAGATATCAATTCCAGTGAAAATGTGATGTAAAAAAAAATAAAAACCAAACCAAAAAGCTAAAAAAAAAATTGGTACTTGTCTTGTCTTTCCAAAAGAAACAGTTTAAATGCCACAGTGAGAAAATTAGGCTTCCAGTATAATTAAAGACACACAGTCTTTTCAGGTAGGTGTTCTAAATAGTCTTGTTCTTTCCATGAACTATATAAAGTGTGTCTAAGATCTTACTTTAAGTTTTGGCTTTGAAAATATACTGATCTCACTATCCATAGTCAAACACATATCTTCAAGATGATCAGCGTGGGAAGGAGGCTGACAGGGCATGGTATTACCTCCTAAAATCCTGTACGGCTTAGAGTGGAGGCAAGTTACATATTTTTCCTCCTCCTCTCTTGGAAGAGAGGATCTTCCCAATTGTAATCATCAGAGTGAAAATGCTATAAATGCTATAAAAATATTAATAGATGATGGGAAAGCCTCAGATTTATTTACATAGGATATAGGCCTAGGGTAAATAGAATTCACTCTACCCAGACAGAATGGCCACAGAAGACCTAAAGAGTTTCCAAGTCTTTGTTTACACAGTGGACTAGTCTTCAACCTGTTGTTCTGAAGAAGCTAAATATGTAATGTAAATGCATTTTAAGGGACCTGAGGGGTATGCTTGAAATTAGAGTGATTACTTTCTTACAATGTAGTTGTCATGGAACTGGTATGTGCAGGAACGAATATCTAAAAGGCTAACTTCAAAACTTAGAAGTGGAAAGAGAATACATGAAGTTAGGGAGTTATAGGATAAAATATCCCAGAATATCTTAGATGTTGCTGACAAAATATCAAATGGCACTATGTGTTTGCACGAAGGCCTATTTCTATATTTCACAGAAAGGGAATGACCCACTGTGCTTCTCAGACCCAGCTTGATTTTCCACTTTCATGCTTACTGCTCTAGAGTCCAACTCATAAGTCAAAGGGAAGGGAAAAAAAATTTACTTGGGAGAAATACAGGGATGCCTCTGTAACTTTCAAGTGGTAATGAGAAATACTAATAATTAGAAATACTAGAGTGGAAATTGTGGAGAAACTGATCTATCAGTCTTCTTACTACATGGTAAATCTCAGAAGTAAAATACATATATAAATATAAGTAATATAAATAATATAAAAATATTTTAAAATCTAGACATGTAAATTAATTATTATAAGCCCATATATTTTTATATCACTAAATCATAATTTCAAAAATATTTTATCTGCTTTTAAAAGTATTCAATTGTTGACTATTTCAATGATTCAAAATTAATAAGATGCTTTAGAAGTAATGTTTGTATTTTCAAAAGGAATTATTGTTTATCAAATTGTTTTACATTGTGTGAAAGCTTAGGGCATAATTACAACTCCACAATTTCAGAGATCTAAGAATTTGGGTATGATTCAGCTGCTTAAGTAGGTACATCTACAATGGAGTAGAGCAACTGAGATGGCATAATTTCAACTCCATGGGAAAAAGAAGTGTAGCATGTTTGGGATTAAATGATTTGTGGGAGCTTTTCCTGCTTCTCAATGTACAACAAATACTATTGAGTGGACTGGAAACTGAAAATTTGGTTACGCAAATATAACTTAGATTCCTGTTGCACTGGAACTTTTCAAAAGAAAGCCAAAGATGTTGTATTGGGTATTTATGCCTATATGGGGGTATGATTTGAGAGATGTCAAAAATATAGATTCTTGAAAAACTATTTAAGATACAAAACTAAACCAAAAAAATATAGTAAATTTTTATGAACATTTCTATTTAAATAAAACTAGCATAGTAATGAAGTACATAACTTAAATGCCTAGCAGTAACATAGCAGCATCAGTGGATGCACAGTTTAGTAATTTCTGGTAGAATTATTTCTTCATAAAGCAGTAATTAAAAAAAAAAAAATCTATGTAATAACATTTCCCTATATAAATATTGACATGAAGCAGTTACTTTTAATCCCATTGCTCTCCCCTGGTGAAGTAAATAATTTTTAACAATAAATTTGTAAATTTCAATAGCTTTTTAGAATAAGCCTTCAGTGCAATGTCAGAAAAAGCAGCAGATACTAGAAACATTACTAGATCCACAATAGCAAAACAGTATCTGATTACACTGAAACAAGTGAAGGGGAAACACATAGGTAACAAATATTTGGTACCACAAATTTATAACGAACATGTTATTGCAATAAAAATTATGTATATTAAAGATGGAGTTTTATGAGATAAATATGAAAAGTGATCACCTCTACTTTATTTTATGCCAAATAAATTTTGTTTGGAAACAAAGCCTTTAAAGAATGTGTGTTACTAACAGGTTTTTAAAACAATTCCACCAGGAAAACATAGGATATAGGATTCATGAGCAGAATAGATCAGATACAC
Source organism: Struthidea cinerea (assembly GCA_013397865.1). Classification (NCBI taxonomy): domain Eukaryota; kingdom Metazoa; phylum Chordata; class Aves; order Passeriformes; family Corcoracidae; genus Struthidea; species Struthidea cinerea. The sequence continues at coordinate 490,990 of VZTI01004351.1, forward strand.
GGCAAAGTAGCAAAACCGCTAACTGTACAAGCTGTCTCACTTTTACTACTTTCATGAAACACAATATAACACAGATTATTGCTTACTCAACACTGAAAATCTAATGATGAATGATACCTCTCTTTAGACCTAGTTTGAAGGATAATTTTCAAGTTAGTGAGAGTTGAACTTTCCTCTTCCTTTTTAAAAACTTTTGCTATGGCAGTCAAGCAATGATGTTCTTTTAGATAGTGCTTAAGCCTCAATAAATACATGCTTGTCTATAGAGTTACGATCTGTCAGAAATCATTCCAGGAAGAGGAGAAACCATTAAAATAGACCAGGGATGTAAATAAAAGCTTGATATAGCCTTAACATTCCCATCCATGGTAACTGTAAAATAAACTATAAAGATGTAGAAGATAAAAGGGATCTTTGTTCTTCTTTCTCTGCTATCTTGCATGATAGTTTCTTCTTTTTATGTATCACCATTGCTGGGCTACCAAGGAGCCAAAAATAGCAAATTTACATCTTCCATTAACATACAACAAAAAAATAAGTAGGGGCTTGTTCTAGGATTTTTTTTTTTTTTAAGTTTTACGTCATAATAAATCCAAATTTTTTGTATGTTGTCTGTATGTAAAAGAAACCACTCTGTGGAGATTAAAAAGTATAGAGCTGCAGAGACATATGCATGAGAATCTGAGACTCCAGTCTGGACATCAGGACATATATGAACCTTGAGGCCAGAGACAAAAGGCAGGAAGAAAGAAATGTCAGTAAAAAGAAGAGAATTGAATTAGCATTGAAGCCAACAGATTAGGTTATACCCTTTTAGTATGATAAAACTGTAATTATTTATGACTAATTAATTTCTCAATATTGTGGAGTAACTATTTATAAATAAAAGAATTTTTGAATGATATAATGATATTTTTTCATAATGTTTGTTACAGTGCCAAACAGCTAGAACACTGGATAAAGGAAACTTTTCCAGATACTAGTTTTTAGAGCATGTAGACAACTGAAAATATTATAGCACTTCATGCTATCACATATGTGATGCTGACCAAATTCTACTGCACTGAGCAATGGCATTCCAGATTTCCAGAGCATGATGCAATACAGTATGGAATATAATTTTGGTCAGTTCTGGTCAGCTGAGAAAGATTCATGTCCCATAAAGGTTCAACTCAAGACCCTGTTGCAAATATCTTATTTTTCTGCAATGGTAGATCTTTCTGGGTACATCAGCATCTCATAAAAGCAATGTTATAGTTAAGATGTATGTTCTCCATCTTTATGTGGTGATTTCTATGCACAGAATACCCCACAATCCATTGCCTCTGAACAAACCCAACAAACAAAAACGCCCAAACCTAACACCACCTAAACATTGAATAGAAGAGTTCCTCAACAGACTAGCTTACCAGAACACAGCAATGCTCTGATACACCTGTATTTTTTACCCCAGAAGCAGCTATTAAGAGATTAGTTTGAGAATCTTTCTTTTAAGCAACATCAACTGTACTATATATCTCTATGTAGTTAAATTATTGTTATTTTTTCATGTTAAATCTCAGGAAAATATGTCATTCTGACTGCTTTGAATGTGGGTTGACATAAGACCTGAGTGTTTTAAAGTATTTTCTCTGCAATATTGATTTGCATGTATATTAGATTTTTGCTTTGTATTTTTCTCCTAATCATGGGGAACATTAGAGGGATTTTTTTTCTGAGTTATGAAGTACCTTTTCTTTGTACTCTGCACCTTTAGTAAGCAGTAGATCATGACCCAATTCACTAAAGAGTTACAAATCACAACAGCAACACTTATAATAATTTCTGAGTCATGTTCTCAGGATTAGGGTGGCAGAGTTGAGAATCTAGTGTCTTATCTACAAAACTGAATGTAAATAAAGGGTCGACAGGCAGATTTTGCTTCTATGAATTTGCATTATATTAGCATGTTAGTGCAATGTCTTCTGGCCCAAGAGGGCAGTGATATTGATAGAATTCTTTAAACGAGCCTTGATACTTGCGTGTGAATTTACATAGGAATAGGTATTTTCAATATTGAGTCACTGAATGTTCACTAAGGAAGGTAGCTCAGGTCTAATTCTCCAATTAATGACACTCTAAATTCCAAGCTTGGCCTGTGGCAGTCCTACATGCAGCATCCAAATAACAGTATTTGTATTTCACACTCAGTTAATATTATGGCTTTGAGAACTAAATACAAGGTTTAATTCATCATTTAATTAATGGTGCACAATTTAAAGCAAATTGGACTTTCTTTGGCACCACTATTATGGAAGAAAAGTGGTTTGAGACATAAAGGGGGAAATAACAGAGCAAGAAAAAGCAGCAATATTAATTACAATTAATACAAAATTGTATGAATATGCTTCTGTGGGTGTGGGTGAGAAAGGAGGTTGTTAGAAAGGTGCTTCTACCTGGACACTAAATAAATGCAGAGCTTAAAAGGGTAGAATAAAATCTGGGTGTTATTTGATCCAGTTTAATACTTGTATAACAAACCACTGATTTGTCTTCTCACCTTCAATGTCATGATACAGTGTATGTCTGTTATCTTCTTGAAAGCTAATGTCCTTATTTAAAAAATAAGGTATTGGATACAAGTATATCCTTCCCAGTTAAAATTTCATGTCTCTACAAATATCAAAATACAGAGATTACAGTAAAGTTAGCACCACAGATATTTTTTTCTTTAACATTTTGTATCCAAGTGTCAGTATGAAAGGATATTTACAGTTGTTTTACAAAAAAATTTCACTTTTTAAATTTCACTCCATAAAATTAGGTCCATCAGGCAGATAAGGAAATGCAGAGTTAAAAATATGATAGGCAGTGTTCCTTTATTTTGTAACATTACAGAAAAGCAATTAAAGTCCCATTCCAGTCTTCAAGAATAAATAATTGGAACTGTACAGATCTCAGCACCTAATTAGGCCTAATAGGGTTTTTGCTGCATAGCTTCATGAAGGCAATCTAAAGGAAAATGCCTGCCATTGAAAACTGGACAATTAATTTTTTAGATCTCTTGCAGTTAAAAAATAATACAGTTTACTTTTATAAATTCCTGAGTCAAAATGTTTAGAAGAATTATTTTCCAGGTACTTTTTTTGTTCCGGAAAACATTAAGGTTTCTCTGCACTGTACTTGCTGCAGGGTACTTAACTACTCAATATATTGCTGAAAACATGTCTCCTCTTAAGAAAAAAAGTTGCTTTCTTTCCTAGAAGGGATGTTTGTAGTTGCTTCAACTCTCCAACTCCCTGAGAACTAGGGAAGCCAAGCTGTTCACAGTGTCATGTAAATGAAAGTAATTCATCAAATGATGGGTAGAACAAATTACTCCCTCAATGCCAGAATTATTATTTTCTACAAATTAAAAAAAGATCTGATTCCTCCAATTTCCAGTTTCTTGTTCTTTATCTATAAATAATAACTTTGGTTATTTAATGTAATTCTCTTACAGTAAAATACTACCTGTCTGAATGTATTATTGCTTTTGTCAGAAAACAGCAGAGCACTAGTATCATGTGAAACATTAAATCCAAGAGGATTTCTTCTCTTCTTGTGTCTTAAACTGGTTTTGTGAAATTGTTGAAGATGAGGTACAGGAAGAAAAGCTATGAGGGCCTCCTGTCCTTTCCCTTCTCTTAGCAAACTGTCCTGAAAGAGCTAACAGTACTATTCTTCCATCCAATTTGCTTAATGACAAGTAAGAGTTTAAGTGTCACCTGGAAATAGTTATTTTTTCATTTAGGAACAGGAAAAGCTCATTCTATACAATATATTTTAACAGAAAAACATTATCTGCAATCTGAATGGAAATCCAGGTGGATTTTTATTAGCTTGTGGACATAGATGACAGAAAATAAAATTATGTACTCTGACGTCAATTTACTCTAGGACACATAATGAACATGAAAATCTGTTTCATGAAGTTGAAATGAACTCTGATCTTCTAACACACTGTTCAGTATCTTGACTACAAAAAGATGAGAAATCTTATCTCAAGAGACCAAGCAGAAATTGGCTGCACCATTTAGAAAAAATAAAAGGTATATAGAGTTCAGTACCTTTGCTCTTTAAGGAGGAGGAATTCTACAGTGTGCTAATAGGATTGGAACACTGACATTTCAGCACAGACTACTTACAATGAATTTATTTTTTTTTCTTCTATTAAAACAAATGATCTGGAACATTTAGAAAAGAGAATAGTCGTTTCATCAATTTTACTGGAAAATATTTTGCTTTGTGATCTTGGGGAATGTGTCCCTTAAGATTGTGGTGTTGCCATTTGCTGTTATCATGGACTGTTCAGTAATTCCAGTCAGAGAAGAGATGTACTGCAATCCATCCTGTGTGATAAGGAGGCTACAAGCAACGTTTTTGGGACTACCCTTTAGTCCATGTGTGTGATATAAAAATCACAGAGAAATTCTGGCATCTAAGAATGCATTCAAATGCTTGAATTCAATGCCTGAATAGTGAATTCTTCATATATGATACAGTCTGCTGTAATATAAAATGTATATTTATATATTTCCTTGGGAAAGATGATTACATTATCGTTGCTAATCATTAGAATATTTTGAAACATATGGTGCAAGCACTGCCTAAGGGGAAGGAAAATACTTTTGCATTGCTTAGAACTTTGCCAACCTGGCTTCTTAGAAAACATAAGAATCAGACTGTGGGGCTTCATAGATATGTGGGTCTGAGCACAGGTAACAGAGGCACCCAAGAGATGCAACAGTTTGTACAGCAGCTTCCACAAAAGGGTGCCAGAAACTACTGAGGGCAGTATGTTGGTTTCTGCAATGGGGAATAAAATCAGAAGGAACTGTGCATCTCACAGGGTTCTATGTGCATTGTATAAACTCAGAAAAGTTCTCATGAGAAGAGCAGCCATTGAAGACTATTTTCTGTATAAAGTTCAGCTACAAGGGTATAAAAAGAAATGCAGAGAAAAAGTAACATTATATTAATGCAATGAGTTCATCAGGTTTCATTGTCATTAAAAAAAAAAAGTAAAAATCAATGAAAATGCAGGAAGAATGGTATTTTGATTAAGGGAAAATCAAATTTCCTACAAAAATAATTGAAATAATTGTGATGGCTTAATTTCCAGCAGGAAATAGATGAGAATAAAACTCAAATATGAAAGACTTGAAAAAAAAAAGAAATACTGAATGAGATAAAAAGAGTAATTGAGGAAAACTCTTTATATCCTAGTGAAAGTGCAAATAAGTTATTTGAGGAAGTAAAGGCTGGAAATTTCAAAACCAATGAGATGTGTTTTTATGTGCATCATAGATTCCTTGTGAAATTCACTGCATAATAATACAACTCTGTTTATGTGCGAAGGTGAGAGAGGGTTTGTGTGCTGTCTAGACACCAATTATGTGTACATGTACGGGCATAGAAATGTTTACCCCCCTGAACTTTCTTTGAATATGACTCATTTTGTTATTCCAAAAAGAATTTGATTTTCCCCTTAACTTTGCATTTAATAAAGATTATATAGACGAAAAGTTAAGAAGTACCATATTTTTATAAGAAATCACAGTAAATGATTTTTTGACAATGTAAACCTCTTTGTTCAGGATTTAAGAATATTTAAAAATATTAGATACTAGAGTAAACAAAAAAACACCCCCAAACTACATATATCATCATATAATCCCCTAATTTTTATGTGAACACTGACACATCTTCCCACACGTTGTTACTGGCTGTGTTCTGAGATAAGATAGTGAGCTATATGGATGATGACTTCAATTTAATATCTACTTCAATATTCTGGAAAATTTATAGCTGGATCATGTGATTGAATAGAAAGAATTTCTAAGCAAGACAATGAAAACAATTGGAGAATGAGTTCTATAGAAAAAGATGAGGGTCAACCTTCATTTGGAGGAAATTTTTTTTAAGGATTAGTAGGTTTTTTTGAATTCTTTTCTTTTTTAAGTTAAAAAATATTGACAAACAAAAATCGACAGCCAAAGTGCAGGAACACTTTCTGTGAACACTGAGATGAAACACATTCAAACTCATTGATAAGTATAGTTTTAAAGTCAAATCAACTTTTAGTTAATTACTTTTCTGAAATGGAACAAAACATTCCTACACAGAAAGCGGAAACTTCACATTGTTTTAAATTAAAGAGAGACTTTTCTGCAAGAAAAAATAAAGCCATTCTCTGAAACTTTAACGATCTACTGTTTTCTGACTTTTTGATGAGTTCAAATCGTGTGAAATGGAGTGAGGAAAAAAAGACATTGACTTAGAAATAGGACTGGATTTAGCCTGAGATTTTTCAGAGTGATGTTCATTTGGGATGACGGATTCGTAGAATAGAACTACTGAGCTCACTGTCTTGTAACAAATGGTGCTCCGCTATAACTTATCTTCCAGAGCCTTCTAAGCTTAACTGAAGAGACTGTGAGATAGAGAATTCATCAATTCCTTCGACTGGGTGCTTCAAACCCCTCATAGTTAAAACTTGTTTCTTATTTAAATATTTCCAACTTCAGTCTTCACACTTTACATTTTGTTTTACTTTTCTTCAGTAGATAACAGAATCTTGATATAGCCGACATTATTTTTCTGTGAAGGTGTGGTTATTTCTTTTTTTTGATAGAGTAAAACTGAGGAAGCAGCTTAAATTTCTCAGTCTAATTACTTGCTCAAGCCTTTGAATGTGTTTTTTGATTCTGTACCAGTGCACAAGATTCCTGCTTCTGAAAAATTGATGTTTTCTTCTACATGAATGACAAAAATAGTGAAAAAACAGACTTCAATCACTGTAGAAGCAATTCCATTCAATGAAATCCCTTTTAGGTTGACAGTAATCTGAGATCTACCAGGTATCCAGTCCATACTTTATTATGTGCTTTACTGCTATTCGAAAGAGCTAATACATGATCAGAATGAGATACTAAAGGGAATACAGAAATCTAAGACAATCACACCATTTTTTTAATATTATTTTATGAAGCAAATACTCTTCTCAAGAAATGGAATTGTTTGTTTTGTTTGACAAGACCTGTTTTTCATAGAGCCATGTGGAGTGGCATTAATTTTGTTCCTGTTTGTTAATTCTTAATTAATCAAATAGATTGGTGCTTCCTTTTTCATTTTGAATATACAAGTTCATTTGTTGGTTGTGTTTTGGAAAACGTTTTTTTAATTTTTACTACTGATAGAGGAAACATACTTTTATCTTCTCTCACTTTCTCCTCCATTTTAGGAGTTACAGTGCTTGAAGGGCCTATTTATGCAGTGGGAGGACATGATGGTTGGAGTTATTTGAACACAGTTGAGAGGTGGGACCCTCAAAGTCAGCAGTGGACATTTGTGGCAAGTATGTCAATTGCCAGAAGCACTGTTGGAGTAGCAGCATTAAATGGCAAGTGAGTAGGGTATGCTTACACAATTGAAACACTTATTTTGAAAACCAATGAAGCTTAATTGTCATTGCTTTCCCTTATTAAGTTGCAGTGGCATTGAAATGTTCCAGAGTAAATCAAATGGTCAAAGCTACTCTAATAATCCTGTTATTCTACAAGAAACTGGTTTCAATGGTGCATAAGCCCTGCTGCAGACTAGCAGAAGCAACATCTAGACAAATAACCCTGGAAATATTGATCAAAAATCATGAACAGCTGCATATGATTTTGTATATATATTCCAGCTTTGTTTCTTTTGCACAGCTGACCATATATTTAATGCTTCCCAGTAAATAGATACTCAATTGAATTTTGCACGACTTATATGAAACTTTTAAATTAACAGAAATTTTATCTGTGTCCCAGCAAGGTAGGATGGACACCACTGAAAACCAACATGCGGTGGTCTCACTGCAACAAATAGAAATGTGCTATTGATTTTTATTCTTTTTATCTGAGTAACCATCTTTAAAAATATCCCATATGCCAAGAACCGCAACTTGAAAACACATGTAAGGACCAAACCTTTCAACTCCCTGGTGCTATTCTTGCTACATTGCTGTTCCACACAACTGACATGGGCTGCATTCCTCAGGAGATTGGAAATTGATATCTCATTGAGAAACAAGATGTTGGATTTAACATTCAGCAAAGGAAAAAAAATTTTAGTATGGAAGTTCTGAGCAGTTTTTTTCTTGGTTATTCATTACGATTTCTTTCTCCTGCAATGAATTAATTAAATAAATAAATGAAATGTATTAGACGGTCCTTGAAGTGAGAGAGTTATGAACTATTCTATGTGTGTATCTCTCACACTGCTTTGGGCACTTTATGTACAAAGGACACTGGATGCTAAATATTTCAAATGTGAGTTTCTTAAAACACTTGAAGAAATATAGCCTCTTCTTTTGTGTTTCAATGTGGGAAACTATTCCATTTGTGATCTGCCATTGCTTTATGGTTGGCTTAATTTGTTTTCCATTTAAATTAATTTTAAGCAGAAAAATGAAAACTGTATTTTCTATCAGCTTATGATGGAAATAAATAAAAATATTAAAGCTTTCATATTCTGATCTCCTCAGGCTCTGAGTGAGGTAATTGATTTGTAAGTAACCTCTCATTAATTCCCAATATATTGAAGTGTTTTTGAAGCTCACTTGTGTAGACCATGTAAGTAAATTATTAATTATTTTGCTGCTCAAGCAAATTGAAAACGATACTATCTGAATTTGGCAAAACAGGGTGCACAGAAATTAATGTTATTTCACTGAAATAAATTTTTAAATTTAAACTGAAATTCTTATACGATCATCTTTCCTAAAACATGAAAATGACTGTCAACATGTGCATCATATTCTAATTTGAAAAAGATGTAATTATCGAAGCAATAAAAAACTACTGAATTTCTCAGAAATTCAGAAAAATAACTATCTGAAGTACTTTTTTTAGAATTTTAAACGTAGTCCATTTGACGGGGTTCTTTTCTATAATCATGTTTCCTTATTACATTTCAAAGTTTCTCCTGTTTCACCCAGGAGCGCTTAATGGAATATCTTCTTCTCCCAGCACAAAGGTCACCAGGTTGTTACCTCCAGATTGCCCAGAGTAAGAGGATAGGATAGTTACTATCCTTCAATGAGGAACACAGGCAATATTGATTTTCTTAAATGTCTTCTTAGTCATAAGGGGCAGCTAGAACAACTAATAAAAGATTTAGGTTGTTTTCTAGATAAAAGTCACACGATAAATTTATTGTACCAGTATTTCAACAGAACAATTGATCTGGTGCTACATAGGAAATAAATATTTAAGATCAAAAAAAATAATAGTGAATAGTGAATCGTGAATAGTGAATAGTGAATAGTACAGGGATTTGAAGAAAAATAATAGTGAATACTACAGGGATTTGAAGAAGAAAAGGACTGTATGCAATAACTAGGATGTCACAGTTACCCCTGGAATTCTTTAAAGATCTGTCCTGGGTTAAAAGAGTCTACCAGCAAGAGCAAGTTAGTTAAATTACCAGACAATTCAGTGGCACCAAAGGGGGCAATATCATGTGTTTCATATTGGACACATGAATACAGAAGTATTTGGATGACCTTAGGAAGCAACACAAATAGGATATTTAGTAGTTTATATGTGAATTAACAAGCTCTGTGTTTGAAGAAAATTAATGTTATGAAATGAAAGAAGGGGTGAAAAAAGCTCTGTACGTTGTTAGCACAGAAAAAGAACAGAAGAAGAAATCTAGGGGCGGAAAAAGGAAATGCTACTGAAGAATACATGTAGTTTAATTAATATTGGAAATATTTATGTTATTTGGCTTACCATGTGGAATTCTGGTCATCCATATTGAAGGAAGTTCCAGTGAAATTGCAAAGCTCATATAGTGTGTACCATGACTGTCAAGAATGCCTGTCATACCAAAGAAAAGCAACAAAACTGTTACAGTTGGCAAAGGAACAGATGCACAAAATAGCTACAATTCAGCTGGGAAAACAGAGATGGAATAAAAATAATATGGGGACAATAAGATCGTGTCCACAAAACTCTCATCAGGTTCTAAATTCCTGTTTATTGATTCATAGAAAGGGCAATATTATGTGGTTTTGTGTAACACCGAAGACTGGAATCTGAGAATTTTCCTTTTCAGTAATATTTTTGTTTTCCCAAGTCAACAATGGCTTCTGGGCACCACCAACAATGTATACTGAGGCTTTGGAGATTCCATGTCCTTCATCTTCATGTGTTTCTCATAGTCCAACAGTAATGCAACAGTGGAGTGTGTCATCCTTTCTCTTTCTCTCTCTCTCTATATATATATATATGAATTATTTATTTTTAACTTGTATCAACTTTAACTGTATCAATTTTTAAAATACTTGGGTAGGTGTTGTAGGACTCACCATGATTTTAGAATTTCCTGGGATGAAACATGCTCTGTAGTTCCTTCTGGTATTGAAACAGCATCATCCTTTCTGCCTTGTTACTGTTAACAACCCTGTTGCACAGACTGGAAGAGAAAGAGTGCATGAACTTCCTCAGATCAGCAATAGATACGAGTGTTAAAATATTAAATGTAGGAGGGAGATTTACACTTTGAAAAAACTGGGAGAAGATGGAACTTTTTATATGCAGCTAATGAGTCAGAAGTTGGGATGACTTACTTGAATTCTTCTTTGGGGTTGACATAAGTGGTGTGTAACTAGTGCACAATTTATACTATGTTAGACTAGCATTTTACGGTTGTCAGCAGATAGTGCTGAAGCAATACTACTTTTCTACAGTGTAAGTTAGAAGCACCAAGGAACCAACAATATGAAAAATTTTTATCTTTTCCAGAAAAGCTTTTAAATTATCACTTACCTTTTCAAGATTTTCCTAATTTCTTCATTTTTAAACTCAAGGAGAAAAAAAAACCAACTAGTTGACACATTCAATCAAATAAATACTAACCCTTTCCATAACTTAAAATGTAAATGCCTCCAAATTTATAGCTAAAACCATAGCTATTTATTAGCCTTCTATTAGAAAACACTCTAATACATGAACCACACATTCCCTACGAACACTAACACTTTACACTAATTTATTTTCAAAACATATTTTATGCTAATGGTGTAGCTCAAAGTAGAAATGAAAATTTACATGCTTTCATTAGGAATACACACACCTCAAAGACATTCTCTGTATCATACAGATTTATGTTTTTCCAAATATTTTTGTGTCACTACCACAACTGATGTTTTTTCTATACTGCTCTATTATATGGCCACAAAGACTGCATTACAAAAATGTTCCTTAGTTTCTACTGGTATGTTCGAAATTACCAATATATTTTTTGAAGCAACTGTAGCTTTCACAGCAGAAAGTCTGGCCCTTTAGTTTTGATCCCTTTAGCAAATATCAGTAGATCTATGTTACAAAAGGATAAAATACTCAGCTGTTGATATGACCCACAGTCTGACTTTAAATGGTAAAACATCACAGCAGTGCCTTAAGTGTCAAAAGTAATGACTTTGACATACACTGGCAAGCAGTTCAATCTCACGGTAACATCTTGTGGAGTTGAGAAGAAGGGAGTCCTGCCCTTTATTGATTGCCATGTCCTCAAATATGTGCTATAGTGAACTTGATATTTCCCCCTGCTGCTGTTGTGTTTATTAAATACCACACCCTATTGTTGGTATATGATAGATGACAAAAAGCAAGGAATTGTTTAATCTTAACTTTTAAAAAATATAACTGTGTAAGAATTCTTTTAAATAATATTTTACTTTTATTTGAGAAAAAAAAAGTTTTATAAGTATTAGTTGTCTCTGAAGGAAAGTAAAAGAGCAAGGAGAAATGCTGCAAGAGAATATTATTCCCCATCAATATCTATCTGATCACTCACCTATTGCTGTCACAGGGACATGGACTTGACTTGGGGGAAATTAATGCAATTTGTTAGTTATAAAAATAGATCCTAGCTAGTGAGAAGCAACCCCAAATTTTAAAATACCACCTTTCTTCCCCCCTTTCCTAGGCTCAATTTATGTCTTGTATCATCTTATAGCCCCACCCCGAATGGTGCAGGGGGATGGGGAATGGGGGGTGTGGTCAGACCATAATTGCTTCTATCGGCCACTCCTCCTTCCTCACACATTTCCCTTGCTCCATCATGGACTGTCTATGGGCTGCAGCCCTTTGGGAGACAACCTCCTACTCCAATGTGATGTCCTCCATAGGCTGCTGTGCCTGTGACTGGTGATTATCTTAAGCAGGAAAATGCAATGGCAATACTACAGGAAAGATGCATAAGCTGACCCAGAGATATTTTCTTTTACAGGAACCTAAGCATAGATCCTCTTAATCCAATCCAACATCTTTCAAACTGGAGCTGTTTGGCAAGCCTCATCTGTCTCCATCAATTATGTTTCCTTCCTTTTTCCTGTTTGCCTTAGACACTGATTTTTTTTCATATTTTTGTTGAAAGACAGTCCAACATAAAAAAAAAAAAAAAAAAAAAAAAAAAAAAAAAAAAAAAAAAAAAAAAAAAAAAAAAAAAAACCAGCAAAAAAAACCCAAACAAACTGATTTTCTGGTTGTGTCCTTTAAGTAATTATTTATTAACAATTGATAAAGTCAAATTTTGCCTCTTACTTAACTATAGCAGATAGAATTTAGATCAGATTCCACATTCCATTAATTCTGCTTAAACACTGGTAGAAATAGAGCATACTAATAATTACTTTAAAATTCATTTGCATATACATATTTATTATTCTTCACGGTCATGCAAATTTATTCGTTGCATTTTCAATTTTACTAGTTAGGGAGAGAGACTTTAATAACTATGTAGCTTTAGGATTTTTTTAAAAATAATTATTTATCTATTTATATTCATTCATTCAGTTCCACCACTTATGCAATAATTGGATTCATTTAGTAATGGATTTTCATAAATTGGATTATTGTTTTGGCAGTGCTTTCCCAGCTATTCTCTGTTTCATTTTGAATGGGAAACACAGAAAGCTGGCCAATAGAGATGTTGCACGTGCGCAGTGGAATTTTTTGTTTTCAGGTCATTTAATGAGAAAAACTGGAAAGAAAGTTGTGTTATTTAGATCAATATCTTGCCTGCTGTAAACAGTAGTTGCTTTAGTTTAATATATCCCTTACGATTATTATGCACTATTACAAAGTTACTATCAGAAAGTTTAGCCTGCTGAACCTTAATTTTTAAGAAAAATAGCAAAATTCAAACGAAATTCGTGTGAGCACAAGAACTGTTCTCGAAATCATCCTGTAGTTAGTCACTCACCAGGAGTATAATTGCTTTGGACTGACCTTGGAGAGACAAAGGTTAATAATTCCACGGAGTCCTTAATAGTAGTTCAGTGTTTGGCATGAGAGAATTAGCAATGTATTACATTCATCTAACCACCTACAAAACTTGATTGTGTGGCTGATTACAACCTCCTCCAGGAGTTCTGCCCCTTTGGCTTTCATGCATCATATAATAAACTATCTGTGGCATTTTCTCTTAGCAGAATCATTAAGGCTTATTACCAATTCAATGCCCTGGTCTGATCTTTTGTACTTTTGCACACAAATTCATGTTTCCTACGTGGAGGTCTCATGCAGCTCAGTGAATGTACAATTTAATTCAAAGTGCATCATATCCTCTCTTTTTCAAGCACGATTTAACTTGTTATTTTACATCCAGCCTGTAAAATAAGAGACTCTGCACAGGTTTACTTTTTTTACTGTGGGGCTAGGCTAGCCTTAAAAAGATACAAGTTAGATAAATATATGTGACTCTTAGAAGAAAACAGTGAAACTTTACAGTAAACCCACTATTTTTCCTTCAGTCCAAGATAGACACATATGCAGCTAGGATGCCTTCCTCTTTAGAAACTAAGTGATTGCTAGGAGACACAGCAGATGCTAGAAACGTTGCTGATCTGCAGAATGGGAATTTGATGAGCCTATTTTCTCTGACTATACTATGGCCGGGGTCCCAGATGCTTGGACCACATTTCTATTTTGAAAGTTTACTGCACATCTACATCTTTTAGTGTGCATGGCCCCACTGTGCCCTTCTCTTCATTCATCACCCATACAACAGATTTTTTGGACTAGCTGGCTGTTGACTGTAATTTGTGATAAGGTCTTTCATACAGGTTTAGTAATAAGAAACATTTTGTCTGTACTACATAATTCTTTTTTTCCCTGTAAGATTTGTAATGAACAATAAATTCTACATAGATAATGCATATGATCTAGTATGGTATGCATTAATTTGGACATGTGTTTCAGGACAAACAGACATAGTGAGTTAACTTCCTCAGTCCTAATACCTGGCAGAAAAAGGCAGTAGTGTCTCTCCATCTAATTTATGTTTTTAGATGTAACATATGCACCAATCTAGACAGCGGGAAGCACTGTGGATAATGCCTAGAAAAATTTACACCCTATTTTTTAATTGTGCAGCTTCCACAATTAAGCACAGACTTTTAAAAAACCATTCAGCAATCACTGTTTTCTCTCTTGTGGTCAAGACTTCAAAAGGTATTAATATCCTATATTATCGATTATAATTAATGTTTGGCTTTTCATTGTTATCTTTAGTGGGATATGAAATATGAGAATCCAAGCCTGTCTCAAATAGTACTTGGTGCCTATGTGCTGGGACAGGAAGAAAGCCCTTGTTCAGTGCTGTGGGAGAAGTCCAGAGATCCTCCCCTGACCGAATGTAGGTAACTGAAGTTACGCACACACACACGTATACACATACGCATTCATGTGTGCGTTATCCCGTGTATACAAATACTTCCTCATTTCCACATATGTGTAAATCTGGAAGGATATTTAAACATATACATCTGACTGAAATTAAAGAAAGCCAAATATTAATCTAATACACAACCATTTTTAATTAAATAGCTTTTATCTCTTTCACTTTCCTTTGAGGAAAATTTCTTTTTTCCCGAACCTGGTGGGGGAGGGGTGGTTGTAACCTGCCTTCTATCAGAGGCTATTTTCCTGCAAATTTGTCCAAACTGGGACAATGGGCAACAGCCCCTACAGCAGCTACCAAATATCTACTATACTCAGCAGAATAGAATACCAAGCTATCCCCACTCTTAGCTTTCTATTTTTCCATTTTGAAACTTGATTAACTTCTTAATAACTAATATTGGGGTAAGATGAAATTTCTTTTGACTTGGTAGACCAACTTCAGCTAAATCTTACATTAGTTGTTGAATTCGTTGAACTGAGAAAGGTTTGTTCATTTTGAAGGTCACAGGCTAAATGATCTAAGACTTTTTTGCAAGTCATCCATATAATTGCAATGCATGGATACTTTTTAATACTTCAGCAAAGACGAGGGTACTGCTCAATATTATTCAATAAAAGAAGCGTTAATATGCTTTAATTGTGTTTTTTAAGGCTGAAGTAACACCTCAAAATTTCATGCCAAACTAACAAGACAAGAAAGTATGACCAAAACCACTATATTTCCCATCAGTGCCATTTTTTTCTCATGGCTTTTGTTGCTTGAGGTTTTCTTTGCTCTTATGCCTTATTGATGATTCACTTATTCTTTTATTAATCCATTTGAACTAAGAAAAATACTTTAATAGGCATACATAGTTACTGTCAGGTAAGGAAAAAAAAATTCAAACTGTATGCTTTCTGCTCACAATATTCACACTAACTATAAGTAAATAGTTTAAAATCAATATACTAAGTATGACGTAGGTATTTTGCATGATGCTCAAATACAGCAGTGGTTTTTTTTGTCAAAAAATTAATGCAGTCACATGTCTGCTTTCATAACGCACCCTACATTATCTACCTAACCAGACAGTATCTCAAATTTGTCTGAGGAGGTTATTAGCTGTTAACAAATTTTGTGAAACTCTTTTGCAATGGGAAGAATAACAAACATACTTCAAAGACTACCTCACAAGTTATCAGCCTTAGTAAGAACAAATGTTTCAACAAAAAAAATTCTGTTTTACTCCAAATGTACTTCAACCTATAAATAGTTTTATAACTTAATTTGAATCCCAAAAAGTTATTTCATGTTCTTTTATAACAGCTTTTATGCTGTGGCTGTTTTATAAATATGTTGTTTATTAACTTCTGATTTAAATGAAACTCTTTTTTTCAGAAAAACAATTATTCTGCATCCAACTATTGCGTAAATGATACACATATTGAAATTATTCTTCCTCAACTCTGGAAACTACAAAAAGGTGTCGATATTTTAAAATATTTTTGTCAAAATCATGGAATAAATGGATACTGAGACAAAAAATGGAACAACAGTATGGTCTAAAATTATTAGACTCACAAAGAAAATTAATATCGTAAACATATTATCTCAGTCTAGCACAAAGTAATTCTATGGATTCACTAAAAATTTTTATTTAATGACATGGTCCCTGCGTGTTTTTTAATAAACAATAGAGCAAATAAAGGGCCTCATGCGCATGCTGTAGTAAATCATTAATTTACAAAGGTAATTGGTAATTTTGCCTTACGTGCCTTATAGCCGGATAAAGTCAACAATGTTTTTTAACTGGTTGAATCTGCATTCAGTCAATGGTCTTGAATAGAGAATGTAGCCCACATAATTCTGATTTCAATTTAAATTGCTTGAAACAAGTTCTTTCTACTAGGAAACTAAAATTTCTAGTTTAGGAAGTCAAGCTTTGTCATAATGATATTATCCATACAAAGGGTGTTTTTCTCTCAGTGTTTTATGTCACAGAATCATAGAATGTCTTGGGTTGGAAGGGACCTCAAAGATCAGGTAGTTCCAACTCCCCTGCCATGGGGAGAAACACCAGCTACTAGATCAAGTTCTGAGGACTCCCATCTAACTTATAAGTAGTTACTATTCATTTAATTCCAGGTGCTTACTCTATGACTTTATTTTTTTCCTTTTTTTTCTGGTCAAATTCTATTTTTAATTTATTTCACTACGCCATTACAAATACACGAAATGCCCTTCCAAATTTACACGCAGAAATATGACTTCATTAATGCTTTCCATGCACAAAATTATTGTATTTTCAACTTTTGCCAGTGAACTACATTGGCTAAATCAAGGCAGCATGGTTAATATCTCTCCTCTCCCACAGTAGGGCTCCTAGTCAGGTATGGACTGATTCAGAAATACAGTAGTCCAGCATTGATGAAAAGTATTACTGTCCCCTCACTTCTACCAACCAGATATCTTTTGTGCCAGAGTAATTCTCTGCTGCTCTTTCAGACATACTGAAAGGCCAGAAAAGGGTACAAAAGGGCCTAAGCAAAAGACTGGATAAGGTCTTTGATATTCATAGTGAAAGAATTTTGAAAGGGAAAACCTCATTAAGAAATGTAGCAAGGGCATGATTCAACTGTTTTCACAAGTCATACTGCCTCACATCAAAGGCAGTCTGATCTTTTGAGGTTGGCTTGTCAAACTGAATTTAAAACTGGCTTTTCAGAGCAGTTATCAAAGGTCTGTAATGGCAGAACTGAGATAAATGCTTTTGATTCAGCTGGTCATGATTTCTCCGAATGTTTCCTACTTCGTAACCTCTACTTCATTTTTCTAGCCAATTATACGTACAGGTGTATATATACGAATGTTCAGGAATCTCCCTCCATCTTAGTACAAGAAGTTACAAAACCCTGAAAAGACAGAAAAGGCTGAGCTTGGTCTAATTTCATATCTATGCAAGTGTCTGAATCAGCTGAAATGTAGGCCATTTAGGAATAGAAATCTATAATATCTCCACAGGCAGAACTTTCACTGTGGAGATAAAAGCGCTCAGTACTGGATGCTTTCTTTTCCTTGTTGATCTCTCTCTCTAAGCAGGGATATGTAATTATTATTTTTATAATAATTCTAGTTTTGATGGGATACATGATGGAGAGTAATTCAGCTAATTCAGAGAAATACATTATACTTTTCCCTGTAGAAATTTTATTACAAACTGTTGCCAAGCTACACAAAGCTGAAAAAATGGATTAATTTGAAGTCATCTAATAAAATAGGTCCCTAAGCACTAAGAAGGAAGTAAGATTACTAAATAAATTTGGTTATAAGTATTTCAAAAGTTTCAGATAGCTGTACAGTATCCTGAATATTCAGCACTTGTTGCAGAATTGTTCTCCAGTCATTTGGGGCCTTTCTGAACATGGGTTTGGAAATTTGGCTGAAGACTGGAAGCAAATCCTGACTGAAGTGTTCAAGCTCAACCACAATCAGAGCTATAAAACAATTACTTTATTTCCAACTTTTATTTATCTGAATTATTTTTATTTCACCTTTGTGAAATTTAAAAAAAAAAATTTATAAACGATTCCTTGCAGAGATAGAAACACAATCAAACTCTAAAACATTAGCTCTAAAATATGATTTTGAAAATTAATTTTGTTCTGAATAGCAGAATCCATTTTAGCAAAAGACTAGGTGGTCCCAATCACTGTCTGAAAGTTTTATCAGCTACTTATGAACAGCATTTGCTATCTTTTTACCAGCAACTTGAGTGCCTTCAGCTGTATTTTATTAGCTGTCTTAATTGGAATAGAGGAATGAGAAAGTATGTTTCATTTTCAGTGTACAAATATCAGCTTATAGATTTATTTCAGTTGAAAGACAATGGAATAAATAAGAACTTTTCATGCCAGAAGAAATATCAAAGCAGTGGGTATTTTGCTTAGGGGTACACAGGATTATTTGCACTGAAGTCTGCAGAAGTATTGGTTCTTTTCATTTTTTAAACAGTGTTCAGTGTTTGCGTGTCCAAATATCTACTTAGAAATATGTTTGAAAATCTCAGAAGTGTTAATCATGGTTTATATTTTTGGAGATCAATTCATTTACTGACATGTAGTTGTCTACTGCCGTTTAAATTGCTTCAGGGTGCCAGCAGTCATGAATTTTTCTACTGTATACTATGTTCCATATCTCTCAACCTGGAAGGAAAGTCAACATACCTTAAATGTCACAAAAAAATGTTTTATCACTGTGGGTAGCTTAATCAAGTCACATCTTTGAAAATAGAGATAACATCTTGCAGACAACTACATGTAAATGCTTATACTTACATTTATATTAATGTAAATGTTTTTGATCACATTTTAATTTTTTTAGTGCTGTTCTTTAGGCTCAGATGACTACTCTGAGCATAACAGCAAGTTATACACTGTAGACATCCACAGAATAACACATTTGGGTGCCTTAATATTGGTTTCATCTGTAAGATATCTGATAATCATAAAGAAAGCTACATTTATTAGGGCTGGATCCAAAGAAATTGTTGTTAAAAAAGTGTATTTGCTTTAGTATCTCTCATAGAGGAGTATGGATTCTCCTGGGTGCTTTAGTCTGAGCACAAGTATGTCTGCCAGGCACTAGCAAAATGTTCTCAGGGTTCAGTGACATATTTAGTGGTTGTACAGCACTTCCTTATTCATCAGCATCCATACCAATGAAATGTAATGGCAAATGCACATTTAAATGGCTCTGAATTCATGGAGTGCTTAGGACAGTCATAAAAGCTTCCAAATGAGTAATTGCTTTACAGAGACAGCTTTCACATCCGAAATTGCTTAGTGGTTGGACTTTAAAATAGCCTATGTTTCTATTAGTTAATCTCCAGACACTGTATAAAAGGCAACAGACTGCAAAAAGATTCATGTAAGGAATGAATGCAGCATGGTATTAGTGGGAAAGAACAATCAGAACCATTTCCTCCTGGGACCCATTATAAGGAGTAGAATGAAACAAGTTTCTTGCCTGCAGATACTTACAAATGTAACAGCTTTTTTGTTAAGCCACATTTTTATCATTTCAAGTTTAAAATACTCATCAGAAGCTCTCCATGACTTTCCAACATAACTCAATCCTCATAAAACATTCTGATGAAGAAAAAAACACAGTGCTTGGGGGTAACAATTTTCTTGCAAAGTAGACATGTTACTGATAGTGTGGGTAAGACTTTTCTTCAGCATAAGCAAGAGCCTTGAAACTGAGGTAGTACTTTTTAAAAATACATGTTTAAACCATAACGTGATATTCCTATCCGCAACACATTTCATATTCAATCTCTACTATATTGTAAGTGTAAAATTCATTCTGAATATGAGTTTCCATTGATAGATCTTTATGTAGAATTTATGTTCCTTTATGTGGAATTTGTCGAATATCAGATCTAGTTTTCCATATTGTTTGTACTTGTTAATACTTTGATGCACAGCAAAAACAGAGAAACTATAATAAATGGATTTCATGTTTCTTATTTGTCTGGATTACCAATTATAAGTTAGCACTTCCACTTCCTCTCACAGATGATGAGCTCAGGCAACAACCCTGCTTACATGATTTGTAAACCTGCAGAGACATACCTGCATGTCATTTATGGTGCTCTTGATGGTATATGCAGTAATGAAAGAATGAAAATACCCATTAGCAGAAAGAAATATCTTCCTTCCTATTCAGGTGGACAAAGTGCTAAATAGCATGTGAGTTTGGTAATAAATTTGGTAAAAAACATCTGTGTTTGCTAACTATATGAGAGTCACATGATTTAAAAATACTATATATTTTCTTTTTTTCTATTTTCTGAAGTCAGATAAAAGAACGGATACTCCTTGTTTTTATTTCTGCAATTCTAAGCTCTTGTTTTATCACCATTTTTATTTGTGTGGACTCTCTTAGGTTATATTCAGTTGGAGGTCGTGATGGAAGTTCATGTTTGAGTTCAATGGAATATTATGATCCTCACACAAATAAATGGAATATGTGTGCTCCTATGTGTAAGAGAAGAGGAGGTGTAGGAGTGGCTACATGTGATGGCTTTCTTTATGCAGTTGGAGGTCATGATGCTCCAGCTTCTAATCACTGTTCTCGACTGCTGGACTACGTGGAAAGGTATCAAATTATACATGCATTTTTTTAATACAAAGTAATATCTGGTAGCATAATTTTCTGAACTTTGTGATGGCAAAATTAAACAGATATTTTTAACCCAAGAAACGCCTAATTAGTTCTTACTTGAGAAATTCTATAGAGGTCTGTAAAAGACAATTTCTTTGAAACTTATTTGTCATCCCTTTTTATTCACAGTACTATTATATATTACCACAAACACAAAAATCCACTCTTTTCACATCCCATTTAAGTAATTTTAGGACACTATACTATACATTGCAGTGTCACAAACTAACCACTGTAGTGATAAAAATTTTTCCTTGAAATAATTTTATAATTGAATTTACAAAATTGAATTGTGTTTAGAAATATTTTCTAACTCTAAAAACATAGCTAAGCAAAGAAGAAATAAATAACTTCTTAGGTGATGGATATTCCCAGTACAATATATTGCTTCCTTTAGCAAAATTGCCACTTTCTAATGTGGTGACAATAGGCCTTATACACTGTATTTACAGTACCCTAAATTTTGCACATAGATTTTCTACAAATTCATGAATATCTAGTAGGGCAGTACAGCACAGATGAAGTGATTATGGCATTCAATTTAAAGGTATTCTTCAAATGTTTCATGAAGGTTTGACTTTTTTTCTGTTTCTGGATGTCATAAAATAGAATAAGGAAAATATTCGCTCCAAATGTGTACAGGTTGCAAAAGTTAAAGTAGTTGTGTTTGAGCAGTTGGTTTATCTTAACATATAAGCTGGGAAAGATTTATCTCTTTATTCATTTTCTGAAGGGGTTAATTAAATATCAGTTATTTCTTCTTCCGAGTCCAGCTTGGCATTCTATATTTAATTGAAAAATTTTAAGTTAAAACTCCTTATGTTATCCACATGATTTTGCTCAATCTTAGACCCATTGCCATCTCTACTGTATGTATGCAAAGATCATAGGCTGCCAAATACTTCTCATCTCCAACAGAGGGACAATTAATCAGGGAAATCCCATGATGGCTCTACATACAGGGCCTATCCTTGTGGACTTCTATTTATAAGGAGCAATAACAAGAATTTTCAATTAAAGAAATTTATATTAAGACTACTAGTGACAGTCTTAATAAGTATGAGGTCTTTTCAACTACTTCTGTTTATTGGTGCTCATAAGGGAGATTTTCTTTCATTTTTCATTTGCTCTTCTTCCAGTGTTGAAGACAAACCATATCCCATCACATTTATCTTTCTCAGGGAAGACTGCAACAGTGAGCTAAACCACATATCCTTATGCTGGTTTATGTACTGGTATTAAAATGACCATGTAGAGTGTCCCTTGTCTAGATATTTTTCCCACTGATAGCAAATGTGTGGATAATGTACTTCATCAATAGTCAGCTCTGAGACTAAAAGTTGGGACTAACAAACAAGAACTTGTAGGCTATTAACTTGCATAGAGTGGATGTGAAGTAACTGGTGGACTCCACTGAAATGTGAAAAAAACTCTCATGGTCCTTGCAGTGGTTAGTTTATAAAATAGCTGGAATGCGATTTAGTGTGTCTGTTTTTTTATTCCAAAATAATGCATCATTTTCAAAAAATAAACGCCCTTCAATATCTTAGGAAAACAAAAAATAGTAAGTGATGAGGATGTCTATTAGGCTAAGTTATTTTAAATCTCTCTGAAAGTTTTTCTTTCCATAAATATCCTGTGTTTTAACTCTCTTCTTCAGGAATGAGGCTGCTTCAGTCATTCTTTCATTCTGATTCTGCCTGGTAGGATGTGCTTTATTCCAGTACCAATTTGGTCCTGGAAGACTGTCAAACCAAACATAATATTTTTAAATTTATTTTTGAGATTATGCAAATATAGTGACAGCAGATATGTGTTTTTTAAATGCTACTGCTAAAATCCTGCTCAGTAGTAATTAGGTCTTACAGTTTAATCTCTTCTAAAGGTTGATGCAATTTTAAAGGATTTCCTCTGGAATCAAGCATTCTGAAATAAAATGATAGTTACGTTTCTCTCATCTTCATAAGTTGGCAAAGTGCAATCTTCTATTCCCTTTTAAAGGCAAAACTACTATTTTCTTGTTAAGAATTATACAATTTTCAAGATATTTTGGCAGATTTCATAAAGCAGCTTTCTATTTCAAATGCTACTCAAAACTTGGCAGATGCTAAAAACATAGTCATTTGACCTATCGTTTTCTCCCCTTCATCTCACCTTGATTTCAAAATTGATTTCTTTCCACATTCAGAAGCTTTTATCATAACCCTGCTCAGCCTGGGGCATACCTAGTTATTATAAGAATGACATATACAGTTGCTTTTAGCAGCAAAAACGATGTCAGAAATCTCAGGTATTTTCCTGGCAATTACAAAATCAACAAGTTCTTGTGTAGTTCTATTTTGTTGACAGAATTGAGTTATAAGGATTCGTTTTAGCCTTTCATACCTGTTTATTGGAAGAAGAAAAAAAAAAGGTCCAATGATGTCAATTGTATTGTTTCCTAGCTTTTCTGCCTTCTCACCTTGGCCCTTGTAATTTAAGAGCACTGCATGAAGGAGTCTATTAAACATTTATTACCTTTAGGCAGGCAAAGATACAATGCGCACTGGTGCGTTTTGCTGGACGAGAAACTGTTTCACCTAGAGGCATGTGATTCTGTTGTTGAAAAAACTCACACAATCTTTAAAAAAAATCTATTAAAATTTTTTTTTGGCTTGTTACGTGTTCATTTACCTTCCACATATTCAAGCAATATTTTTCAATATTTTTCTCTAAAGTTAGGAAAGACTTTTATCATAAATCTAGATTTCTGACATCTTATTTTCTGAGAAGTCCCCCAAATGCAAGGATTAGCAGTTAGTAGATGAGTAGTTTTTTTTCTTAAAATGTATTTACCTGTCAAGGACAATATAAACAAGGTTACAGACAATTCTTTTATTGTCCAATTTAAAAGTCATATTTATGAACCAGGAGGCTGTTACAAAAAAACCACTGTAACATTGCTGTTTCAGTGGTTGTATTAAAAATATATATATAATATTTCATTGTTCAAATATGTGGGATTTCAAACAGTATCCCTACAAGATGCTTATCGATAATATGACTGACTAAAATACTTACACTTTTAAGCAAAATAATGTCTACAAAAGGATTTGTAGACTAAAACTGCTTATTTTATCCACTGATCAAATGATTCTATTACGTAGTAGACTCGCTTAAGGACAGACGAAATTAATTTTATTTTACTGTGATACTGTATTCTGTTTTAGCAATATTTGATATCTAAAAATGAGGTATCAAGTGTAGCATAATACTCCAGACATCCTTGGTAACAAACTATCAAAAGATAATTCATTTCTGGTTTATGGATGTCCAAAACCATTACAATGGAATGACTTCTGAAATGAAATAGTTTTACCTTGTTAAGGAATATCTAAATGAATAGCTAGGTTAAATATTTTATTTTTAAATTACCATCATTACACAAGAGGATTTGTACCCTCAGTTTTAAAAATTCACTGGTGATTATGCCTTAAAACCAGTATTAATTTCTTTACTTGAGCAAGTATCAGGAGGAGACTCCAATGCAGTTAAGCATATTCCCTGAATATAGGGAGGTTTTTACTATTATATAATTTCAGAAATTAAAATATGGTGAAATTTAATTTTAGAAATAATATTTATAATATTTTTGATGTGCTACAAGAAATAACCTACTTAAAATGTATACATAACCTATAAATAAAATTTATATATCCATCCATGTATTGTTCATATATCTTTCTCAGATCTTTTTCGGACACACTATCCTATGAATACCTTAGTTTATTCTAGGTTAGCTGAGCAAAATGGCACTGTTATGTCTGAGGCGCATAAAGAGAACGACACACAGTCCAGGCTCATGAACAGGTGGAAGCCGAAGCTTCTTGCTTCAATAATTTTCTGACTACTATATAGGATAGATCGCAAAAAGTGTGTTGAATGGCAATAGGTAATTGGTTCCTTGGTCATCCACCCCTTGAGAGGATTGGCCAAGTCCTAAGATATCTATTCCAAAATATTTTCAAAGTCAAAGCCATAACAATCTTGAAAAACAGCTTGCGGGTGCAAGAAGTTTATGAAACTGTGACCTTGTTTAAAATAGTTTACATAGGAAAGACAGTCTTCTCACAGAATATTGAGAAAAGGCTGAAGAATTTCTCTGCTTCTAGCTTTTTAGCACCTACAAGCAAAAGTTTCTGATCAACATCTAGAGGGTTGAATTGGGAAGACAATAAATCTGTATCTTCTTGCTGTTAGGAAGAACACTTTTGGATAGGATGCTAAAGGATTTTTTCCGCCCCCAGGAAAAAAGAGTATATTCAAGTGAAAATCAACATGAATTGATGCTTGTCTTCTCTCCACGTACCCAGTTTCATTTTTCTTTCCTCAGGTATGACCCAAAAACTGATACATGGACAATGGTGGCTCCACTGAGTATGCCTCGAGATGCTGTTGGTGTTTGTCTCCTTGGTGACAAATTATATGCAGTAGGTGGCTATGATGGTCAGTCATACCTGAACACTATGGAAGCATATGACCCTCAAACTAATGAGTGGACACAGGTAATTATAAAGTTTGTTTTATATATACGCACGCACACACACATGCACACACACACACATATGTATATGAATTAGCCATTCTAAGTTTCCTTTAAAGTTAGTGCAGAAATGTGCATACTTCAAAATCATGATCTTATCCTAAAATAAGCATTTAAAATAGGTGAGATGTATTACACTCAAGAAAGCTTATTTCTTTTTATGATTGCAAGGGGGAACTCTTGTTGACTAGCTTAAATATAGACATATGTGGTTTAAAGAAGCCCATCTTTTTTAATCTACTATGAATTAATGAGAGGAGCATTTTTATGAAGTTCTGTAGGAAATAAGAAATTAATTTGGAAAGGGTTTTTTTTGCAAAACCACCAGTTCACATTAAAAATAATTAATAAACATGCTTGGAGAGACAGTTAGGAGACATGTAAACAGTGTTGTGATTCATACAGTGCCACTAGCTACAGTGTGCTATTACATACATATAAGATGACTCTACTGTGATAGTCTCAGCAAGATTCAGTCTCCTAAAGGTTTTAATCCTTCTCTTGTCTTGAATAGTGTTTAAAATTGCCAAACTTATTCTAAAGGGTACTTGAACCTGTTTAGGAATACTGGAACCATTTATTTCTGTATTGGTAGCTTTCACCTTGCCTCAAGGACTAAGGTGGAAACATCAGCACCAGTCTACAGAATATAGAAACTCCTTGCATATCAACGGTTCACAAAATTGATGACAACTCTAAAATTAATTCCTGCTTTCTGTTCTCACACTTTCAAATGAAAGATGTCAGGTGTAAGTAATTTTAAATTACAATAGTAGGGTAATATGGGTTTTATTTATTTTAGCAGTTTATACTCCCATTAGTTTTGACCATTTTGAAATAATGCTGACACAGCACTTTGACAATCTGCATGGCTTGTTCCTGTTTGGCAATCTTTTGCATTGTTTGATCCTATTCAGTTAATTTGTGTCTGTTTTTCTGCAGATGGCTTCCTTAAATATTGGAAGAGCTGGTGCCTGTGTTGTAGTCATCAAACAACCATGACTTTGTCAGCACTACTTAGGATTTTACTGACTGTGAAATGATTATTTTTCTATGAGACAAAGCAAATGATAACTTCACAAGAACAAGGATTTACACAGTGATAACACTGTTGATCACAAACTTGAAGAAGTTTGGAAGTGACAAAGATTAAGTATTTATGCCCTATAAAATCATAAAACCGTTCACAGTCAGTGAACAAGGAAAAAACCCAGAGTATTGTAGGCGTAAATATGTGAATGTTGAGTAGTAAGTTCAGGTAGTGTTCCCATGAATGTGTCCTGGAGAACTGGATAATCATGGGAGGTCTCTACACAAAGAGCAGAAAGGAATATGAGAACAGTTTTCATGGCTGCAAGAGAACTTCAGAAACATGAAAGTATTTTTATTTAATTTTAAACTGTGTTTTTTAAAAGAGAAAAGTGGATAGTAATATAATTTTTTTGCTGTTCAGGTCTTGTCTTCAAATGGGTGATGGCCTTCTCATTTAAATGAGCAGTTTGATTTTTACTAAAGGGAAGAGGTCAAATGGTCTGGATATTCATAGCGACTGAGCTGTGACTCTAGAGTAGGCAGAAAAACAAAACTAAAAGTAGACTTTTTTCTAACTTCAAATTGTACCTCCTTGGCAGTATTAACACATCTTACAAATGAGTCTATTGAGGGCGAAGCCTGTGTGTTTAATCAGCTAATACATAAAGCAATCCTGTGGCTGCACTGGGGCTTTGCTGCAAATATGGGAGTCAAAGGAACAGTTACCTAATTCTTTCTTAATCTTATATTCAATTCAAGCATGTGGGCTCTAATCTCATTGTTTAATGCATCTACTGCATGTTGGAAGCTCATGACAAGCTGGAAAATTGATATCCTTCTTTCACTGCATCATGTTAACAGGTGAACTGTGACCAGAACAGTCTGTGGAGCCTCTTGTAGCATTTCAAGAGGGAGAAAAATCCTATATTTTATGTCTTTCTGATGCTTGTACATACAAAATTTTGCCTAATTAGAGCTGCCAATTTATGACTTTCCATTTATGACTGAGAATAACTGCAAGTCAGGAAATCAGAATAAATACAAGTGGAATAAGGAAAATTAAACCATTTTTTCTAATAAAGTTCATATGGTAAATATATTAGTGTCATCCGTGCTTCCATTTAGGATTGATAATTTCTGCCAGTAAGGATACTTTGAGCTTTTGCTTTGGCATTATATTTGATGCTGATGCTTTCTGTCTGCTCAGCTGAACCACTTGGAACCTAAGGCCACTACTGGAATATGAAATTCTGCTATTCAGGGAGGCACAGTTTCTGGGAACAGGACACCAAACATCTCCAAAGCCCTGCTGGTCCTATAGGAAACATTTTATGGCCCCAAAGCAGAAACCTCACAATCCTCTGTCACTAGCAATTTTGAGAAGGAATTATGGTTGTACTAAAATGAGTTTTCTTAGTGGAAACCTTTGCAATCATTCGAGATGAAAAAATACATAGAGCTTCTATCTTGGGACATCTGATTTGAAGACGTGTCTAACAGCATCAGTATGGGTGGAGATCTTTGTTTACTGACGTAAGCTGAATTACAATTCTGAAGGCTAAGTATACAGATTTAAATCTTTTGAATATTTCTCTGTCCTAATTTAGAATCAGCTGAAAACACTTCAATATTCATTTTCCACAGCCAGTTGCTTTTTAAATTGCAGTCAGTCTTTCACAGACAAGCATGTCAATTTTTCTCCAACTATAACAAGTTGTTGAATAAAAGATGTTACCTCTCTAAAGATTTTGCTTCACAGAAATGCAAGTTTTGGAGACCAAATGAAGAAGATTCTAGAATTATAATTGTAATTTAAATATAGACATTGGCATTCAGTTCTCCTACAGAGATACCTAATGAACTTAGAAATTAAATTTGAAATCTATTCCCAGAACTTTCTTTTGATTTCATTATATTCATACACAATAGAAATATTATTTCTCTACCTATATACTGATCTTCAAAATCGGATTATTTCTGTTAATTTCATTCTGTGGCAGATTTGTTTTCTGTGCCTTGATCATTATCTTCCTCCATTTATCCTCAATTTTATTTTTGATTCTCAATTTTCTTTTCCACTTTTTCAATTTGCCTTTATTTTACCAAAATTATTCTCATGTGAAATTTTTCAGTCTATTTTACTTCTCTTATTCGAAAGAATAAAATTATTATTTGTTTTATTTTGATTATGTAAAATCTAGCCACAATAAGACCCAAAATTGGCTTTCATATTCTTTTTATACAACTGCTACAAGTCTCTTCTAAAGACAATTTATGAAGAATTTTTAATTAATTATTTTTCTTACCATTATGTTTGCTCTTATTAAAAAAATAGCAATAGCTTTACCTTTGTTTTCAAAGGGAATGTATTTAAATCCAAGTAGTATATAATCGCAGTCTTGATTTCTGTGATTCATTAAGACCCATTTTTTACGTATGAGTTAAAATCTCTTCTGATACACTGAATTGTGCTAAACAATATTAGGTTTACTGGAAAAGCTGCTGTCTTTTCAAGAAACAGGTGAACTTTTTGTTGATCTACCATGGTTTCTTTTGTCTCACATAATCTCTTTGATTTCCAAGTAGGAAAATCACGGTGAAATCAGAGCTGCAACAAACATTAATTTTAGTGAAATCAATGATTAATTCTGCAAAAAGCTGCTTTTAAGTTTACTAGTTTAATGCTATGGTTTAATAGTCTAATTTAATATTCTATTAGTATTCTAGTTTAATATTCTGTGCTCTAAAACGTTAGCTTTTACTCTGTCTTTCCAATTTTTTTTCAAGAACATCAACTAGTTTTACTAGAATGTCTATGTTTCACATTAGCCTGGATTTATACATAGGAATTAGATCTATTTTTTCATATTGTTGTCTATCTTTATGCATGAACATCTTTTGAACAAATCAAACAAGTAAAAATAATTAAAATTACAGTTGTCTTTAGCAATTGAAATTAAGACCCTCTGGGACTACTGAGAAGTCTTACATTTCTCCATTGTATGTGTCAAAAATTACTTTTTTATTTTTTCCTGATTTAGAAATTAGAAATTTTATTAATTTCCTCTTTGTTGCCACAGGTTTTGAGATAGAAAGAAGGACGAGGACATGAATGCTGGAAAAGTTGGATGAGTCCATACAGATTTTTATTATAAGTTAGAAAAAGCAATACTGTCAGAAAGTGATCATTCTCAGATTGTTGCAAAGAAATCATAGAATCATAGAATGAGTCATAGAATCAAGATCATCTGGTTCCAACCCCACTGCTATGAGCAGGGACACCTTCCACTAGACCAGGTTGCTCAGGGCCCCATCCAAACTGGCCAAATTTGCTTCTTGAGGTGCTTATGGAAGCAGTACCTAAAAGAGAAAATAAGCAAGTTTCCAGAAGAGGAAATTGTTATAGCTGTAGCAGTGCCATTAATATTTATTAATAAAATTATTAAATAAATCATAGAAGAAATTACATTTTTTCAGGTCTTTAATTAGTTATTTAAGTGAACAAAATAAAGAAAAATACCACAGAACATTATGTCTCTGTTTTTCAAATTAACTAATCTTTCTGATTTAATTTATTACAAAATGCTAGATGGCTAAACTTCAAGAGTATACTTTTCTAGACACTCTTTGAGGGTGTATAAATATGGAATAATTCAAGTTGAACTCAAAAGAAAAAAATCAAGAAAAATAGGTACATTTTTTATTACACTTCTGATGTGTTTCTACAAATAGTGTAGTGTTAAAAAATCCATTTTAAAAAATAAGTACTAACCTTCTGATCCTCTACTGCTTCTGGAACTGTTGATTACCTTGCAGTTTTGGACTATCCCTTTTAGGTATTTTTTATATTTCCAGTTTTTTATTATTGACAATGATGGATGCTAGACATATAATCCATATTAGGAAATATCTACATAGAAAAATGTCAAGTAATAGCTATTCTTTAGTGGAGCTCTTTAGTTATTGACATTATGTGATGCAATTTTAGAGAAAAGTTTTGCATTGTTATCAAAGTCACAAATAAGGCAATAAAAAGATATGAAGGTATCTGAAGGTGACCTGTTATCTATGATTTTGCATTACTTATTTCATGAGGAATAAATACAGAAGGCATTTCCACAAAAGCTTTAAAAAAGCTCTTGTAACTGTTATCAAATAACAATAATAGATTGCATAATTTAAATTCTTGAAATACAAAGTTCTTGGATTTTTTGCATTTACTGTACCAAGAAAATGGACATAGACTAGGTAATGCAGGCTTACTGCCAGCTCAGAATCTCAATATGTAAAAGTAACTCCAGATATATTTCTTTAAAAACAGATCATCCATGTAGTATATCTGTTCTAACTTAAATGAGAATGCGTAAAATATTCAGCAGAATAATTATTCTTCAGCCTTGTTCTAGCTCCAGTGTAAAGCTGCTCAAATTGGCATAACCTTGCATTTCATTGCAAATTTGCTCATTATAGTTCTGCTTCATAGTTCACATGGGGATTGGCTACACTTTGGGACAGAGAAACCACTGAAAATTGTTAAATCAGCAAAAGTTTGATTTCCACGTGTAGGAGTACAGCTGTTGGACACTAAACCATAAAGAAAATTACTAGTACAGGTAAGAATTGTAGTGACAGGGAGCAATACACCCTTAAATCACTGGCTATTCACAGCTTCACCTCGGGGAATCTATGGAGCTGCCAAATTCATCACCCGCTAAGAGGTGCAAAAGTAGTCCAAGCTGAGGTATAAGCAACTTACACTTCTATCACCCTGTATTTTCCCAGATTTCCCATGATGACATGATGCTTAAAAAATGCACAAAAATTAAAATAAGGATGGTAATAAATCCTCTCTTGCAGAAGTCTAGTACTCCTCAGAATTAGGTCTGTGAACCAGGTTCATGTTCAGTCTTCTCTTAAGTGGCCTAGGTAGTGTGTTAAGTCTGGTGATGTCTTCAGTGAACTATTTCTAATGTCCCCAACAAAAGTCACTGAAGAGGATTGCCTTTGATGGCCTCCAGGAAGAAATGGTGTTCTAAAGGTGAGATGTTTCATTTAAATAGATGTGCATTCAGTTTTGCCACCCCCACATGAGTGTGATACCATGTGAGATGACCAGAACTATCTAAGTCATTCACACTGGGCTGAAGGTATGACACAGATGAAGCAATGGAATGGTAACAGAAGTTTGAATGGGCTGCAAAGTATTCCAGATGATATTAGACACCTTTTTGTGGGCAAATAGAATCCATGATCCCTCATACATATATGCACATATATACACATACGTACGCAGTGCCACTATCTTACAACACACCTGTGTGACGGGAAAGGCTAAATTTAAAAATATTTTACTTCAGGTTGCTTAAGCTTGAAAATATTAACCTTGATAGTCCAATGAATGATACGAATAGTGAACATAGGTGTGAGAGCACAATCCATTCATACTCATTAATGCTGGCAAGTCTGGGAAATGCTAACTTGGAGACATTTCTCTTTATAAGGAAAATTAGCTTTTATGCATCACTTCAGTCAAAAATTTTTTCTGTAAGCAAGTCAGGAGTGAATCGCCCTTACTCAGCAGTTATTGAAAAAAATCACCTACATTAGTTGCCTAATGCAGGCTTTTTGGGTTTGCTTTTCTATTTAACAGTAAAATGTTCCTGAGTGCAATTCTGTAAAGGTTTGAGTGGCACATTTCAGTCACGTCATGGAAAATCTCACATATAGACGTAGTGTGAAAACCAAGTCTATTTGGCTTAGGTTTTGGGTTTGTTTTTGTTCTTGTTTCTACATCTGTATATTTTTCAGGATATCAATTAATTTTAAATGGTCATTTTTTCTGTATGAAAGGTAAAAGAGAAAGAAGACTTGCTATAGCAGGCTGAATGAATAAATATCCATTTCATAATAAAGAGTATTCTCAAATACAGATATCTACTGTGTAAATGTCTACATCAGAATTATACATCCAAAGGATTTTCTTATAGCCAGAGTAGCAAAATCACTATTTCCAGGACATGATTCATCTCATTCTCAAGGTGAAATAAATCACGCTTTAAAAGTGTGTTTCTCTCCATTGACTGCAAAAGTGCCTAAAATGACTAGTTCAGACAGAAATACTTAAGTTGGATGAGATGAATCTCCACCCTTTGATAAATGCCTAGAAGGAACTAGCCCCACAAATATTTATTTCCAATAACCACGACAGGAATTTAATTTAGAATATAACTGCAAGACTCAAATATGCATTGAACAAAAACCAGTTTCTCTGTTCTGAAATCAAACACTTATGATATTGAGAGAGTGGATAATTTGGAGCTTTCAAATTACATGAAAAAAATAAGCAAAATATCTCTCTTTGTTAACCTAGAGGGAGAAAAAGTATTCAGAAAATTGTAGCTGCAGCCCCTGGTTACCTAAATTTTAGATAACCTAGATTTCAGTGATAAGGGAGCAATTTAATACAGTAACATGCAAAACATATCTATATAATTGAACTTAAACCTTCAGAACATGAAATGGGATTATTTAAAAACTTAGGTTTTCTGTAATCAATGGGCATCTTTATTCCAGGCCCTTGTGTAGGAGGAAAAAAACTGGAGAAAAGCAGTTTCCTCCCACCAGATGGGTCACCTCATCCAAATGTAGGCATACAGAAAAATCACCTGCTTGAAATGCATTGTTTTCCTCTTTGATTTATAAAGGAGCCAATGAGAATAACTCAGATTTAGGCACCTAAATTAGTAGAAATGCCAACAGTGAAGTGTAGAAAAATGCCAATAGTATGATCTGTCTGAAGTTGTAAATCTGTTTGACTTTCTTATAGATTTATCCACATTATCATGTATCTCACAAGTAGCTTGCACCATACTACATATTCTTGGCCAGCTCTGTATATAGACAATTAAAAGGATATATACTTTTTGTGATCAAATGCAACTTTTGAAATAATATCCATTGTGCAGCTATTGCAGATGAATTTCTTTGTTGTTTTTATGAAAGTTCATGGTCTTTGTGCAGTTCTGCACAAAGTACAAAAGCATTGGATTACTTGTTGATTTCATCATAAATTGTGGATGTTTAGCACCTTCTAAAATCACAGAACATTTTCTTTGCTCTATAAAATCAGATGTTTATTTTTTTATTCCATTTTTCTAAATCGTGGCTATATTTTACATAAGACATTTTTATGCAACACATGTTTATGTGTCTGCATCCTTGCAGAAAAATACATGTCAGGATTCTGCTGGCATGAGATCACCAAACACATAAGCTTTTAAAAATGCATTTTCTATGATAGGTACTTAATATATCTTTGCTTATGTTTAGTTGACTTTAGGGAACTGACTCAGAGTTATTTAAATATATATGAAGAAAATGAAAACAAGATTTTCAATAAATTTTACTTGCTTGACTGTTATCTTTCCCCTCTCCCCTCTGAAAAGCAACAAAAAAACCCAACAAAAAAATAGGCAGCCAAAAAAGTAAACAGATAAGTTCCATGTACTTTTTAATCTCATTGTACCTTCAATAATTTATATTGTGATAAATTATGATTAATTAAAAAATTAGAATTAGACAGAGGAAGAGCCGTAATCAAAATGTCATGGAAGTAACTGTTATGCAGAGATTGAACGTCTTCAGTAACTGTGGAAAAAAAAAATACATTTTTATAGAATGGTCTACTCAACACACGTCAGCAATCTTATGCTAATGGATTACTTGTTCTTTAACTAAAATGCTTCTGCCTTCATCTTACACACCAAAAGAGCTTGTATCAGATTATGGCTGCTTGCTTTTAGGAAGAGACTGGAAAATGAGGGCTGAGTCTTTAAGGCAGGAGGGACATAGTTAAAGCAGGAATAATGTGGTTATCAGTATGTCATAAATACAAAATTTCCAGTGCTGTCATATGAGCATGCAACTCTTTGCAGATGTATTATAGGACTTTTGCATCAAATGGGTCCAGTCAGAAGCTTTGAAACTTTAGTAAAAAACAAAATCAGTATTGAAGAAATACCTTGGGATGTTGACGTATAAGTTTACTTAGTATGGAAAGGGACTTCAGAACAAAATAAGTGTACAATGTTTTGGAATGTAAGACAATAAATACATTAAGAAAATTTATAAATATGGTTGTAAATACATTCAATTAAGCTGTCCTAAGTTTTGCAATATTTGCAGAGCAGTTTACTGAATGTTATGCTTTTACCATGGTTCTGTTATATCTGGACATGTATGTATAGAATGCAAGTGAAGACAATAGAGCACAATGTTAAACTCTTAATCTGACTTTGTTTGACACAAATTGTTTCTAACAAATTTGAATCTTGAAAATGTCACTGTGCAAAAATAAATATGCCTGTTTTTATGTGCTGCAGAGGTGATTCTTTTAAGTGAATATGATAACACAATTAGGGGGTTAGCATGCATATTTTAAACTTGCCCACACACAGTTGCACTTGTGTAGAATCAAAGGGCAAGAATCTTAAGACTCTGATAAACACCAGTATTTGTTTTTATTCTTTTCTTAAGGCAGACTATCAAGAATATAATGAGATGACAAATAACACTATTAAAAATTCAGACTTTCAAGGTTTTTTGATCACCTTTTACTGTAAACATAATGAAAGATCTTCTTTCCCTCAAAAAGAAGAAAAGGTCTACCTGCAGAGCTATATGGTTCAGGATTTAAGTAGAGTAAGATCATGAACTGAAAGTGAGTCTGGATGCTGTTTTTTATGATCAATAAGAAAATTAATTTTCAGTGGAAAGAAATATGCCTGTTGAGGCAAAAGACCTGTCTTGAATCACATGTATTTGAAGAGTTTTCTTAAATCACAGATATTTGGAATGGTTTAGTGTCTAAAATGTTGACCCGGGATATAAAATAAATCTGTGTTATAATACCAAGGAGTAATTAATATTTCTTGGGTCCACCTGTACATTCCAGATTTGTTCTGAATTCATCTTAGAGTGAGATCCAGCTGCACTCTACTGTCTGGGTAAACAGTTCAGGTTGACTGAGATTCAGTCCATTTGTTTTCCCAGTTTTCATGTATAACTTGGGAGAATCATGTGTTCTCTGTTCTTTAAATCCATTCCCTCACTCTGTGAAACATAGTTTGTACTATATACTTAAAATGCACAGGATTTATGAGAAGATACACTAAAATATGTTGAGGAAGATATGAGAGATGCATGACATATAGCTTAAAATTTCTGCCAAAGTCAAATTTGAATAGAGTCTGCAGAAGCATAAATAATGCATGTAGTAGAATTTTCATTAAGTAATTTCAAACTCCTTGGAGAGACAAATACTTTAGACTTGAGTGCATCAAAAAGCATGAATTTTGAATAACTGATATCAGGCTTTGTAAGGTGGACAGTTTCAATGCAGAAACTTTGCTGAGAGTGTACTTCTCTTTAACATTTATCTTAACCTATTTTGGATGCGGGCTGAAGTGTCAAAATTCTTTTTTATAAGAGATGCTAGAAAATATTTAAGCAAGGAATTCTTTTTGTGTTCAGCTGAGATTAACTTTGGGTACAATGAACCTTTGCCACATAATTTACTTTTCTCATGGTCTCAATATTTCTCTTGAGTAATATACAGTCAAAAAATGGGTAATTGTTTATGGTTCAAATTAATGAAAAGGAGGTTGTCAAAAGCAGCCATATATTCTACATCCTATTAATTCACGCAATTTTTGATCTGCCAATAAAGTACATGGCCAAACCTGTCCAACCTGTTAATATAACTTTCCAAGAGAAATACGGTGGTGCTTGAGCCCTGATCACTGTATTTCAGATCATAAACAAGATAGTATAATGGGAGTCTTAGAATCAAAAAACTAATAGGAGGAGAGGTTTTATTTATTAAACAGAGAAATTGAATTATTTAATACTTTATGGTTCAAGATTCAGTTTTGAATCCTTACATGAAAAGGTAAGACCTGAGAAGAAATTACATCTGTGCTTTCTTACTACTTGCTCTTTCATGCATATTTTCCTCCTTTTCCTTACCTATGTTTCATTCTTACTCTCAATTCCAGATTTCTTTCCCATTCGCATGATAATTTTTTTCCTTCTAATAAGTGCTGCTCTTTTGTATTTCCCTTCTCACAATTTTCTTCTTATTGTAGCATTCTACCTAATCTCTGGGAACTTATTTTTTCTTACTGATTCTTATTATCATGGGTTGCAATATCTCCTTCATGTCGTTATTAGCTGGAGCTCATAGATTTGTTCTCCCTCTCAGTACTTTTCCTTCAAATTCCTCTTTTTTTGTGTGTGTACATATACATCATCAAGAAGTGCTGCTTGCATTGTATCGAAAATTGTTATATTATAGCCATTTATCCTCTAAAATTATTTCCTTTTGCTTTGAGAAATTATAATTATTTTTATGAGGATGAATTACTAGTTATTGACCTACCAAAACAAAATAATCGCTAATTATACAGTTATAAAGGCTTTGTTTTCCTTCATACTATCCAGTGGTAAAATACTCATGCTGCACAACGCATTGCATAATTTCCTTGTCAGAAAGATTTCATATATGTAAAAACCAGGTTATTGCTGTTTATTTTCCTCTGATAATTGTGTTCAGTGAAATTTCAAGGAGTTGGACGGGGGGTTCAGGATCTGCAAGGGATCCTTTTTATGCACAGAAATTAAGAACTACAACCACTAGCTGCAAAGAGAAGTCAGGAAAAATTGGTAGACAACAAAGAGAAAAAAATTATTTACAGGGTAAGACCGGGCAGGTCAAAAATACATTTAGAGTAGCTAAGAAAAAAAAATGTAGACAGAAAATAAAATAAGATGTTTAAGTAGGAGAAGACTAAATTTATGGAACTACCTTTTAACAAGATTGCTTAGAAGTTAACTGGAAAATTAATTAATAAACTCCAAAGGATATAAACTGTACATTATTCCTGTATCAGATCACTTTAATCATGCTATAACATTTTGGCCAGGTCCCCAGTTGTCCTGAGAGGACTCTGCAACTTCAAAAAGTTTTGGTAGTAGGAGGTACCTAAAGCTGATGCCATTCTTTACAAATTGTAAACAAAATGAAAATTCTCAATATTATAGCAGCTTTTCCAATAACATCCACAAAGTTCTCTTCTGCTCTTTTTACAACAACACGCTATTTCTGCTGGAAAAAAAAAGAAATCACATTGGTATCGTGATCCACGATTTCCTTTGGCCCAAGGACTGAAAAAAGTGTTACTTTGTGAGTTCATGATGTTATACTCTCTCTATAGACTCATGTTTAACTTTTACATTTGCTATACACATCAGCCTTGCAGCTGGTGCCCAAACTACTATGAGGATATTTCACAGAACACATTCTCCACATTGCTGCAAATGTGTCATTAGGCAGCGAAGAATGAAAGGTTCATTGAGCCAGAGAAAGAGAGCATGAGCACCAGTATGAGAAGGAATACGACTTTCTAATCTATTAATCTGGGCATTCATCATACAAAATTTCTGGGGTTTAGCTCTGCATAAAATGTTTCATATATTACATTTTGTAGTCTATGACCCTTTAACATTAAAAAGATATTAGGCAAAATAACCATCAATGAAATGTAGTCCTGGATCTTCCCATTTTCAGTATTTCCTCTCATCTAATTTTAGGTAGTTCTAATCACTTGTATGCTGATTGGCTTTGTACCCTGCATTTGTATCTTAGATTCCTGATCCTGGGCAGTTGTAGGTACATGAGCTTATTACATTTACACTCTCTGGCTGTTATATTCTTGCTTTACCTCCTTTAAATTACTTAGGGCAAATTGATGAACATAAACCCAGATATTTAACTTCCAGGAGATTTATTAATAGAGTTCTAAGTAATTTTTCACAATCCCACAGACCTGCACTTCATCAGAGGAAGTTCACATATAACCAATACATATTGTATAAATCTACCCTTAGCAAATAACATGGCCCCCCCTTCCTATATATTCACTGCAGATGTGAAGTTTAAAGTTCATATAGCATTAAGTAGACTGACAATTTCTTAAATTGATAAGCACAGCATAAAAATGGCAGTTTAGCAACAAGAAGTTCCAGTATGAATCTAAAGGAATTTCCAGAATTTTAAAGGTCTAAAGAAATAAAACTGTGGGTACATTTCTGAATGCAAAGATGGTATCTTTGAAGCAATGGAAATAAATTTCCTTGATTTTATCCAAACTAAGAGAAGATAAGATTGTACTGAGTATGTTTTCATGTGTTTTCTAATCTACACTATTAGGATCAGGAAAGTGGTAAACCTCTAAAGCAAAGAAAGATTGTTTGAACTATAAACCTGCCTAACAGGTGGAAAAAAAGATATCAAAATGGAAATTATTAATTTCTTTGTATCAAAATCTGTAATGGCTCTTGTCTGTAATGGCAGCCTGTGGCCCATGGTAAGCCAAAAAATTAAGCAGCTCTAGGGATTATTTTTTATTTTTGTTGCTTTTTATATAGCCTAACTACCTATGTACCTCACTCATACAGGCTTTATTGGTGTTGGTACTAAAATATAGCCAATTAGTTTAATTCAGAACATCAAAGAACACAAAATTGGTGGTTTCTTCTTCCTTCCTTTTTTTCTTTTTTTTTCTTTTTTTTTTTTTTTTTTTTTTTTGTGGTATTATATTGCAAGTCAAAGATCTTCATCAAACAGGCAGACATAAAAGAGGCTGTCTGACCACAGGCAAAATTCTCCATAGTCTGACAGATGCCTTCATCTGATGCCTGGTACCATTACACCAAGATACATTTGGGGGATAAATTACAAATACAAATACAAATCTCAGGCTGCCTGAAACTGCTTTTGAAGAGTTTGATGAACCCCACAGTTGTATAACATAAACACAATAGTAATTGTTAAAATATCTCAGGAATGCCCTAGTATGTTAGCAGAATATTTAGAATATTAAATAGATTTTTAGAACTTTAAGTAACTCAGGCCTATGTTGACCAAACAGTTTAAGCTAAACATCAAAGGGCTTCTGTGGCTGATTTTATTGATAAAATAAAGTAACAACAAAAATTCCTTTACGGTGTCTCCAGTGTACAAGCAAGAATAAAATGAAGGGCTTTCTGCTGTATTAGAAAGAAAAACATAAGTTGCATGATAGAAATTAGTTGGAAACGCATCATCACAGACTTTCAGTTATTTTGAATGTTTCGAAAATAACAAGAAAACCTTCCTGTAAGAACATAGAAATGGCTGCACTATTTCTGATGAAAGATCTGTTGACTCTCTAATTTTGTCTTGGAGCCACCAGAAGCTTCAGAAAAAAAGTTTATGGGGTTATATTGTCACCTACTCCTGTCTAACTTCTGTCATTGCCTGAAAACTTGTGTGGGCAACACAAATTTTTGTGTTGTCAAAAAGAAAGAATTCCTGTGTTGTAACAAAGAAAGAATAACTCATCTTTCCTTGTCCTCTCAATCTTTTTTTTTATTTTACTTTACTCATTATTTTACATAATTCACTGTCTTTCCTCCCTGGAACCCTTTTTCTACCTACAGAGACTTGTTTTCTTTTCATTATACAATACTTACTCTGTAACTTCAGTTCTCTTTG
Organism: Struthidea cinerea; assembly: GCA_013397865.1. Taxonomy (NCBI): domain Eukaryota; kingdom Metazoa; phylum Chordata; class Aves; order Passeriformes; family Corcoracidae; genus Struthidea; species Struthidea cinerea. Next base: position 531,156 of record VZTI01004351.1, read on the forward strand.
TCAGCCTGTTACTACTTTTTTTAAGGATATTTTACTATATCGTGTTAGATATCATGGTTCCTGAACTGTATCCCCTATTCAAAATTTAAGTATCTCCTGGAGGTTCAGTGGCATCAGTATGTTTTCTAATTTTTCCTTTATTATAAGAAAGTTTTGAGATATTTACCTCTCACATGGCAGCACATTATGCAAATGTTATTACAGATTTATTTCTAAAGATAATATAATCTTTATTTATAAAGATTATTAGATTTATTTGCAAGATCTCTTCCCTAAGAATAGCTAATTTATAAATGTTTATAATTTTTTGTAATTTTGACCATTTTCCACACAGGATTATATAGATAGACCTTTAATTTTATGTGTCTTTTTTATCAATTTATTGGTAACTCTCAATTCAGGATTTGGTCTTACAGCCAAGCAAATCTTTTTATCAGTTGCAAATGTAATCATCTTTCACCCATTTTCTTTTTAACCCTGTTATGATCTTGATTTCATCCCATGGTGGCTTAGTTTCTTTAATAAGTTTTACAATGTAATTTTAAAAGGTTTTGGAAATCAAGGTTCACTTTATTAAAAGAAGTCTTTCAAACACTTCTAATTTATTTTTCCAGTGTGACTTCCTTCAAAATAAAAGAGATCGACTTTCACTGATATTTTTTAAGCTAATGATTTTATTGTTTACTACAATTTTTAACAGTCACAGTTATGTAAAACTCAGACCTAATTGTGTGCAGATATTCATACACTGCCAAATCTCCTTATTAACTCAAGTATTACTTTTCATATGTCATTCCCTAGGGTAAAATAAAGCCAGTCTTAGTATTTAACAATTTTGTATCTGGCTTCCTTTAACACTCTGGGGTGAACACCATTTGCTTCTGGAACTCCGAGTATTTTACTTTATTGATTAGCACTTGGTCTATTCTGGTGACACCTGCCTTTAATGAAAGTTCTATCTCAGTAAAGGAAAAATTCAATGTGGCAAATTTCCAGAACTCCTCCATAAGAAATATAAACTACTGAAATAATTCCATTTTCTACAAATTTGGAGTTTTTTCACACTTCTTGCATGTTCTTTTATGTCATGATCATCTGTGCACATGTTCAATTGTTTTATCATTCTTGAATCTGAGAAATTTCAATTTGTTTCTGTTAATAAAGTTTCATGAAATATTTTCTCAAATTTTCTTCTGGCCATTTCCATTCAGGATTTATATTTGTCTGTTCTGTTTTCTTTGTTTCATCACTTTTTTTACCAAGTGAACATTTCTTTTACTTTACACACATATCCTTTTTTTCAACAGTTTAAAATATTGAGTTGGTTTTGGTGGGTGGCAAATATTTCCATTAAGGTGCCAATGCAATATCTTTCATAAAAGGTTTCACTTCACTTTGATTAAGAGTGGTCATATTACATAACTGCTTCTTACTAATGTGTTACTAGGCCATTGCAAAGTCTTTTATGAAAATATTATTTTCTCTTTCTGCCACAAAGGGCTGACAAATGCCAAGACTAATGGGTGCTCCTTCATATGACCTATGAGATACCTAAGAAATGTCAACAAAAATTAGAGGAAAGGGTGATTCGTATATTCATTTCCTGAGATTTATTCAGCATGGAGTAAATTGTGAAGTCATATAATAGAGTATTTATGTCCATGTTACTGTTTTCCCTTTTCAATTGTGTGAAATTCTCCAGTAGCACTACGAGGATACTGCTTGGTTCAAGTTGGTATGATAAACATTTGAAAATATTGTATATCTTCAAGTATGTCATCTTTCACTTTTAAGCTTCAGAAATGTGGTAAAACTTATGTGTCAATTTAATGGCATCAATCCTTGCAATAACAATTACCATTACAAAGGAAAAAGTAAATATTCAGTAGCTGGCCAAGTGCATGTTGATTTCAAATGACAGAACACTGTAATGGTCACAATGCTTTCACAACCCATTGTATCAAAAAGTAGAAAGAATTTTGTTTAATTTAAGCAGAAATTATTAACAATATGCCAACAATGTAAGAAAAATGGCTGAAGGCTTATAAACCCTAATTCAAGACAAATATTGTGGTATGACAACCTTTGCTATCAAAGTTAATAATGAATACTGAACAGGCTTCTGATGCACGAAATACACAATATATGGAATTTTCATCTCATTTCAGCCAGTTGCCTTGAACTAAGAAAAGAAAAATGTAAATTGGGTAAGACAATCTCACTACTTATTCTGTGCATGAAAATGAGCTGGATGTGATAAGTTTGATCATAATCTTTTCAATAAATATGCTTGCATAAAAACTCATAAGGCTATATATATGAGCTCGTATTTTTAAAACTTCAGTTTCTTAAAATGAATAATAAGATATCAGACAGGGATATATCTGGTGCTACTAGTGATGCCTTAGGTTTTAACTTTTATATTTTTCAAATCCTGTACTGCCTAGTGTGTAACTCTGAAGTTTCTGGCCTGTTAGCTGCTGCTCTCTCATGCTGGTTAGGGATAACAAACCCTCTCTAGGTTTGCTCTTCAAGGACACCAGGCCCCAAAATGTGTAAATTAAAAGCCTCTGAGACAGGGGCAAACTTGGGGTAATTACATCATGAACTGAGGTTATAATTGGAGAATTAACCCTGATGTGCAAATGAACCAAACTTATAAAACTGTGAAGAACTCATGACCCGGGGTCCACCTTGGGTGTAGCCTTTTGACTGCTCAGTCAAAGTTACACAAAAGTGTAACTTTGAAGGCCCTTCAAATAAATACCTACCTTTATTCCCTTACTCTTGTCTAGTCTCTGTTTTTAGGTGGCCATCTCAGGGCATCAGTAGAATAGAGAAAAAGTCAAATGTCTCACATTTTTGGTCAGAGAGTGAGTCTGGTGGATAAAATAGAAGTCTTATCATTAGAATAGTTACTATATATTGTTGTGGAAAGCATAAGAGATCTAAGAAAACCAAAATTCCTTCTGCAAGGTGTTTTCTTAAGACTATCTAAGTTTTCCTTGCAACTTTGTGTTAAGTACAGGCAGTAGAGAAATCATTATAGAAGTGTAGGAGTGATAGTGAGCTATCAGGAAATGTGGTTATTTAAAATATATAATAAATAAATTCATTCATTTTTTTTTAACTTTTTAGACATGTCAGCCATGGGGCACTGGTTTTTTATAAAGACCAAAAAAAGAAGGTTTAAGGAATAAAGGTAATAAAGTAAGTACTTAAAATGTAAGTTGAATTTGCATTAGTACGTGTGCTTGCCATTTATAAAATTCTATAGTGAAAGTCTTATTGAAAAAGAAAAATTAGTATACCAAAAAACTAAATTAAATTATTTTATTCAATGGCTGTTTTTCTTTCCACTCTTTAAACATCCCTCAGCAGATCACCCCTTTTCACAGTCCTTCTCAGTCTTGTCTTTATTATTTCTGTCCTTTCCTCTCCTAGTTCTTCAGTATTCCATTTCTTCAATCCCTCCTTACCACTGAAGGAAAATTTACTGTATTCAAATCCCTTGTGCTTATATTCTCCTTTGAAACTCCATGTTCCACAATAACCCTCCTTTCTTTTCCTATTCCATTCTATAGTGTTTCACTTTAACTCTCTTCAGCCATATTTTAGTTCATTAATGTTAAGGCATGGAGGGAAAATATTATTCAAAGCAAACTACTTTCTTAGGCTGAAAAGGAAGAAGTAATAAGAATATTTCATAGGATCTAGCCATTTCTCAAGGCTGTCTGAGGGTGATTTTTTGCATAAGGTGAACTAATTTAGATAGTTAGGCAAAGAGGAATAATACTAGAGTTTTTCTCTTTACTGTTCCTGAGGGGAGTTTAATTAAATAGCTCAGAAACACAGGTGTGATGCATACAACTAAGCTTTAGTGAGATGGATATTGCATAAATGTCAACTTTTATCGTAAGGTTCAAATTCAAAAACAATATAGTGGCAACCTTTAAATTTGTTAAATTTGACAGCAGATCTCTTGACTCAGAGCTGCTTCTGATTTCAGTCATTTACAGTAATGAAAACTGACAGTCATATCATTAGTCTCTAGAAATGTTCATACAGTAAGATAATGACAACTGGAAATTTCCGTGCAGTGATTTGCAAACTCATTCTTCTGTGATTTATACCCAGTATTCCTTGATATTGCTTCCTCTTTCAAGTAATGAATAACTCATCAATGCCTACTTGGAGGGCAAATGTTCATGATGAAAAATTTTCCATAGCAACAAAATGTATTATATGAGAATGGAGTATGTAAAATAGTAGACATATACCTTAAAAACAAAACTAGAATGTCATATTATTACATTTCCATAACAGGAACATTGTCTTGTATTTCTCTGTTACAGAAGGGATGAAAAATGTCCCTTTTTCTTGTTGCAAGACAGACATAAAAAGTCAGACTCTGCTATGGTGAAAATCTGCATTGGTAGAGACAGTCATTCAAGGAACAAAACTGAATCCCATTAGGAAGAAAAAGGAAGGAAATTATTATATGTAGGATTTGCAAGTCAAAACCTAGAAGATGCAGATGCATGAGATCCCCATAGATTCTGAGGAATCATGATACTCTGTTTTACTCAAAGAAGAAGACTGATTGGAAACTAATATTTTTCAATCTGATGGCTTTGGCCCTCTTTGAAATTATAGTTTGGACTATGGTTACTACAGTTTAAGTTTTCACTTGGAGAATTAAGATGACAATCAGCAGGAGAGGACTTAAAGCATGGCTACTCATCCTTAATAGAGAGATGAGAAAGTTTTTATGTGAAGCTGTCTGAAAAGCAGACACAAAACTTCTATAATGGTGCTGTAGTAGTCTCAGGCATTCTCCCCATTGCTGTAATATCATGGAGGCTCACAAGAGAACCCTGAAAATTTTTTGCAACATAATACAGGAGCCTCTGCTGGATATTTCTTCAGTAGGAGCTTGAAATATTGGTCAGATGACCACTCTCTGAAAAGCCTAAAAGGTCAGAACAAATATGAACAAATATTATTTGGGTTTATTTTTGGTTTGCTAACATCACTGAAACAATGCCTAAGAGCAAAATGTTAAGATAAAAGAAGCAAAGAATTTGTTTGGACAATTCAAATGCAGGTCATATAAATAATTTTCTAAGTGGAATGTAGGGGTATGTAAGAAAAAAAAGCATGCTTAAATTTACCTATACTTTCAATCAATACCAAGTATTTCAGATTTCATAAATGTTTTTCCATAGCTAAATCTTGGTGAAATGAGACCCACTTCTGTTTCATAGATTTAGAAAATATTTAAATGCAGTTTTTATAGACCTTTGTTTGTTGTTTGTTTGCTTGTTTTGAATAGAACTACTCTTTATACACATATACAAATAAGAATATGGATGATACTTGTTCCAAGTTGCTGGCTGAAACTTGAACAGTTGTAGCTGTACTTCCAAGGTGGTCTCGCATGACTACTTACATCACTTTTGAGGGAGACCATGCACTAACATACAATACGAGATAAGTATGGAGGTAGAACTGTCCTGATTAATTTGCCATGACACCTAAGAGGCAATTTATAAGATCTAGCAACAGAAAGTCGTAAGTATTTTAAAAAGGATGGACTGTGTTTATTTCTTACACTAATTTCACCAAGTTCACCAAATTAACACAATTTATTGGAAGATATGCTGCCACTGTCCATAAGCACCAATTCATGCTTTTCTGTGAAAATACTTAATTCTATGATACAAGGCTTCATATAAAGATGGATTAAACTGATGGATTAGCATCTACTACTATGCTATATTAATTTGAATTATCTTGGAAGCCCTTTATTTCAAATATATAATATAACTAAAATACCTTGTTCAGCAGGTACTTAATACCTGGCAATATTTTCATAATGGCACACAATCTTTTGGGTTCACATATACATAACATACAATAGTTTGTTTAACTTGACAATATCTGTGCAAATTTCAGAGTTTCTGAACTCATAACTAATAAGACAAATAAAATTTGTAATAATTTTGGGGGGGGGGTGTTATTTTTTCTTCTCTAACATCCTGACGTAAGATGTTGCATCTGTATCATATATTGTCTTAAGATTAATGTACTCAAGAACAGCACACACAAAAAATGGAAAATTTGCTAATGTCAGATAGTAATACTGTAATTCTCTATGACAGAGAAAAGTAAATTGTGGTACTTACACTGAAGAGTGTCTACACGTCCTCCAAATTTGTCCAAACTAGGGCAATGTCTTTCAAAAGTTGTATTGAGATAAGGCAATTGCCACAGTAACATACTTCTCAACATGAATATATGATCTTCAGTTAAGATTTTGTTAATTTAGTAATTTTTTTCTGTCCCTTCTCGATGTATTATTTTTAGTAAATGCTCAGAAAGAACTCCATAGCAGAATAGCTCACAAATAGAACATATTTTCAAAGTAAAAAATAGTGAAACTAGTATAACCTCAGTCAAAGGATGGCTTGCAGCTCTGTCCTCATCTCCCTTCATTTCCTGCCACATAAATTTTCTTAAATTTACGTTTTATTACCTTTGTTCTTCAGAATTTTTGTCTCTGTAGAGAAGCACATTCTCTGTTAATAAGGAGTAAAAATTGAATACAGTCCCCACGAGTTCCAGATCATCCTGGGCATAGCCCTACATATAAATGTGGATTTAATACTGCTGCAGTTCACTGAACATCCAAAAAGATAAATGTTCCCTACACAGACTACTGTGATGACTTTGACATTGCTGGACATACATTTCCACAGGAGTGACATTCACTGAGGAGACAAAAGAAGGATTAAACTTTATAATTGTACTTTGACAAGAACATATGACTTCTGGGATGGATTAATACTCCTGCAGAGGATTTTACTACTATGTCTGACAATACTGCCTCATGAGCTTTTATTCTGGGTGCCTTGTCTCTTTTGCAGTAAAATGATGCATGAAGTGCTCTGAACAAACGTTTATCTTTATTCCAAGCAAAATATACTGCAAATTTATGAAAGGTTATCCAGACCTTTCTACTGCCAGCAGAATTTGGTCATCTCATCTGACCTCACAGCAGGTCAGAGATTTTTGCTTTTTATCCTGAATGACCTCTTCTTCTGCCTATTAATCTCAGATATCTGAAATTTAGGTTGGTTTTTTTTTTCTGCTGTATAAGTCTGAAATCCATTATAGACTCCATTTAGATGGTTGGCCAAACTACAGATAAGCAGACCTTTTGTGGGCATAATTATCATCTTTCTTCTGAACCTTTGCAGGTGGCCAGATTCATATCTTCCAGAATAGTAACACTTCCGTCAGTGATCTGTCTTGAGTGATTTTAATGGGATTCTAATTTACATGGACCTTTGAAACAGAACTGTCTAGATTCTTTCTTGGAGAAGTATTCCAACATTACTAGAAAGGCTTTAAAACAAAATGAACGAATCCTAAAGAAACAACAAAACAAAATAAAAATTAAAAACACCTCAACCCCACTCCCTGCCCAAAACCCAAACCAACCAACCAAAAAAAAAAAAAAA
>VZTI01004351.1:538769-573687 GCA_013397865.1 Struthidea cinerea
CCAAACCAAACCAAAAAAAAAACCCAAAAAACAAAAGAAAAACCCAAAAAAAACACACTAACAAAAAAAAACCCTAAAAACCCCAGCAAAAAACAAAACCAAAAGAACCTAACCTAAATGAAAAAAACTCCAAACAAACGCAGAGCACAAAAGTCTAAAAATCATTCTCATTTCATTATATTGTGGGAAAGCAAATCACTATTTTCAGACTAGCTTTCTAGCTTTGGGGTTAAGGTTAGTCTCTCATTGGCTTCCTCAATGAAAACTAACTCTACACAATTCCACTTGGTTCCTTTGAAACCGTCTTGTTTGTTGTGAGTTCTTGTCCAAAGCCCAGCTACCTGCTCTCCTCCTCCTAACTGATGTCTTAGTCTGTGCACGAGGGGCAAACTCTTTGTTCTATGCCAAACTATCACCATTCCTCCTTTCACTGCCCCAGGAAACACCTTTTCCCAAAGCATGCTAAAACAGCTATAGAAGTTCAGAGTTCCACCTGACCTTCTCATTCTTTCCTTTAGGGTATATAACACAACACAAGGAGAGTAAATGAAGATATTGGCTGTCATATTGATACTGCAACAGTGCTGGTCTCTCAAAAAAGGTGCAGGGTAAACAAGGTTGCTGTCTATAAAATCCTGGTGTTACTTTTCACTAGAGCTTGTAGTGACAGGGCAAGGAAAAATGGTTTTAAATTAAAACATATTTATATTTGACGTAAGTAAGAACCTGTTATAAGGGTGGTGAGTCACTGGAAGAGTTCACTCAGAGAAGGTGTGGATGCCCCATCCCTGGCAGCATTTAAGATCAGGTTGGATGAGGCTTTGAGCAACTTGATTTAGTGAAAATGTCCCTGCCCTGCCCATGGCAGAGGGGTTAGAACTAGATGATCTTTAAGGACCCTTCCAAACCAAGCCATTCTATGATTCCATGATTCCATAATCATTTGTCTCTCACTCATGCTGGAAATGAACTATTCATGCTGATTTACATACAGAATTACATGTAAATGTTTGCATACAATTTTCTCCTTTTTTTTGTTCTTGCAATTTTGTGGCTAGTATTTATTAAGAAAAAGATATTTTGATGGATTTTCAGATGTTATTGGTTTTCCTCTTCTTCATAGCACTATAAGAATTAAAAAATCTTTTTAAAGAATCTTGAAAATTTTAATGATCGCCTGAGTAAAAATTTCTTAATTATATTTCTGGAAATACAACTTTTCTGTCATTATTAAAGTTATTCAAACTCCTATTAATCAAACATACACCAAAAAATCATCATCCCAGAATGCATTTTGATTAGTCTCAGGATTTCCCAATAGATAGTGCATCAAAGCTTTTAGACATAGCAGCTGGGAAAGAAATCTCTCACCTCAGAGGAATACACCCACACCCATGCCTCAGGTCTGTTTGAAGGAGATACTTTGAGAGCCATACACTGAAAGAAAAAAATCATTTCAGCTGTGCAACTTCAAAGTTTCTCTAATACAAATCAGATCTTCACAAATACTAAAGTCCCAAAAGGCAGAAAATGCCTTTTGGCAGGGAAAATTCATCTCAGCTTTGACAGATGGAAGTAAAAATATTAAAGTTTTACTTGTTAAGCAGCAATATTATGGTAGTGGCCCCATGTATAGACTGACACTGTATTAAAAATAAATAATTTATTTAGATTAAAGCAGTATTCATGCCAGATGGGAATTTTTTTTAAATTGTTGTTCTTTTTATTTTAATCTGAAAATTTGATTAAATGATGAATATATATGTGTAAGCACTCTCCATATACACCACTCAGACCAAAATGACTTCTTAGGAGCTAATTATGTCAGTATGTGATTATGTACTTAAATGATACAAATTGTTATCTCGCAATCCTACATTGTTAAAATTCAAGACAATTTCTAACGTGTTCAAAATCCACTTGCAACATTGAAAAATTGCTGCAGAATTCAATATATTATAGATCATTCATGTTTTTAACATCCATGGGGATTGGAGGAAATGGGGAATCCAGTAAGATGCCAGACCCGTTTTTTGAAGCAAAGATGAATGGGGTTAAGAACTATACACCCACATTTTGTCCATGCTACAAAGGGAGCAACTGAATTGAAAAGAAGTCAGATATTTTCTTAAGGTGATCCCGGGACATAAGTTATCAGCAGTGCCCCAGAAACACACAAGGCCAACAGAGTCCTGGGCTGCATAAGGAGAAGCATTATCAGCAGGATGAGTGAGGTGATCCTCCTGCCTTAGTGAGAAACATCTGGCGCACTGGGTCCAGGTCTGGGGTCCCCAGTGCAAGGGAGACATGGACGTACTGGTGCAAATCCAATGAAAGGACGCTAGGATCATAAAGGCCTGGAGCATTTGTGGCCTGAGAAGAGGTTGAGTGAGCTGAAACTGTTTCTCCTCGGGAAGAGAAGGTTCAGGAGGTCTTACCAATATGCATGAATAGTTAGTGGGAGAGTTTAAAGGAGAGCTTAAAGAAGACAGAGCCAAGCTCAGTGGTGCCCTGCAACAGGACAAGAAACAAGGGGCATACACTGAAATATAAAAGATAACACTCAAACATTAAAAAAAAAAAAAATTCAATGAGAGGATTGTCAATCATTGGAACAGGTAGCCCAGGGAAGTTGTGTACGTTCCCAGGTTGTGATGGGGAATATTTTGCTGCCTAACTGATTTGTATTCTCTCTTCCTTTGCCCAGATATGCAGCAAGCCGTTCCAGACACTTTTCAATCGATTTTTCCTAGCATAATGATCTTTCCTTTCTGGAAGAGTCTTTCAGGTCTGAATTCTTACCAGTCCCTGCTAAAATTGCTGAAAGCCACAGTGTTGATGCATTCACTGTTAATCACAAATGTGCTGAAAAAATAATGTTCATCTTCTATCAAATCTCACCCAGAGAGTGGGAACTCACTAATTAAATCTTTCTGCAGCTCATTTGCCATTCTGCAAAAATGAAAAAAATGCTATTACAAGACAATACATGAGTGTGGTTAAGATACATTAATAGAGTCTAGTCACATGGTGATGACAGGCACAGAAAAATTCAGAATAAAATTTGCAATTTATTTTTTAGAGCAATTTCTATGGACAACTTGGACTGGAAAAATTATATGAAATTATGTTAAACATTAATCAGTGTGACAAAAAGAAAATAATGAATGGTTCATTTTTATGTCCATGCTACCCTTTCACGTGCTCTGATTGTGTTGGGATCTCTCTGAAGAAATGTAGTCAATTAAGTAAGTAAAGACTGCATTTTAATGCAGAAGCAGGATAATAAAACAGTGAATTAAAATTTCACAAGCTTTCATATTTGACATTAATTTTGTTATTTCAAGTCTATTAAGCTCTTGAGCCTATGAAGTAACTTAATGTTTGTTTAAGATGTTTCTAAAATGTTTATACAGTCTGCAACGAACTTCCTTTCATATGTTAATTTTTGCTATTTTGTAAAGATTTCAAAACAGAAGAAGGTTTCTATTTCTTGATTTATTATCTGTCTGGTTTTTTTTTTTAATCTCTTGCTTCTCTAGGGTTGTTTTTTTTTGTTTTGTTTTGGGGTTTTTTTGATAGGAAATTTGTTTTCTTGTTTACTTGTTTGTTTTCCCTAAAATATATATTACATTTGTCTCAGGATAGTTGTTGGCTAATCTATACATCTTCTTTGCACCTCCAGTAAACTGTAAATGCACATAAGGAGGCTATCACATAAAAATTAGGTTTTATTTTCTCAAATATTTCAAATTTTATAAAATAACTGGAAAAAATGAAACAGTAATACTTTTAATAAGTAAATATTTAATGACTTTGGAAATAAATGCTTAATGATTTTGGAAATCTAGTGTTTAAATAGAAAAACCTCTTTTTATCATTGTTAGAATTCATGATTACATACTTGTGATTAGGATTTTATCTTCATTTCATAACGAAGTTCTTACCTTTTCAAAAAAACAGTAATAATAGATGTTATCATTACTGTTTGTGAATTGCAAAAAGTAGACATAGGAATTGTAGGTAAATCTTATTTGTATATGCATAGAGAGGCAGACATCCAAAAAATGTATATATATATGTGTAGCACATCTTTAGAAATGCTTACCAAACTGTAGAGTTCCAATATTTTTTCATTTGTTGTGTGGAAGTCATCAGTCTTAAAAAAGGCTGAGGATAGAGGAGACTTACAGTACTGGTCATATTAAAGCCTGCTGTGAAGGGATGTGCTCTGCATTTCTCACCTGTGTGCAGCCATTTGCACCTTGGGATTGTGCTCTGTCAGGGGGCTATCTATGACTTCTAAAAGGCCAGGGAATGCTATTGAGAGAGGCAGGTCCACCAGAGGCAGGCTTAAATTCTGCAAGGTCTGAGTTACTAGTGAGTTAGTTTTTTAATGGATTTTCAAAATAAGATTACCTTGAAGGAAAGACTCTGGCATATTTTTAATATGTATGGTCTCTCTGGATTTTTTTTATTTTATCTCATTTTTTATATACTTATTGATATTATTTTTAATTAAATAGTAACTAAGACAGTGAAGTCCATAAAGTTCAGCAGGTTTCACTGTCATAAGTGAAAGCTTTCTTCTTCATCTCCTCACCAAAATTTATATGTAAAAGTAGTGGTTGAAGAATCTTAACAAGATATATTGCAATCCAAGTCTCAGAAGGCTAGTCTCTTATTTCTTATATCATTTAAGCTTACTATATCTAGGCAAAAAATCTGTAAAACATTTTCATTAATTATAATGATGTGCATTCCACTGCATTATTTTAGATTATATTGATTTAAATATCGTATTTCATAAGATAATATCTTTCCAAGCTACTATCTTTTCTTCTTAGCACTTTAAACTAAAACAGACTATAACAACCTATCCTGTATATCCTATATATCCTGTAATGTTATTTTTAATTCACCAGTTGAATCATGTTGCTTCAGTATATATGCTGAAACATATATTCAGTTTATATGTTGCAAGTGACCTGTAGTGAAACTGATAAACCACCCACACCAGTAAGGCAAAAGGTGCTGAGAAATCATTATTGGCTCCTACAGTAATTATCCGAAATAGTGGCTACAAAAGGAATTGTGAAGATACCAAGTCAAAAAGCCTGTCATATGAAGATTTTGTTGATACACGTTGAACGAGGTTGTGGTACAAACAGCATGGAGACAAAGACTGTTAAGTAGGCACAGTTTAGGCAGTCAAAAAGTGCAGTATCCCCTAATAAGTAAGAATGAGAATGCTGCTCTGCAGACTCCAAGCTAAACAAGAATAGCCTTTCCAGTCTTAGGACAATAACAACACTGTCTTGCAGCAAAAATTATTACTGTCATGTTTCTTGGCATACTGGCTTCTTTTGAGTGCAACAATGGGAGCTATAAGGTGCTAAGCCTACCAATGAGGTGAATAAACAGCTGCTATCATTAGTCAAAGTCTTTTTCTTACCTCAGGAACATTGTGTTTGATTCTTCCTCAACTCTAAATACTATTTGACAGGTTTATTGTTCTAAGTGATTGCTTTCATGCTGAAAAAATTCTCTCCAATGGGAAAGCATTCATCACAGCAAAATGCTACCTTAGGTCAAAAATTGTTTAATTAATTAATGTCAAAGTTTTTAAATCTTGTACTTTGTAACTTGGTAGATATTAGGGACCAGATCTTAAATGAGAAACTACTATTAATGTGCATTTTCAGTAGGCCTTGAGATAATAATCTTTTAAATCAAATAAATTTTAAAATCTCCTTCATAGTTTACTGGTTATGGCCCATTATACTGGGTGTCTAAAACTGTTGTCATAACTGAAGATCTATCTTCAGTGATAGAAGATTATCTGAAACAGCTGAAATTTCAAAACTAAATAAACAGTTGCTAAAATAGAGACTCAGTGTCATAAAGGACGTTTTCAAAATACAGGAACAACCTCCATTTTATATGTAAGTATCTAATAGGGATAAACTCTACTCTTTCCTGGTATACTTTAATGGAAAGCTCTATCATTTAAAATAAATGCCCTAGCATTCTTCTGAGTTCATGTCTTTGAAACCATGAACTCTTGCAACTTACAACTTCTGTTTAGTACATACTTAACATATAAAGCACAATTTCAGAAGTGCTACACTGACTACCCCCAATGCTAACTTATACATCAATAAAATACAATAAAATCAAAAAGGAAGGTATGCGATAGAGGAAAGATGTCACAGAACCACAAAATCACAGAACAGCTGAGGTTGGAAGGGAGCTCTGGTCATCTGGTCCATCCACCTTCAAGCAGGGCCACCTAGACCCAGTTGCCCAGGTCTGTCCAGATGGCTTTTGAATACCTTGGAAGAGGGAGACTACATAACATGCCCAGGCAACCCATGCTTGGTCACCCTTAGAGAAAAATAATGTTTCCTGATGTTTAGACAGTAGCATGTTTCTGATGGTATCCATTGATTGTTGTCCTGTCACTGGACACCACTGGAAAGAACTTGTCTTCATCCTCTTTCCACCCCCCCCCTTCAGGTCTTTATATACGTTGATGAGATTACCCTGAGCCTTCTCTTCTCCAGTCAAGCAATTCATCTCTCTCATCCTCTCCTGATAGAAGTGCTCCAGTGTCCCTTTTGTTGCATTCCTTACAATATGTCCATGTCTCTCTTCTACTGGAGAGGCCAGACATGGACACAATTGTTCAGGTGAGACTTCACCAGGGCAGAGTAGAGGGCAAAGATCACCTCCCATCTCCTGCTGGCAATATTTCACCTAATTCAACCCAGGACACCATTAACCTTCTTTGCAGCAAAAGCAATTCACTAGTTTATGTCAGAATTTGTGCCCACCAGGACCTCCAGTGCCTTTTCTATCAAGCTGCTTTCCAGGTGGGTGGCCCCCAACATATACTGGTTGTTCCTCCACATGTGCAGGACTTTGAACTTCTCCTTATAGCTCTGTCATAAACCCTAATCAGTAATTCAAGTGGATTTATGTAGCTTTTGAGATAGAAACAAATGTCACAAAAAGATCTCTTCAGTTTCTAATATTATATGCTATGAACTAATTTTTTATGCTATTATTTCTGTTTATATCCTAAAGTCAACACTTCTGTACTGAAACATAGTTATACAAGAACAAAGCTTGCACTATAAGTACATCTATATCTCCGTGTATATATCTATACACATATACAGCATTTTAATAATGCAAAGGAAACCTTACATAGTATGTTCCTTCACTCATTTTTTTCTCAGTTATTTTTCCCTTTATATTTTATTTTATAAAAGTGAACACCTCTCCATGACTCTTCACCTTGCAAACAAGGTTTACTGCCACAAAACTAAGCAAAAATCCAACCCTTGTGATCAATGTTCCAGTTCTTCAGCAGCCTCAGTTAATTAAAACTTCATTCCTAGCTCAACTTGCATTGAAATTCAACTTGAAAATATAGCCAGGTTGCACCCGATTTTGCATTGCATGGAAGGCTGAGAATTTACTATACATTTTAAATGTTTAGCATTAATTTGGAACAAAGAAACTAAATTGAAAATCTTTTATTCTAGTCTGTACCAAATAGAAATATTTTAGTCTTCACGATGATATGATTAATATGGGAAATCATGATTTTTTTCCTGCAATTTAGAAATTATTAGAGGCTAAAGTTTAACAGACTGAATGCAAAATACATTTTTTCTATCTTTCAATCGACAATTTTTCTTTCTTCTTCCAAGAGCACTCAGTTTTGTGCAGTTGGGCTGCATCATTTTGTTGAAAATAATCAGTTCAGAGAGGATCACTACAGAAGCTGACAGTTGCACTAGAGAAGTGAACCCAGGCTTACTTTGAAGAGTTATCAAATCCAAACAGAAGACAATATCAGCTGCAAGAGAGTGGAGCTATGTTTATAAGCTTGCCTCAGGCAAACCAAATGTTCAGTTCACTTTTACTCCTTATTTGCCACAGAAAGGAACTATAAAAGCTAGAAAAAAAAAGTCTTTGATCATAATTTATTCCTATGGAACCTTGCTGTATCTATAGTAGTATGATCTCTACTATTTGTCATGGGAAGAGTGATCTCTGGAAGGCATCAAGTTCAAAGCCCCTGAAGTGAAATTTTTGTATACAGTACTTTTGAAGACGCTTCTCCACTGGAAATGCCAATCCTCTATGGCACAGCTAAGATTTAACTGTCCTTTTGTTTAGGTAGCTGGCTTTAATATACATCAGCTGCTACTGGAGGTGGGCAAAGCATGCTTTTACTAACAATGTGTACTCAGAAGTGATATTCCTGATTCTTGGGAGGATTTAGAATCCTCTAACCCTCAAGCAGAGATCCATTATATTGACTGAAGTACAGAGCAGTTAGGGAGAAGAAAAACACCTGCACCAAAAACCTCTTTTTTGACAAACCCACTCAAAATCAAGGCACAAAATAGGAAAAGTTGCATGATTTCAAGTATGCAGTAAATGGACATGGATTATTTGTGCAGTCAACCTCACTGCAATTTTCCCCATCACATTTGCAGTGCAGGCAAACAAGGACCTGAAGTGCACAGTCTGCATTTAACCTCTTCTGAAACCCATTCTGCCAGTGAGACAGATCATTATAACAGGCAGCAAGTGAAACAGAAAGGGGAGGGGAAAGGTGAAGATAATATTGTTAAAGGCAGCATGATGCATAGCTGTTAAATGAAAACATGCTCTGTAAGTGAGAGAAGATTTTGAAAGATTGCAATGTGATGAAATTGCGTATTGCCATAAATAAGGACTCTACAGCCCTGGATCCTCTAGTAACTTTGCATGCAAGCCAGGCTGTAGCTGACCAGCTCACAGAATATGCTGAAATTTCACCACCTGGAGCAATGTTGATGGAAGAGTATATCATAACCAAGTTTGAAGAGTAAATAGGGTGGTCAAGAGGATTTCTTGATACGTGTTTCTACAGTGAGATCCCTCTAGCAGCTGACAGGCCCGGCTATATTTATGGCCATGGCCACATACAGAACAAGCAGAATTGGGAGTCATTTGAGGAAGTTTTCTGAGAACAAATTATTCTTCCTGTATTTGAATTTGGTCTCTCTCTAGCACGGATAAATGAGCAACCGTCTCCTTGCTACACCATAAGCATGAAATGATGCCACCTGTTAGCTGGCATAGATGTACAAGAGAGGACTAATTGTCCTGAAACGGAGACGTCTGAGTTATCTGAGGAGCCAGAGCTGCACAGCTAAGAGAGCAGGAGTCTGAGGGCTGAGTACTGGAGGGACAGACCAGAGGTCGCAGCCAGAATCTGATGGGACCCGTGCTTGTGTATGTGCCTCAGGGGGTGGTGAGACCTGAGCAGGCAGCAAGTAAGAGCAAGATCAGACCACTTCTCTTGCTCACCCTTACGTCAGTGGCATTCAAGTGTAATGTGCTACCAATAAAGGCACTGCTATTTATTAATCCATGGGCTGATGTGTGTGGTAGCACACATGCAGGTCCTGCAGTCCATCAGCTTCAGTCAGACCTGTAGAATTTACATTGCTCTCTGCCTCTCCATGGCCAATGAGTCAGAAGTGATGCAAACTATATATATATAGAGAGAGATTGTGTTAGCAATCCATAGCTACTGCAATCCAAAGAGACAAGCTGGGAATTTAGGTAGTATGTAGAAAGTATTTAAGTACAGTGAAAGAATGATAAAGATAAAGATAAAGATAAAGATAGATAAAGATAAAAATGGGGGGGTTCAGTTAGTAATGTGTTTCCTTCAACAGATGAACACACTTAAATCCCAAACTGTAGCAGTGCAAATGGAATCCTGTGACAAAACACTTTTATTTGATTAATACACAATGCAGTAAATATAAATGTTACCATGTTCATTTCTCATTTGCACTGATAAAATAAAGAAGTGCATTATGTAGAAATATAATCTAGAAAATCAAATTCTCCTGTGTAAATGGTGTGATTAATTGCCATCATAGCTTTCATATTTTCAATGTTTTAGTAGGATCACATGTCAAGATTTTCTACAATTATTCAGGTTTTCAAGTGTAGAAATTATTTTAGACTAGGCTCACTAGTGATAAACCCTAAGCCAAGCATATCAAATATTTTGCTTTGTTACGAAGGTAGGAAATATTAGCCTCATTTAATAGATTAATTTGGAAATAAAATTTATTGCTACTGGTTGTTTCTGTGAAGCATGATTAATTCTCTCACACAAATAATTAGTTATTCCTGTATCTGTAGAGGTGTCACATGCAGAATGCACTCGGCTCATTTTAATTCAGCATTCTCTATACTTCAAGAAGTCTCTCAAATTAAGATAGCAGAATATTTTAGGAGACAAAATCCATCTGTGCTAAAATGTATTTGGAAGTAATATGTTTTAGCATTCTGATATTCTTCCTAAATGATGAAAGAGCTGTTACTGATGCTGGCACCTGGTTTATGAGGTAAAATGGCAAATCCACACGAAGCATACACGGCCCAATTTCAAATGTATATGTGCAAATTTTTATCTTACTTATAGCAAAAAATGTTTCTTATTTCCAAATAATGGAATGCAATAAAAAAGTAATAGTTTTAAAGCACAGAACATTAATAGGTATTGCTATTAAATAAAATGTCAGAAAAAGAAAATAAAATGTATTTTCTTTATTATCAGACACTTCAAATCTTAGCAACTTCATCAAACATTCCTTAGTTACTAGGCAATGCCTACTAAAACTCTGCAAGTACACTTTTTTCATGACTAGCATCAGCTAATTTATATCAAGGGTCTTTCGTATAAAATTTATTTTGCTTGCTAGGTTGCTTGCTTACTTGCTTCTGAGAGCATACTTTAATAGCGTACTTCACATTTTGGAGTGACAGATGTCATAAGATCAGGCTTGTTTGGTAAATCTTGCACTTCTGTTTCCTTCAAATTCACTCCTTTGTACTTTGAGAGGGGAAATGATAAGCTTAGAGTAATTTGAGGATTTGGGATATATATCTTGTAATACCATAAACCTGTAAAATATGAGTATTTGACTGAATACAGATGCTAGCTATTTCACAGCTCATTTTTTAATGACATAAGGTTAGGTGCTAGATTTCCAAAGCAATGCAAGGGGATTTATTGGTATTATTACTGCATTTGAAGGCAAGTCAAAGGCTTAATCCCTATATATCCCTCTGTTTAAAAAAATAAAATAAAATAAAAAAAAAATCTATAGATTTCTGAACAAAGAATAGGATTTGTATGTAACAAATTTTAACCTTGAAAGAAAATAGAACAATCCTGTCATCTTATGGTTGTGATATTTTAACAGTATATCTTGTTTCATCTGTTCACCATAAATGTGAGCTGAACAGAGCTGGCAGGTCTTTAAGAACATTATTCCTGGAGTGAAAGAGCTCTAAATTCCCACATGTAAGAAACTGGACAAGGACAGCAAGGAGACCAACATGGCTGAATAAGAACCTCTTGGTCAAACTAAGGTGTAAGAATGAAATGCACAGGGATGAGTGTTCTGGGAAGAATATAGGGGCATTTCCCAGATATGTAGGAATGAGATTAGGAAAGCTAAAGTGTAATTTGGCAGGGATGTAGAGAATAATGTCTTCGTAAAAACATTGGTCAGAAATGGAAAATTAAAGAAAATATACTCCCACCAGTAAATAAGACAGGGCAACCAGTGACAACCAACATGGAAAAGGCTGAGGCGTCCAACAGTTTTTTTGCCTCAACTTGCAGTGTTAGTTTCTTTCCCCATACCTCTAAATTCCCTGAACCTCAAGGCAAGGATAGTGGGAATGAAGTCTCTCTCACCATAAGTGAAGACCATGTTGGAGACCACCTGAGGACTCTGAACATATGCAAGTCCATGGGACCTGATGAGATGCATCCCAGAGTCCTGAGGGAACTGGTTGATGCAGTTGCTAATTCACTGTCCATCATATTTGAAAAGTTGTGACAGTAAGGCAAAGTCACCAGTATCTGGAAGAAAAGGGAACGTCACACCCAGTGTCAAAAAGGGCAAAAAGGAGGCCCCTGGGAACTATTGACTAGTCAACCTCCCCTCTATACCCAGCAAGACCATGGTATAGATCTTGCTGGAAGATATGTCAATACATATGGAAGACAAAGATTTGGTTAAGGACAGGTGACACGGCTTCACAAAGGGCAATTTCTGCCTGAATCATCTAGTGGCCTTCTATGATGGAGTGAATATATCAGTGGACAAGGAAGAACTACAGATATCTTCTATCTGGACTTCTCTGAAGTGTCCAAGGACAGATTGGGTAGGGTTTTGAAAAACCTGGCCCAGTTGAAGGTGTACCTGCCTATGGCAAGGAGATCTGTGTGGTCCTTTTCAACCCAAATTATTTTACTATTCTATGAATAATAGTAATAATGATAATAATACTTATGAATACTAAAATTAAAACATTAATGGCATTTTTTCTTCATTCATTGGGGGGAAAAAAAACATAAAAAATGTGTCAATAGATATTTGGAAATGGAACTACTTTTGTTTTGCTCTTTTTTTTGGCACGGTACTTTCAATCAGTAAAAGTAGGTGGGTTCTCCTCTGTTAAAGAAATTTCTTTGCCCCAGGCTTCCCAAAGCAGACCCTCAGACATCTGATTCCATAAAAAAAAAAAAATTAATAATTGAGTGGTCCAGCAACAGGAACAGCTAGAACTGGGTACCTCCAGAGAGGGACTGAGAATAAAGAAATTCCTGGACCTTTATACCCTTACAGTTTATCCTTCTCATCCTTACAGGCTCTTCACACACCTTACATGTGATTCTTGATCCAGTGGTGAGTTTTGGTCTGTGGTCTTCTTTGTTCCTTAGTGAATTGTTTCTCTGTCTCCTGTCAGATCATTATCTGTTTCTTATCTGGACAGGATGAGCTTCTGATCACAAGCCTGGTTTCCTTATCTCCCCATTTACATTACCTTCAGGACCTCCTTTTGTATAACCACTCAAGATACCTTAGTGGGAGCTGGGAGCTTCCTGCCTAAGGCTTCAGCAAATTTACCGTCTTGTGCCAAACTTACTCAGACAAAATAATACAGTTAAAAGAATTAAGTTAGTTAAAATGAATTTATAACATTTCTGTGTACACCCTTCCTGTGGGACATAAGGGATGCTCTGTTTTTAAGTGCACCTCTGCTGGCATCATCACCTTGACGATGGACGTATTGCTGAGAAACCACCTGTGTTGGGATGTCCCCCAGGGCATCCACCTGCAGGGCATCCTCCTCGTCCTTATGCAGACCACCTCCTGTCACTCCTCTACGTGCCCTTCAGTGGGCAGACGAATCGGAGTCAGAGGGTGATTCCATGGGCAGTTCCCAAGTTTAAAAACCCTTTCCCTGGAGTTTCAGACCTACCCCATTTTCCAGAATGATCCCGGTTTCTGTACCCCTTATTGGTTGTTGCCCAATTTCTCCTCCCCAGTTCAATCCCCATTAGCTACTTGTACCCTGGATCCTTCCCTTTCGCCCTATCTCATTGGTTCCCGTTGTATTCTCCTCCCCTTTTTCCCTTCCTTAAAACCTCGGGCACCAGGGCTGCTCGGGGGGATTCCTTCCGATCCGGACACCCAATAAACCTTGTCCTGGTTGCCGAAGGATTTCTTCCTCCCGATCCGGACACCCAATAAACCTTGTCCTGGTTGCCGAAGGATTTCTTCTTCTTCTTCCTCTTCCTCTTCCTCTTCCTCTTCCTCTTCCTCTTCTTCTTCCTCTTCCTCTTCCTCTTCCTCTTCCTCTTNTCCTCCTCCTCCTCCTCCTCCTCCTCCTGCTGGTTCTTTTACTCCCGCGGGCCCTCCTAGGGAAGGACACTGCCAACGTCTCTGCCATCTCAGGAGAAAGTGTGCGCCAGCTGTCTGGCCCACTTCCCTGGCAGCGACTTCCCTCTTTGCGGCGCTCAGCCTCCCAGTGCTCCGAGTCTTGAGCCTGCAGGCGAGGTCACTGGCCAACCTTCATGGGGGTCCGACGGAGCCCCTGAGGCGGACAGCCCTGGCCGGCGGATCGCACCTGTACTTGCACACTCAAGGTGTGATTCCTGCAGTATCACCCTGAGTGCTGCACCCTGCAGTGCCACCCCACTCACCAGAGAACAGCTGCTCAAACTGCCCCTGCTCAAACTGTCTGCTCTGTCCTGCA
Organism: Struthidea cinerea; assembly: GCA_013397865.1. Taxonomy (NCBI): domain Eukaryota; kingdom Metazoa; phylum Chordata; class Aves; order Passeriformes; family Corcoracidae; genus Struthidea; species Struthidea cinerea. The sequence continues at coordinate 552,915 of VZTI01004351.1, forward strand.
TGGGAAGAGTTGGGGCACTGCTGGGTGATTCCCAGTGTTGTCAAGACAGGTTTGACTGCTGCTACATCCTTTACATTGTCTCCGAACTCTGATTTTTCTTCAAGGTTCCTCCTTCTTTGTTTGAAAAGTTGCTTGGTAATTCCCTGCTTACTGTTTAAACCATTGGATTGGTCATCTTTCTTTTTCATGTGTAAAAACCTGTCTTTGGCAGACACCCTCATGAGAGTGTTGGTTGTCTCATTCACAGCCCATTTTTTATCCTCATTTCTACCTTAACAGCTTTGCCAATTATAGGCTGTGTGAGCTTCCCTAGAAATTCTGTCCTATACTGCAGTAATACCAATAAGATTGTATCAAAAAATATTGTCCAGCCTTGTTAAAAGGTCATTTGACATTTTGGAAAGTCTTTTCCATAAGATCACCACAAGATGGATAGGCTTAATATGAAGTAATATTTTTTAGTGGCAATATTTCAGTAATGCTTCAGTAAGAAGTATGTTTGAGAAATTATTTAAACGTAGAATATAATCAAAGGTTTAATTCTCTCATTTTCAATGGAACTGAATATGCATAGAAAAATAGAAAAAAATCCTTTAATAAAGAAAATAACATTTGTAGAAGTTATGCTTCATACAGACAATTCTTGATACCTGAAAAAGTAACTTAAAATGTTTCTTGTTTCACTTCTTCATAAATCCCAGATGACTCAGCAGCTTTTTGTCCCTCCTAGAAATCTCCTCCGTTGATCATGAGTTTTTATGGTATGAAGGACAGCTTCTTCTTTTGGGTAGCTCCGAGAACATTCATCAATTTTTTTGAGTTACAGGACTAATTCTGAAACATATATTTAAACCACTGAAAAAGTGAAAACTTGTTGGTTGCCTCCCAGTGCTGGGAAGGGATGTGATCATACTTTATTGTAGTCTTTGCCAGGATAAAGTTAATATCTTCCTAAAATATTTGAGTGACAAACCTATAATGAGAGGGAAAGTGTTGCCATTTCTTATCCCAGAGTTCTGTTCCAGGAAAGAAAAGTACCCAGAAATCCTGTCTATTTCAATACAATTAAATAGGTTTAATTATAGTTTAATACTATATTTTTCTTAGATGGTGTTTCCTACTGAGGTAGTTCCCCAAATTTCCTCTTTCTTTAGCAAAAGCTAATGTACAAAAGCTGTAGGGCTTTAGCCAGCATTACTAAATGAAAAATCACCTGCATTACCCTCACTCCAAAATATTTTCTGGCTCTCCACAGAATATACCCATGCAACAGACATCAGTACTTTCAGTCTGAATTAATACCTCTTCTGATTCACATCTCTTTTACTCACCCCTTTTGCGTAAGTGGTCACTATAAAACTGTTTTACACAATGTATGCATCTTTTTAGTGAAGTATGGCTAATAGAGCATGACTCATGTATTTAAAAGTTCGTAGAAAATCTTTTTTCTTTCACACTGAGTTTGGAAGTTAGTGACTTCTACTGACTTTCATTAGAAATTATAAGGCTCATACCATCTAATTTTAATCATCCAGTTCTATCCAGTTCTAATATATTGACACCTCTGCTGCTAATTCTCTTTCACTCTATTAGCTACATAGGGAATTAAGAACTAATTTCCAAGTCTCAATCATATCTCAGTTACATGTTTAAAGTACCCAAAGAAGATAGTGTGAATAACCACTTATCTGTTTCTGCTGCCACTCAAAACATGAGCTGTCATAGGTTGATATTTGCCACTCTCTACTGTGCATTAAGAACAGCACTGTTTCTCAGAGAGAGGGAGAAATTACTCACCTTTTCTTTTAGTTGGTGATTTCAGAACAGACTTCTCAAAATCTGGGATCCTGTGGGTTAATACTGCATGGTTGTGTAGGGTTTCTGTGGCTCAGGTAGAGAGGGGCTATGGAAGTGGCTTCTCTGACATGTCCAACAGAACTGGCTCCAACATGGACCTGCCACTGGCCAAGGCCAAGCCCATCAGCACTGGTGGTAGCACCTCTGGGATAAAGTATTTAAGGGCATGGAAAAATCCATGCAATTGCAGTCAGAGAGAGTCAGTATATGAGAAAATATATGCAAGAAACAGCCTTGCAGGCATCAAGGTCAGTGAAGAGGGAGGAGGAGGAGGTGCTCCAGCAGAGACCCCCCTGCAGCCCACGGTGAAGATCATGGTGAGGAAGGTTGTCCCCCTGTAGGCCATGGAGGTCCATGGTGGAGCAGAGATCCACCTGCAACCTATGGTGGACCCTAGGCTGGGGAGACTATTTGCCTGATGGAGGCTGTGACCCTGTGGGAAGCCTGCACTGGAAGAGGCTCCTGACAGAATATGTAGCCCCATGGAGAGAGGAGCCCACACTGGATCAGGTTTTCTGGCAGGACTTGTGACCCTGCGGGCGACTCTCACTCAAGCATTCTGTTCCTGTAGGCCTGCACCCACAGAAGGGACCCATGCTGGAACAGTTCGTGAAGAGGTGTAGCCAACAGGAAGGACTCACACTGGAGAAGTTAATGGATGACACTCTACTGTGTGAGGGACCCCACAACGGAGCAGGAAAAGGAGTGAGGAGATCTCCACATGTGGACGAAGGAGCAGACGATATGTGTTGTGAACTGACCACAACCCCCATTCTTCATCACTCTGCATCACTGGAGAGGATGGAGTAGAGAAAGTAAAGAGTGAAGTTGAGCCTGAGGAGAAGGGAGGGATGAGGGGAAGGTATTGTTAGTATGTTGCTTTTTTTCTCATTACCCCACCCTGATTTAATTGGTAAGAATTTAAAATTGTTTCCACAAGTCAACTCCATTTCACCCATGACGATAACTGGTGAGTGATCTCTCCCTGTCTTTATCTCAAACCTTGAGCCTTTTGTTGTATTTTTTCTCCCCCTGTGCAGCTGAGGAGGGAAGTGACAGAGAGACTTTAGGGGAACCCTGGCATCCAGCCAAGGTGAACCCACCACACTGTGATATAATACTGGTATTGTGGGATAGATAATGTAATCAGATAACTAACAGAAGTTAGTTATGGATTCTGCTTTTAAAGGACTAATCCCAAATAGATGATAATCCTTTTATTTGAAGAGAGATATCCTTTCTCCTATTTTGCCCTCCATCTACGTGCCACTGAACAAGCTTTTACAAGTTGTTATACATACACGCTATCCATCCCAGTAACTGGACTCTGGTCATTGCCACCTCCCAGGCAAGCAAACAAACACTGCTCTTTCCAGCTTATATCTGCTCCGTTAGTACATTGACAGACGAGGGGAACATTTTAGGGAAATGTAATTTAGTCATGCATATTTTAGATGAAAGTGAAACAAACCCTAGCATGGTTTTGGATTGGAACAAGTAACACTCTGCCTGACAATTTCTGGGCACAGCTCAGGAGCCGATATGTGCCGGGATCATTTTCCGTATTCAGTTTGGATGTTGCCAAATTGTTTCTGAGGTGAAGATGGTTTAATAGAACAGATATGGGCTGTTAGCCTGAGTGCCAGATAATATTCTGGGCATGTGTAACTTACTGACAGATGAAGTATTAATTTAGATGGATTAAATCACCCTTTGGAGGTCTTCAACACTATATATCTCTCTCATAACATCATTATAAATGTATATGTGGAACACAGTTGAAGAATATGGTATCCTATGATTCCACAAATACCATAAAACCAAGTAGAGAGTTGTATGGTAAAAAGCAGAAAGATTGTACATAGAAAAGGGAGAGAAAATTTTGGCAGAAGGCCAAAGATGCAGAAGGTAGAAATGGTAGAAAAGTTAGTATATGTTACCTATAACTGACAAATTTAGTTCAGGACTAGCCTGTATCTATAAAATAAACTTACTCATCAGAAACTGAGAACCTATAACTGCGGAAACAATTGGAGCTTAAAGTTGCATTATACTCACGCACAGTATAATGCCATGACTCACTCAGGCATTCCAGAATGAGGAATTCTCAGATAAATAGCACTCTAAATCTTTAGGGTTGGAAAGAAACCTCTAAGATCATTGAGACAAACCTTTAACCTAGCACTACCATGTTCACTACTAAGTCTTGCCACCAAGTTCCACATCCACATGTTTTTTGAACACTTGCTGGGATGGTGATTCTACCAACAAGCCTTGGCCCATCAATCCAGCCTGTTCAGATCCCTCTGCAGAGCCCTCCTACACTCCAGCAGATCAACACTACCGCCCATCTTGCTGTTGTCTGCAAATTTACTGAGAGTGTACTTGATCCCCTCTTCAGGTCGTTGATAAAGATATTAAACAGGACTGGCCCTGATCCTGAGTCCTGGGGAACACCACTGCTGACTGGCCATGAGCTGGATGCATATCCAGTCACCAGCACTCTGGGCCCAGCCATCCAGCCTGTTTTTTACCTATTGAAGAGTACATCTGTCTACACTAGGGTAAACCACTTTCTCCAGGAGAATGCTGTTGGAAGCCGCATCAAATGTTTTACTGAAGTATAGTCATACATTAAAGTCTTTAACAATAGTAAATTTAGGGGATAGTTATAGAGAACTAGCTTAACAGAAATGCTTAAAAAGAGACATTTGTTAATTTTTTCTAGTTTTCAGATGATAAGTTGCAGTATAAAGCACTATGTAGGATTTGGACTAGGTCACAGAAATTTCATGAGACATTAATTTTCTGTATTTTTCATTTTAGTGAATGAAGGTTCTATATATAAGTCATTTTAGGTCCAATGGTCTTTCAACTTCTTCATAAATGTCTTGGATGAAGGACTCAAAGGTATCCTCTGTAAGTTTGCCAAGAGCTGCTTGGGGACAGGATGAGCATTGGTCAGCACGTGGTAAACAACTCTGTTGTGCATCACTTGTTCTTCTTGGGTTTTATTCCTCTCTCATTCCTTTCCATTACTATTTTTATTGTTATTATTGCTGTTGTTTTTATCATAATTAGTGTTATTGTTATAGTTTGTTTGTTTGTTTCCATTATTAAGCTGTTCTTATCTCAACCCAAGAGTTTTACCTTTTTTCTGATTCTCCTCCTCCACCTGGGAGGGAGTGGGAAGTGAGCGAGTGGCTGATTGGTACTTAATTGCCAGCTGGGGTTACACCACAAAACATATATCCTTTGGCTAATTATTTATTTTTCCTTACCTAAAGAAAAAGATGAGGACAAAATGTTCTCAGCTGTTCTGGAAAAGCTATGACCAAAAAGGGAAATGAAGAATGATGTCAAGCTTCTGAAGTTTGATTTTAGGTCTTACAAAATTCCATCTAACACATCTTTCACCAGACAACAGTAATTTTGCAGGAACTAGCGGAGAGATTGCTTTCTTCTTAGAGAAGCAACATTCTAATGAGAAATGATGTGCATATGAAATTTAATGTGAAGCATTTTTGCAGTTGGCATCCTTAAACAGAAAAATGGAAGTTGTTTAAAGATGATGGTGGACTCTATGTTAAAAAAAAAAAAGATGATCTGCCCAGAGCAGCATTGAAGTTTAGTGGAAGAGGTCTCCGATAAACAATACTGTCAGAAGAGGTGGATATCAGCTGTTTTGTAAGTTTGATAGCTCAGAAGTGTGATGGCTTTTAGATCAATCATTTAAAAGTAGACTTGAACAGAAAATGGTTTTCCATGCAGAAAAAACTTTTGCAATTTGAAAAAAGAAGTATTTTTAGTGAAAAGTTAGGTGGTCTCAAAGTATTTTGAAGTATCAGAAATAATAGACTTGGTAGGTAGACTCACGTTCGAGTCATGGCTCTGGGTTAGGTAAACTGTGGATCTAAAGGTGGGTTTGCCATATCATAGGTAGCATAGCTGCGTGCTACTGGTTATTCCTGTTTCTCTATATGATTGGTTTCAAACAGCAACAATGTCATAGGTTTAGTAATACTTTACCTGAAAAAGCTTAACTGTAGCTGATATGTTTGTGAAAAACTTTGGTGATTTAATCAGAATTTAAGAAACAATCCAACCAAAAAAACCCTAAACCCAGAAAAACACATCTTTTCCTTCCCTAAAAACATCCTTTGAAATAAGTCCTTCACTTGAGTAATAAATGTTAAATTTTTTACAAATTAACCACATTTTTGAGAAATCTACAGTATAGTCATATTTGAACTGGTATTTATTTGTCAATGTGGCCATTCGTTCTCTATATATTGCCTCCATATTTTATTTTTGTTCCTAAATGATACATTACACAAAGATAACAAAAAAGGTACTAAATATTTAGTCTTTTGATTTATTTATATTTATACCCACTCCTCAGAAAAATAAGTTTCTTTGGGGTAATTTTTTGCTAAGGATACCATAAAAATTGATGAAAAATAGTATCTAGATTGTGACTTATGACTATAGTATCCAATGTTTGAACTTTGACATTTGTACTAAACTATTTTGCTTACAACTTGCTTAATTGACTCTTTTTTCCTGATTTATAAGATTTTGTCCTAAGGAATATGAAATTAGGCCAGTGCTACCTATCAACTATCTAATGAAATATGAATATTCTAATTGCATTTATAAGTGGATGAAGTGATTATTCACACTGGGATGGCAATTATAATCAAACACTGGTTTTTACTACACAAGGGAAAGGTCTTCATAATGTTAAGTATCAATTCAAATAGAAATAATGCTATATCAAATATATTATACTTCATGGACACTTGATTCTTCACCTTTAGAAGATAATAGAAAATTCAATTATACCTGGAGAACACTTAGAGTATATTAGCTTTGATTTTTTTCAACAGTCAAGAGGAAAAATTATTTAGATAAAGGTGGGATTTCACTTATTTAAATGAAAAGCCAAAAAAAAAAAACAGTCTTTCTCAAATGGTATAAAAAAGGACTACTAAAGATTCCTGTCCCTGATTAAAGAGTCCGTGCATTTGCAGGTCTGAAATAGATAATTAACCGTTAAAAAGTATCTAAACGAATCCCTTTTTGCGGACATGCCAGAAACTTCTAAAGTTTTGGTGGTACAGCAGGACTTCTTTAAAGACAAGAAGGTAATGAACTGCAAGACCATGGCCAGGGAGTTTTTTATGCAATCCCCACATGGTGTTCTCATCTTAGGATGAACCACATTGCCCATCAGAGGCGGCAGAAAGGGCCAGGGTGCGTGTGTGGCACGCAAAGACCTGGCCATCATTTGTTGCTGTCACAAAGACTAAACACAAAATTTGTCAGAGTGAAACTACATGGCAACATTTCCTGGAAAGAGAGTGGTGGCCAAGGTGACCTCCTCAGGACCCTTCAGTTCTCTTGTACAACCCCCACTGCTGAGAACACCAGCAATATAGCCACTAAGAAAAAGTACTTGGAACGCTCATGTACAAACTGGTTTCCATATAACTAAGATATTTAAGAGCATCGCTTTTCATATCTTCATCTATATGTCCAGAAAAAGGACAGAATTCTTATCTATCAGCAGCCTAGAGAAATATCACCTGACCTACATCCAACTCTCAGATGAAGAACGGGGCATTAATTTAATGTTTGTGTTGTGTTACATGTTATATTTCCTTTCTGTGAATCTTTTACAGTCACCATTTCTCTAACTTTTGGGAGAAAAAGCCTGTTCTACTCTGGCATTACAGTAGAAATGGAAATGTAGTGAAAAAGAAAATTCAATTTTTCCAGAGAAAAAAATAACCAGAAATTAGGGCATTGAGGAGACTTGTAGGTTAAGTAGTTTGTGCTGAAGTCATTGTACCATCCCTTCTGCCTCCTTAAACTGCCTCAAATGAACATTTCTCTGGGAGTTTTAGTAACAGATCTTTATGTCCCTTGGGTACAATACGGCCTCAAATAACATACCATGCCATGAAGGAGCATCAGTGAATCCTCAATCATGGAAAAACTAGAAAATGCACTGAACTCCCAATGTGTATGCCTCCAGATCTTTCAGAAGGTTACAGTACATACAGGCTACAGATTAAAATGACTTTTGATAGACAGTAGTTTCCTCACTAGGGTCTTTCTGTCATGAACTGTGTTAAATTACTTTTGTCTTAATGGTTTACAGAGAAGAACTCTCTGTAGTGCTTATTTAACTGCAGAGTTTCTGATTACCTTTTGTAAATGTCTTTATCCTCCTTCTATAAAAATATAATTATAAATCTACCATATCTTGCAAGGCCATATCCACCCTAAAAATTCCAATATATTTGAATTGGAGAATGCAACATAAGAAAAAGATTAAAATAAAAACATACTCCTTTTCAGTTTTTGTCCTTGGCAGAGACAAATCATACTAGAAAACTCCCCTTGTATTTCCATTCAGGATGCCCCAGTTCCACCTTCACAAAGAATGCCTGCTGGGAAGCAACTTTTTCCATGTGCTCACATATTTTGCAGTCAGAAAAGTAGGAATGGAGGAGGAAATTGTACAAAGTGGAAATTTTCTGCAAAATATTGAGAAATTAAAATAAAATACTAAGTATACAGAGCATAGTGTGACAAAAACTTTGTTTAAGCCCACAAGGCAGAGGAAGCCCAAGAAGTCATGAAGAATCGGAGATATGGTATAAGCCATGTTAAATAAAATGAATGCACAAGAAGCAAACTACAAAAAGGAGATCTAATCTATCTAATTCTTTCTTTTTTAGCTGTTATTCACTGAGACAAAAATTGTTGAACTGTTGTGAGATACGGCCTTTCCTTTTTAATTGAAAAACACATAGTGGAGCTATCTAGTTGAAAGTAAAAGAGAGTCACATAACTTTTTTCATAGTGAAGGGTGGATACTATTTTTATCATTAAATACAATTTAATTTTAAGGAAAAAAAATATTTTTAGAACTCAATTATTAGGTTTGTTTTACTATGGTCCTTTCATCATTTAACATATCTCCTTTTCCCAGTCAATAGTAAATACTTTCACACTGAAAGCTGAGCAAATATTTAAGCCTTTTGTGTGATTATTCCCTGATCACACAGTAATTTGAATGAGCACATCCTAAACTTCAGGATGGAACTCTGCTTTATGCAATGCTAACTGCAATTAAGAAGACTTACTGTTCTATCCATCTACCTATTTTTTCCATCTATGTTTATCCATCTACCTATCTATCTACATGATAGAGGAATGATATTAAGGTTTTAATCTAACCTAGATCATCAGGTAAATTGTTCCTCATCACATGCTAACCTGTTTGTTTTCATGGACATTCAACATATTATGTGGAAAGAAAGCCTTTCTGCAGTTCAGTGAAATGACTTCAACAATTCTCATTAGTGAAAAAAGAAATCAATTGTCCTACAGCACAGATACAGCGCTTATAAAAAGATACCTAACAGAAGGTGAAGCTGTGGCCTTTTGAAGCATAAAATAAGGTAGAAGCAGAGGTCTGACTTTTTTTTCTCTTTTCTTTCATTTTTTGATGATATGCTTTTCTAATTTGTCAACTTCGTAAAGTGTAGCTATTTCTGCATCTGTTGCTATGTGCATTTTCCCAATGTGTTAGGACTGTGAATCTTTAAGAAGGCTACAGTACATACAGGCTACAATTTAAAATAACTTTAGATAGACAATAATTTGATCAGTAGGGTCTTTCTGCTCTGAATTGTGTTAATTTACTGTTGTCTTAATGGCTTGAAGAATTCTCGGTAGTACTTATTTCACTGAAGAGTTTCTGACTGCCTTTTTGTAAATAGCTTTAGCCTCCTTCCATAAAATGTGCAGGTGGCTGTCTTTTCGAGATGAATTTCCACAGTTCATGGCTTTTAAAATAAATTCAGTCACTTCTTTCACTCATATCTTTGTAGGACATCACTAACCTATTTTGAAGACTTTTGAAAAGCAGTGTCAAACTGTCAAAAATACAGAAATGTCTCTAGTAGATTCAAATCTGTGTAAATTTTCATTGAAACAAACAAGGCAAATTATGCCTATTTTAACCTTGATGAATTATTAGCCAAAAAAAAAAAAAAAAAGTGAATAAAAAGAAAATACTGCGTACCCACACCAATCCAATTGTTTCTCCAGGAGAAAACTAGCATTTGATATACTGCTTCTACTATGACATCTCATAAATGTTTCAATTAGAGCATTTAAGGCTTGAACAGGTGCTTCACATGGTTAAAAGTCTGTAGTTCAATTAACTCAGTTTCTGTTATAAAAATTCATTTCACTTGACCCTAAGTGTCTAACCTAGGATACAAAAATAAAATAAGTAAGAATTAAATAGGAAGGTAGGTTTTTCCATTAAAGGCCATCAAAGTCACCTGACTCTTTCCTTTGACTGCTTTGGTAAGTTAAGCCCTTTTTGAACAGACTAAATATCTGTACTCAAATTATCCATTCATTAGTATTTCACCCTATTTTTTGAGGAACTTTAAAGTATTTCATTATCAATTTCTGTATTTCTCTTCTCATGTAAAAGTGTCAAGTATGAAAAAACCCTCAATTCTGTATGACTAGTTAAGTTCCCTTTTTACAGTTAAAATTGAAAATGTGACATAGACAGAAGATATTAACATTTACTAGTTTCTGTAAACAAACTTGAAAACCATCTGAGCAATATGCATCTCTCCTACAGAATTTTCAGATCATATTAATAGCTAATGGATAAACAAGCAATGGGCCAAATCCCCAAATAAAACTCTAATGTCTCTGCAAATCATGTGAAAACTCTCATCATTAACAGAATCAGGAATACAAAACTAAGAATAATGTTCATGGCAGCTTTATAGGAATTACCTGTGCTACAGTACAATGTTGTATTAGAAAAGGAGTCAGTGCCTTGTAATGTAAATTACAGTAATCTGCTGCACCACAATAATTCATCTAAATTGTCTGACTAAACCTTCACTCTTCTAAAAAAAATAATTATCACTTCATGGTGATATTTTTACTCATTTTAAAGTTTAATATAGTATTTTGGAGTGTTCAGGGATAGATTTATAATGCATAAATAACAATTTTTAATACTATAAATGTATATGTAAAGCCTCTATTTTTTATTTTTAAAAACTCTTAGAGATAAAAGGAGCTTGATCAACCTACTTAATTAATCTTTGGGGTTTGATTCTGAAATGTGACACAGCCGACTTTTCATCCTTCCTTTTCACACATATCCAAATATATTGCTAAACTACCACATCCATATATATCAACAAAAGTAGTTAGTACAGATTAAATCATCCATGTAAACACATGCACATGTAAGTCTGAAAGTAACTAATAAATCATTACATAAATGCTTATATTCATGTTGGTACTCAAAATAGTGTGTACACACAAGCTTTCTTCAGAAGATGCTATTGCTAATCTGTGTCAAGAAAAAATAAAATCAATAGAACAAACGTGCTGTCACTGTTCTAGAGAGACATTCTAGAGGGTTGGAAAAAATTCCCACAAGAAAAAAAAGATTGTGATTTTCCCGACTTAAAACTGAGCATAAGCTTACAGTTCTGAGTTTTATCTAACAAGAATCTTGATGTAAAACTTCACTTACAGAAATTTATATTGAGCATGTCTTAACTATACAAAGGTAAGTAATTTTTATGAATGCCATTACAAAGTCTACAAGATAACAAAATTAAAAGAATGCTTGCAAATTGTTAACTTCAGTTTTCTTTATATTGAATATTTTCCACCCAAAACAGGCTGTTTTCCATAGAACTGCAGCCAATTTGTGTAACAGTTTTATAAAGTCTGTGTATATGGATCCGGCATGCATCATAGATTCAATGACAACACAGTTCTTTTCTGTAGTCTTTATTTTCTTCTTTTTACTGACACAGAAGAGGAAGAAAGGTAACTTTTAAAAGAACTATTTTAAAAACCTATTCCAAAAAAAAAAAAAAAAAAAAAATCAATGGTTCCCTCGATAAAAGTCATGCAGGCAAACGGAAGACTGGAATACTTTGTGAGTGACTGTACATCAGATGGAAAAAGTCAATAGTTTCCGTAAAGACGGTATCCTCAGGGACAGAAAGCTTCAAGGTGTGAATAGAACAGTAGCTTCAGTGCGTGGCATCTGCAGAAGTGATAATACATTTTCTAATCCCTGACCAAGAGTGGGTAAAAGAATACACTGTTTCAGAGTTTTAATGATCCAGGGTGAATATATTACACTATCTTTCCCGCTGAGTTGCTTGAGCCCTACTTTACCTGTGGGATATGTTAGAAGACCAATCAAATAATTCAGAAAACCTCACATCTTACCCAGCAATGTTGGAATGATGTTTAGCCTTCCTTCTGGGTCTGTTGGAATCCAGAATGCAGAGAATATCTCTCTGCCTGTTTTGAAGGATTATACCCCCCTGGACAACACTGTCTTTGACCTTCACCCATGGAGAAAATTACCAACTCTTTGGGAAGAGTTGGAATCTACACTGGTGTGAACTAGATGATAGAATGTTATGTAAGATTATCACAAGGTGAAAATTTAGGGTCTTTGGGCTTGTTAATATAGTAAATAGATAAAAGTAAGAAACTTCAAAATGGAGGATTGTTGTTGTTCTCTAGGCTTCTTGTTCCTCCTTCTATTCCTCCATATTCTGCAGTAGAAGTAGTTTAAGGTGATTGGATGAAAAATTCCGCAATTCCGGTGTACGTGACAAAGTGATTTATTGAACATTGGTGGAAATGTGAAAATATCTTTCGTTTTACGTTTTAATTGGATAATTTACCTTTAAAAAGACTGTCTAATCTTGATAGTACGGACTTCTTCCTGCATTCTCTGCCCTGTGCTGTCTGAGCCACATTAAGTGACTCTCCTTCTCTGATAAGACTTAATAAACAACTATCTGAAAGCAGAGATTTTTTGAAGTTCCCGTTCGCCTCCTGAATTCCTGGCAAAGACGCTAAACCTCTCCCCCATCAGGGGAGACATTCATTAAGGCATGGAATGTGTCATGGGTCCTCTAATGTTTGCTGAAATCTCAAATGCTTACCTCAGGCAGCAGTTTGATATTCATTAGCAAAGATTTTATCGGTATGAAGGAAGAAAAAAAGAATATGTAGTTTTTGTAACTCTGTTTGGTGCATTAAGTTCACCTTGAAGTACAAAAAAATACCAAACAAACACAGGACTTCCAGGTGACTGGGATTAAGTGTTGCCACTGCCTGGTAATGTCCTGACTCTACATCTTCATTATCCATTTCTCTTTTCCCTGTTCCAGATTCCACGAAAGGAAAACTAGAATTGCAGAGTAATAGCATGGAACACTCTGCTTCCAGGGAACTAGGGTGAGATAACTTTAGACATATATTCGCTGTCAAATCACTTCATTATAATTGTCTTTCATGATCATGTCAATCAGCATCCATGCTGGTATTGCATCCATGCTGGTTTTCTTCCAGACAAATCAAATCACAAAAAGATGACTTTGAGGACATATTTCACACGAAAAATTATTGTCTAAAATCAGTAAAAAGAAGTTCAACCTGGTGTAGGCTCTCTTGTCTCTGCAATATTACCCACGATTTCCTAGAAATACATTAAGAAAAGTCATTGAGAAAAGAAACAAATGGACTTGCATTACAAAATTGCCCCAGGATATTAAATATATACTTTACCTCTTTACCTCTGAAGTAAGAGTGCTGTGCAGAAAGAAGGGAAGGAGAAACAGATGGCTGGAGAAAATGAAGAAGGGAAGAAAGGGTAATAGTCTGATGAAGACAGAAAGAAAAAAGACAAGAAAGAAAGACTGAAAGAAAAACAGATGGAGAGCAAGAAAGATTGAAGGAAAGATAGGTGGAGAGAAAGGGAGATGAACAGACAGAGAGGAATTAGGAAGGCAGCAAGGGAGGGAAGAAATTTGTTACATTATTTTAGACATTTTAAACTGAAGGAGTTATGCCTTAGGGTCCCAGGAATGCCATGAGGCTGAGAGGACTCAGGACCAAATGTTCAGTAGTTTGATCATCTGACTTTAGAGATTACCTGAGAAATATCTCCGGATACCATTCTGATCTGCCAGCCGGTGAGGGGAGTGTGTGCCCATTGGCTTCACTTCATTTATCGGTACAGATGTAGCTATAGTGAATATTGCATAAGGGTACTTATTAATATCCAAAATCATTCGAAGACATTATTTCAACAGATAAAGAAAGGTTTCCCTTAGAGACGTATAGATTGCCACCCTTCATCCATAAAAGTAGTGCAGACAGAAATTACAGTCTTTGAGGGGAATAAGTTATCTGCCCTTCAGATGCACATATCCCAGCTTGGTGAGACAATCTTCTGCCATCAAGTTTAAAGAAAGCTGTGCTTCTGTTGAGTCTGTTAGATATACAGAGGCAATATCTGTTCAGCCTGATTCTTTTGTCATGAAAAGCACTGAAGAAGATTCTTACATCTCTGAGAGGCTCCCTGCAGATCTGAGAATCCCAAGCAGGTGCAGGTGTCAAGCAGCATGGTTAAGAGCTGCAGAGCATTTTAAGTTTCAGCTTGGGTTTTTCCCGTCCCTGAATGCAAGTCAATTCATGCTATCCATTTCACTGTGGTGCTTAGGAAAAAAGTCCACACATGCGACACACTGCATGTAAGTATATCCTTGAAGCTAGATATAATCTAACCATATAATAAGAAAATCCAGAAAGATCTTGTGGTTGTATCATAAAGTTTGAATGACTCAGATTTGTTATGTATTTGACACTCTCCTTTTTGATTTCATTTGTATAAACTTACTGCTACAACCTAATGCTTTAACATGATTTAGCATACACAAAAACTTCCAGTCCTTATCTAGAGTTCTTGTCATGTCAAAAAATGTACACAAAAGTTCCAGATAAGCAAATATCTATGTACACTTTCCAATCATTCTGAGGACTGTCTTGCGTGGGTTTTATGTGCTGTGCTATTTTTGCAGGTGTTATCTATAATAGTCAGGCTGATCTAAAATTATAGGCATTATAATTTTCACATTTATCAGTTTGAGGTACAGGTTTTCAGTTGGAGAGGAAATCTGATCATGTTTAAGCACTAAGTTTTCTGTCATGTCCTTCTAAGGTACCTATTTCTCTATTTTCAAAATGCATTTGGCAATGTAGCTAGCACTGTAATTGATTAAGTGACTGCAAGGCATGCTGAATGTTTATCATTCTTTGAGGAGAAGCCTTCAGAAGCTTTCCTGCTCTACATCTCCTGCTGTGCTGAATAATAATTTTACTTCACAAAATGACAGTGATAATGATGAATCTTGTTGAAATTCCCCATGGCTGTTTATTTAAGAAAACAGAAGGAAAAACCGCCTTTGGTTATTTAAAATTTTAATACAGTACTGCCAGAAGAAATAGTGACATAATTAAAACACTAAATAATGTCTAACCTTGCAATGTAGAAGTTTGCTAAAATTCACACAACATATTTAAAAAACAAAGTATAATTTCAAAATATATAGTTGTGGGATTTTTTTTCTGAGTTTTCTTAACACAATTCAGAAATTCAGTTTTGCTTTCTGTAATCATGAGTATTAAAACCAGAAATGTAAATATCTTCAGACATAAATTATGAAATCTACCAATTAGTCGCAGGATACTTTGATACCCTACTTCTCTACGGTGAAACTTAAAGATTGGAAAAGTACAGGAAAATACAACATCATAAAAATAGTCTAAATAATGTAATTGAAATGATATATCATTTCATAGTGTTTAAAGAAAATAGCATTTCTTTATTTCTCACTACTTGAATATTTCATAAAAGAAATTTGAAGTATTCTGTGGGTTTCTATGCCATCAGATAATGTGTATCTGGAGTCTGCTCTTGGGCTCTCATTTCCCAGTCAGTTGCAGTGTATGCTTACTTACTCCTACGCTGTCCTTTTGAACAAAGAATCACATTACCTTTAACACAACACAACTGCAGTTCTCAGAAAGGATCATTCCCCAGGTACCCGCCATGTAAACAAAATGGAAAAATTAGCTCCAGCTTATTCCCTTTGCCTTGCAGATTAGCAAACTATGTGTCCTTAAAAACCACTACATGGCCTCAAATGTAATTTCAGGTTATGTAATGTATATTTTTTGGTATGAGAATATTATCCTAGTGAGCTGTGATATAGCACTTAACTGAAAAAGTACTAAAGAAGTAATTATTGTTCCTGAGGGTACAAAGATTCTCTGGGAAAGTTCTTTGTAGTTGAATATGGCCAGTCCACCCTGATAGACCTTGACTGATGACTGCAGACACAAGAAATTCTATTATTTTCTAGCTGGAGGACTAGGGATTTATCTAGCATGCCTTTAGTTACAGAGACATGGATTGTCTTGTGAACTGTACTACTATATTTGAGAAAGGTTCATGCGTTTCCTATTAATTATTCAAAGTGCTAGAAAATAGCAGCTGCTAAGGAACAACTACTTTAGATAGACTTTTTTCCTTACAGATACCGTTGAACAATCTGTAGAGCCATCAGAATTTGCAATTGTGTGGGAAATAGATTAACTTTAAAGAATGCCAAAGCAGTACATTAAAAGTTACTATCAAATGATTCAATTGCTTTCACAGCCTTGGGTGTCTTGGATTTCTCAGAAATATAGGAATGCTAATAACTACTTGAACAATTTATGTTATTGTTTGAGAGAGGATATGCTTTTTTTTCACTGTGTCAGCACAGCTGATTTTAACTCCAAACAGCAGTAGTATTAAATGACTAGAAAGTGGGGGAAAAAAAACAAACAACAAAACCGAAAAAGCACCTCAAAACAAAATAGAAAGAGATAGATAGAACTTGGCTAATATAATTTGCAGGATTATGCAGTTGAAGTGGAATTCATCATCTTGCAGTATGATTTTGTGTGGTTTTGAAATCATATTAAGTAAATTTCAAGATCAAAGATTGGAAAATACAATAATGTGAAATTACTAAACAACATGCAAGTGTGTTTTTAAATACAAAATAATCAAAATGTCATGTTGTTATTTCTTTTTTTATGTAATAGAGCCATACAGAAAATGACAAGTTATTAGATGTCTTGTTTTGCATTTTGATGTTTAACAAATTTTTACAGTAATATTTCTTCTTGTGATAGCATGGTCTACTAGAGGCCCTTTCTTCAGAGAGATTTTTAAGATTGTACTTTCAAAAGGAAGTGAAAAAGATATTAAGTTTTCAAAAATAATTATAGCAAGAACACAGAGATACAGACCTATCACAAATTAGTAGAATATTTAAGAATTTTTCTCTCTAAGAAATCAGCTCCTACATATTTTTTCTCAGAAAAACGAGTCAAACATGAATAAATTCTATCAGAATTTGGTTTTGTTATCATTATTTAGATAACTTCTGAGGTCTGCTTTGTAGTAATATTTTTGTTAATGGTCTTTTAAAGAATTCAAAAGAAAAATATCCATGATAAAATAGTCAATTTGTTATATGAAAAAAGAAATACATACTGTTTTTTTTTTTTTAAATTCAAGTCCAACTCCCTTTTCCAATTGTGAAGAGCTTTTTAAAGAGGAAAATTAATTTGTGCTACTTTTAAAAATTACTATTTCATTCATATAATGAGTTCTGTGTAAGAGACATAAAATAGAAGCTATGTGAACTCAAGCCAAACATTTTGCAAGTGAAGGATAATGACTCATTATAACTTCTAAAAGTACTTTCAGTGACAAAAAATATACCAGACTTTGTTTTATTTTTTCAGCATGAGAACAGCTTTGGAGGACATTTTAATAGGAGAGACTTATGTTCTCCTTATTTTTGGGCCAGAAAGCAACTCTCTTGTACGCCTCATAAATCTCTTGAGTGCAACCTAATATATCTATGTCAGTGGCGCATCTCAGCTGATAGAAATATGAAATGAAGCGTAAGATACATGCTTAAAATTGTATAGAAGAAATTTTTGAAATATTCTGTAATTAATTTAGTCCTTCTGTGCTGTTGTGATTTTCCTAGATCTGCAACTGACCTTGCCACATAGAATCAAAGAATTGTTTAGGTTGGAAAGACCTTTAAGATCAAGTCCAACCATTGTCCAAGACCACCACTAAACCACGTCCCTAAATGCCACCTCTACAAGTCTTTTAAATACCTCCAGGGATGGTGACTCAACCACTTCCAGCCACACTTTCTTAGGTCCGTAGCACTGCGTCAGGTTGTTTGGACCCAAGTGCAGGATCTGGCACTTTGTCATGGTCAGCCTCGTACCTTTGCCTCAGGCCGTAGATCCAACCTGTCCAGATCCCTCCACAGAGCCTTCTTATCCTCCAGATGAACACTCCAACCAATCTTTGTGTTGGGGGCTTCATTCTGCTCCTTGTCCCTGTCTTCTAACTCAGAGCGCTAGGTACCCAGGGAACAATTGGTCTTGCTAGTAAAGACTGGGGCAAAGAAGGCATAAAGAAAGTACGTCCCTCAGCCTTTCCCTCAGTCTTTGTCACTCACTAAATTGATTCTCATCAGTTTTATGTGGTATGTAAGTACAGCCCTATATTAGACAGTGCAGCAGTATAGCAGACAATTATTTTTTTCCCTAAGAAACCAACTTTATGAAAGCAACAAATGTTTATTGTGACTATGCTGTACCATATTATAAAAACAAATCCCAAACAAATATCACAACATACAGTATTTATAATAAGGGATTTTTGTTCTGCTTGATAGAAAGCAATTTTTTTTAACATGAAAATGGATGGTAACATTTTGTTTAGACTTTTATGGATTCCACAACTGTTGTCGCTGTTCAGGGTTAAGAGTTCTACTATAATTGCTGTTTTCACAGAAGCCTTTTCAAGTCTGTTTTCATCTTTGTTACTCTTTATACTTTTTCATATCTTTTCATATCTTCTGGATTCTACTCAAGGTAGAGGATCAGAACTGCATACACTACATTATGTACCAACATAGACATATTCATTATATTTTTTTTTTTTTTACCTTGATAAAGTAATTTTTTTTTTCAGTTACAAAGCCCTATTCAGAGCTCCTCACTGTATGTTCAGGAAAGCCAGATCATATTTTTTAATGTGAATTGCTTGGGAATTATAGTCACAATGTTTTGCCTCCATTTTGTTTTCTGATAAATCCATAGTATAAAAGCCTTCAGTAACCCTTTAGCCTTTGCCAAAATATATTAATTTTGTCCTTGGTGGTGCTTTTCCAGATCATTACTTATAAAATGCACATATTTTGCCAGATGTGTCCATACTTAGCAAGGATGCACCCAGACACCCTCATGGGATTCCATTGGTGAATTTTTTACAATGTGAAGCTTCCTATCTACTCCCACAAATTTGTCTCCAGTCTTTTCACTAGTCATTTGAGAACAATTTTCTATTTCACTCTATAATACCTTATTCTCGTCAAGTCTTGTGGTAAGGGCTCTATCCAGCATGCTTACTAACTCCTTCAGGGAAATCTGGAATATAGAACAGCCTTCCATGCTTTTTGTCATAGATATGAAGTGTGACTTAGGCTTGCTCAAGGCAAGATTCAGAATAAACTGATATACTGCAAGATGTAGAGGTAAATTCATAAAGATTGATACTGCTTTGATAACAAGTTTTCTTCCACATCAGTCATATCAGCTCACTTTCTAGGCCACCAAGAAATGTTGATCCATAGATCTCCTCTGTTCAGGATCTTTTATGATTAATTGATTTTTCTGTCTACAATAAGCTGGAAAATATGTTGTCAAATAATTTTTCCAAATCTTAAAAAAAAAAAAAAGAAAAAAAATACTGCTCACATCCACGACCTCTAGGAGAGCAATAACATCTCAGGAACGTACCTACCCATGTCTACATTGTACGACTTCTTTAATGCAAAAGTAATTCCTGCCCTATAGGTGGTTATGAATAACCATGTATGCTAGGGCATCTTAAATGTCAAAATACCCCTACATGAGAAGAACCATACTGATTTCTTAAATTTTCATTGAGCTTACTCAGGCAGCCAAATGCATTCTTACATTTGATAGTCAATGAACTGAATCCCACACCAGCTCCCTTACACAGACAGCATAAGATCCTTTTCCGTTCAATGGAGAGTAATAGAAAGCTCTGGAGAGCAGTTTCTCTCCTTCTAAGGCACCACAAAGAAATCAATCATCTGAATTTTCTGTTTCTAGGCCTTGGCTGTAAAGGTTATTAGGTCAGATGTAGATATGGGGTATCTTACACAGGGAAAGAGATGTAAAGCCGGGTTAGGTAAGTATTTCCATTTTCTTGCTTATACTTACTCCCCTATTTGTAGCCTTACTTTGTTGCCTGGAAGAATCTTTGAGCAAATCCTCTTCAAACACACTTTGCAGTGCATGAAGAAGGAAATGACTGGGAAAAATTTGTATGGATTTGTCAAGGATAAGTCTGAACGACCCGATTGATTCATAAGACAAAATGACTGGATTTGTGGGTGAAAGGAGAGGAGCAGGTATAATTTGAAAAGCGAGTCTTTCAACACAGTCTCCCACAATGTTTAGGATGTCATAGTATGGATGGGCAGTCATGTAAAGACCTGGCTAGATGATTAGGCTGAGAAGATAATCGTTAATGGTTTGCACTCTCCTAGGATGCAGTATTCAGAGGATGCTGCAGAAGTCTGTTGTCCTAGTTTGGACAAATTTGGAGGAAAATATCCTCTGATAGAAGTCAGGTTACAACCACCCCTCCCCCCAGGTCCGGGAAAAAATTTTCCTCAAAGGAAAGTGAAAGCGATAAAAAACTATTTATTTAACAAACGCACAGGAGGGGAATAATAATGCTAAATAATGAGATCGATCTCTCCGTGAAGAGAAAAAACCTGGGAAGAATCCAGAGGTCCTCTGCAGGTGTGGTCTCTCTCCTCCTCGGAGCTGGTCGGCGAGGGACCACCCCCCC
>VZTI01004351.1:573797-761418 GCA_013397865.1 Struthidea cinerea
TCTGAGGGGAAAAAGAAAAAAAAACCCAAGGGCACCGCAGAAGCCGAGGAGTGTATCTCCGTGTCCTTGAAACAACTGCTTTGAAAAGTCTTCTGGTCTTGTTTTTCTTTTCTGTCCCTCTCAGGCTCAGTTTAAAGACACGGAAAAGATTGGTGGGCATAGGGTAGTGATAGGGGATACCCATCATAAAGTCACCTCAAGACACCTGTACTAGGACCTGTCCTGCTCAGCATCAGTGAGCCTCAGTGACCTGGAGGGGATGACACAGTGCACTTTCAGCAAGTTTGCATGTGACATGAATCTTGGGGGATGTACATTCTTGAGGGCAGGGCTATCTTTCAGGACAGACAGGAGGAAGAAATTAATGCAATTCAACAAGCACAGAAGCAAAGATCCATCTCTGGGAAAGAAGATCCCCTGACATCAATACAGACTGGGGGAAGACTGGTGACCTACCTTGTGGAAAACGCTTTTTGGAACCGTTGTGGGACAGTGACTGAATGTTAGCCAGCAGTGTGGCCTGGATGCAGAGATAGCCCACAGCCTCCAGGACTGTATTAGCAAAAGCCTAGGTAGCAGATAACAGGAGGGGTTTATTCCCCATGTTCAGCACCCATTAGACCATATTTAGATTATTACAACTAGTTTTGGACCCCTCATTTCAGGAAAGACATTGGCAAAGTGAAGCAAGTCTATCAGAGGAAGAGCAGGTTGGTCAGAGCGGGAACACTCACCTGTGAAAAGATTCTGTGAGAGAGAAGCTGCTTCAGCTCAGAGAAGAGACTCTCTGGGGGGACCTCACAGCATTCCCCACATTACCTACAGAAAGATTACTGAGAGGATGGAGCCAGCCTCTTCACAGCAGTGTATGAGAAGAATATCTGAGACAAAGGGCATAAATCTAAATGAGAGAGGTTCACATTGGATATACGGAGCTTCTTTTTCCACATTCCCAATGGAATAAATTGCCCAGAAAGATTGTGCAGTATCCATCCTTGAAGGATTCCTATATGTGACTGAATAAAGGCCTGAGAAACCTGATCTGACCTCACAGCTGACTTGCAGTTACCAGGAGGACCAGAAACCTCTTAAAGTCCCATTTTGCCTGTTACCCTAAGTCTCGTCTCCTGATACATGTTCCACATTTATGAAAAAACACTGGAGGAACTTTGTTCTATCTGACCATTTGTTTTCTGCTTTCTCACTAAATTTCATCTGCTTTCAATATAAACTCTTACTCCTGAACTTATTATCTTGCTTAATTTTTATAGTCAAACAAACTAAATAACAGTGCTTTGATTCTAAAGTAGATTAGACAAATCAAGTACTAAAATGGCATAGAGCCATTGATTTTAATGTAGAATTTGCACTGAACATATTTTAACTCAAGGAAGATGAATTCCCATGCAGAAAGATCTAATTTAGACTATTGACTTCATGATTTGGAAGTTATGTATGCAATGAAATATCAAAAATTTGAACTCAGTCTTTGGCTGGAGTGAGCAAACACTCATTTATTTTTCTCAATTTATTGAAAATTCTGAGGAAATTTTGCTGCTTTATTGAAAACTGAGTCTTTCTTAAAAAATAATATTAGTAGTATATTATAAAAGTTTTGTGAGAACAAAACCAGATTGCAGCTGTTTTGATTGTATGACTTAATATTATCTCCAAATTATACAAATAATTAATGCCTATTTCATGATTTAGTAAAATGTGTAAAAGGACAAACAAAAAAGAAAGATTTATTTTGTAATTCTCCTTTAAATTGACTAACGTCTAATATTTTGCTTCCATTGCAGATATGACTGTCAAACAATATACTTAATAGTGACTTCTAATAAGCACGTGGATGATACGGCACTGTAAATTCATGTCTGCTGAGCCTTGCAGAATGAATAGATTGATAAAAGCTATTTTCAGTCAAGTTCAAATACATAAATGAAAGAATGTGATTTCATGAGAAAAGCTGCCATTTCAAACAAAAATGATTGGCATCTTCATTGTGAATAAAACACTCATTACAAGAAAAAATTTCTGCTTAGAAATGAGAAGGAACATAATTTAAGTAACTGAATAATATAATTTAACTAGAGGAAAAGATGTATTATGTCAAATGGTTCATCAGTCTGGTGATTCATAATTACCCCTTGTCAAGTTTTCAATAGAGTTTTGCCTGATTTAGTTTTAAATGTTCAAGAGAAATAACACTCTTCATTTCCCACAGGAGACTGTATTGGCTGTGAAAGCTCATTTCAAAACATTTTTTTCAAGTTCAGTTTAATACTTGCTGTTTCTATAAATAACTGGGAGCTATTATTAATACTGTTATTATTATTATTATTATTACAATTACTATTATTATTGCTGATGCTGTTATTGTTATTATAATCTTAGTTTTTACTCTCTTATCACTCGATAGTCTAAAATATTGTTTCTTATTTAACCCATATGTACATATTACTTTGAAATAATGCCACTGTATGTGATCTCTCCAATTTCATGCTCTTCTCAGTATCTTTAGATCTGCCTCAAAACAATTATTCAGAGGGAGAATGATACCTGCACAAAGCTGCGCTCGGAACTTTTTGTTGATTCATTGCAAAGTGATTGCCATTTGTTTTAGTGTTTCACTTCTCATTAACTTTTTCTTGTTCCAGAACATCAAACATTTTTACAGTCTGAGAAAGTAGAGGATTTGTTAAATGAAAATTTGGTGAGTGAAAACCATTTCTGATGTTTCCATGAAGAGAAAAAATGAAAAAAGAAGTGTTAGAAGGCAAGATATTCAGCAGATAAGTGTGTGAGGACTGGTGGTGTGGAAACTGTCACTGGGTTTCATAATCAATGAAAGCACTAATTGGTGGAGTTATATAAACATGTCAGTAGTTCTATTTTAGTTTTATCGTTACAGTGGTAGTAGCAGGCAGATGTCTTCTGAGAGGTGCAAGAGACACCCACTTGCCGACCTGATGTGTAAGAGGTGTGCTGCTTACCAGGGGCATGTTTCAGGGATCTCATTGAGAGAATACCAAGCCTCATACAGTCCTCTGACTAGTATTAACTGAAGTTTTGTGTAGGCACAAGAGCTACAGTAAGGAGCAGTATGAGCATTAACAAGAAGGTTTACAGAGTTATAGGAGTGGCAGTAAAGGGCTATGGAGCACAGGCAGTTTTTGCATTCTATGAAAACCATTCAATGATTATAGCCTTTGATTATTCTTTTGCAATAATATTTCTGCTTATTTTCCCTAGGTTAAAGTAGTCCCAGATCCCTGTGAAGAGGTACTCCTACATTTGTGCAATGTGCCAACTGAATTAAGAGATCCACATGTGAAGTTAGAGGTATCTGTGTACATATATCCTTGTGAAATTAGAGTTTGTGTTGCATTTTATCTGAAATGAATGATATTCGTTTATAATTTATGTTTTATTTTAGCCTTTTTTCCCATTCTTTACTTAAATTTTTGAAACCATTTATGGTTATATCCAGTCTTTACTTAAATTTTTGAAACCATTTATGGTTATATCCAGTCTGGCATTATTAAATCCTATCTTTATTTCTAAAAATTTTACTTTTTCTTTCTCCCTTTTTCATATAGTATGATTATTGCTCAAATTCTATTATTTAATCCTCTCCACTCTGCAATTCTTCTAACACAAAATATGGCATATAACATTAGCTATAAGATCCCTTCAATGAGAAACAGTAAACCAGCACAGTCTTGTAGTTGTTTCCATAGGTCTAGAAATAGAAATGAAACCTGTGAATGTTAAAATGTCCTTTTGACAGGTTGTTACCAGCATTAGTAAGTGACCTCTCATTATGCTTAATGATTTACAGGTTTTGATTAATTCTTGATATTATGAAGTCTGAAGGAAACCAGAACAAACAAATTAAACCATACAAGCATGTTTTGGAGGACACACTGGTTTTTGGGAAGACCTTAACTTTGGTTGCTATTACAATCTGTCTGCCTGGAGGACCTGAAACAAGATATTTTGGTTTGCAAGCAAATACTCCTGTTAATACGCTGTTATACATCTGGAATCCTAAAGAGCACAGAGTATTTGTGAAACAATATCATTTTCCCCGCATATTTTCCAACATGTAAGCATATTACCCCACTTGAGCTGTCAATCCCTTCCATTACATAGTCACCAGTTTCAGCAGTCAAAAAGAATTGATATGTTTCATTTTTACACTGAATGACATTAAATCTCATGCCAATAAAAAATGCCTCTTAGTCCTACTTCAGAATGCAAACACATTTTAATTTTCTTACATTATAGGAAAGAAAACAGAGTTAACATAATGTGGACCTGGAATTCTTCATATTACAACCTACTGTGATAACTGGGTAGGCTCATTTATCTTCCACTTACCTATGCTACCTCTAATAATAACGTAATCAAATTTTCATATTTTGATTAGACTGTCTATTTTATTGAGTCTCATTCTTGTCACTTGAGCACTACGAAATGCACATATTTATTTTTAATTACTGGTAAAGACACATAAAATGTACCTTTGTGGTACAAGATACTCCTGAAAAACAAGTAATATTCCTGTGTCTTAAACTGTACTTTACTGTTTAGACATTTGTCTTTGTAATTGCTGTAAAATTATTCAGAGAAATTTCCTTTTGGTGGAAAATAAATATATTGCAGATGTGATGGTATTTATAAAATAATAAAATGAAAGTCCTTATTATGCGGCAGAATGCTCTTGGAAACTCTAAAGGCAAACTGGTCTGAAATAAAAGGTGAGGCAAAATGTAAAAGCATTTCAAACATAAACTGTTGTATCTGCAGGGTGAAACAAGGAAGTAGACTCTGAATTGTTTATGCAGATAAGCAGAGATGGTGAAATGGCCTGAACTCTAATCACATGGGATTTCAATTATCCTGATACTGAAAACAATGCAAACTCTGGAGTAGTTAAAAAAACCCCAAACAACAACAAAAACCAACAACAACAACAAACAAAAAACCAAACAAAAACAAAACAAACAAGCAAAAAAACAAACAAAACCCAAAAGAAACAAACAAAAACTAAAAAAAAAACAAAACAAAACAAAACAAAACAAAACAACGCCCAAAAATGAAAACAATCCCCAAAAACCAGCAGACAATCAATCAAAAAACTCACAAACACTTTCTATCCCCAAACCATAAAACATAAATATTCAAGCATGATTTTTTTGACTGGTGACTGTTCAGCACACTGGCTCTAGCTGGAATCCTGAGAAAGAGAATAACATGATAAATGAGCTGAAATTGCTCTCGTCTTATATAGCACCAGTGGGGACCCATCCTTGTGGGGATGCAGATTCTGGTTTTGTCAGGCCACTATCCTCACACCTCTATTTTTTGCCTAAGGCTTGCCAACAAAAGCCTTTAGATTCTGTATCAATACACCCCTGGAATATAACACACTCTGTTGTCAGCTAGTATTAAACATTTTAACCCCTGTGCTGAGCAGATTTACATCTGTGGACATCGCTTTGTGCCTCTAGGGATCATTACCAGAAAAGAGGGTATCCTTTCTAAGAATCAAATAAATTACATTATTATTTCAGAAATAATATATAAAATGCAATTTCCATTTCTTTCTAGAAGAAAATACTTTGGATTTCTTCTACATTTCAGTTAAGGGTTGTGTATCTGGTCTTAGGTCATGTAAGGGTTTGATTAATCTTGTGAGTAAAATACAGTATTATTTTCAGTATAGCATGAAACATTAATTCACAAAAATAAACAAAAGGAAAACTGAAAGCAATAGGAATGTTAGAATCAGAGAATATTATGAGTTGGAAGGGACCCACAAGGATCATCAAGTCCAGCTCTTAAGTGAATGGCCTATACAGGGATCTAACACCCAACCTTGGCACTAGTAGCATCGTGCTGTAACCAAGGTAAATGTTGTTATCAAACTTCTTGGGACACACACCACTGTTTTCAAAGCCATGATAAGCAATTTGGCTTAGTTTGTATGTTAGGGATTGTAGGAATATTGAGGATGATGGGGATCTATCATTCCAAGAATTTGAAAAATTATGAGAAAGTAATTATGTATTGAAAATTGTAATTTTTATCTGAAGAATTTTTAAGAGTAACTTGGCAAGAAAAAGTGAATGAGAATGCAGTTATTCTGTAATATGTTCATAGATTTTCAGAAGAAAATATCTTTGATTGCTGTTAATGTGAGTAATTCTCATTAAAATCTATTTTTTTAATTGTTCTAATTACACTCAGAAAATAACTCCTTATTTAAGTTCGATATTAACTCTAGGTCTCCTTTTTTCTCTATTTTGGTGAAGTTGCAATGCATACTCTTAAACTTCAAACAATGCAAACAAGTTCCTGAAACACTTCCTAACTGAAACTGTCATCAAAAATCACTGGACTTATGTGGAGTATTTAATGCGGTGTCAGAAAATAAAACAAACTTGTCAGTTTTATAATGATATGAAACCAAATGATGACATTCAAAAACTAAACTGTCATTGAGAAGAGTTTTCATAATAATGAATTTTGTATGTGGAGATGCCTAATGCAAAGAAATGCAGAAAACCATTGAGGCTCTCAGTGCAGCTGCCAACCACCTGAGACAAAAGAAATATCTGACTGTTGTAGTCAGGAGGTTAATTTCCTGATTTCTATAAACTATCTTAAAAAAAAAAAAATCAGACTATAGATTGGAGCCTAGTGAGATTTTATGTGCCTTTATATTTCCTACTTCTGAAATACCACTGAAATGAAACCAGAAAATAATTTAGGTTGGAGAGGACCTCTGGAGATCACCTGGTCTAAACCCTTTCAAATACTAACTTTGATGCTGAATCTAACTTCAAAATTTGATGAAGTTTCTCATGATCTTGGATTGATTTTTGGATATCTGAAGACAGATTCCACAAGAATTTGTGTGACCCAGTTATGGGCTGTGGGTTTTCTTCTGATGTCAAATCATGATTTTCTATATTGAAACTTGTATCTATTGTCCTACACAAGCTGTACTAGTCTAAGAACAGTCGGCTTCTTCCACACTATGAGACAATATAGATATTTGAAGGCAACAATAAAATTATTCCTTAGTCTTCATTTATTATGATTGAAGAAATCTATCTCTCTCTTTCTTTCCTACTCTCTCATATTTAAGAATATGAATGGCAACAATATCTGCAGGGCAGTTGTCTGCCTCATGTTTTCTGTTTTCACAAATAAAAACTCAGAGCAGTTGTAACTAGCAGCCAAAGTACTTGATATAGAGCGATACCGAATCAAAAATCTATTTTTTTATCTGTCATTCAGAAAGTATAAGGATTTCTGAAAGTGCATTAATTTGCACTTTTTTGCAGCAGCAGCATCAGTGATATGCAACATTGCACTTCTGGATTATGCATCAGGACCAGATTTGTGTTAGAAACATCTCTGTTCCATAGCCTGTGAGATTGTGCAAGTACGTACTGACATCTGGTGGACGTTTGACCAAACACGTCAATAAAACACTGCGGCTACATAATACTCATTCAAAGAAAGTATTTATAGTGGGTTTCGCTGCATTAGTTCTGAGTCCTCTTTCCAACAACACCTGTGGGAGAAAATAAAACCCCAGTAAAGATTTCAGAATCAAGATTTCTGTTTCAACCATGCTATTTGGGAAGAAAAGATTTCCAAAAAAGTCTAATTGTTTTCTGGTTTTACTTGTAAAATAATGCACCTTTAAAATATATATACAACTGCAGATCAAAACATTTAGACACATATGATTATATTCACATATGTCCATCTGGCAGTATGCGACATAGCTTAGCCCATAACTAGTTCAGAAATGCTTACCTTATAGCATTTGCTAGGTGCTAGTCCATGAGCCTGTGCTTAATGAGTACCTACTCGATCACGGAACAGATACTGTTTGAGAATAAATGAGTGTGCTGGTCGACAGCAGCTCAATAGGAACCAGCAGCATGCCCTGGAAGACAGGAGGGCAAACGACATCCTGGGATGCATCAAAAACAGCGTAACCAGCTGGCCAAAGAGGTGATTATCCTGCTGTATTCAACACTGATGCGGCCTCACCTGAAGTGCCGTGTGCAGTTTTGAACCCCTCAATTTAAGGAGATTATGAAGGTTCTTGAATGTGCCCAGGCGAAGGCAACAAAGCTGGGGAAAGACCTGGAAGACAAGTCCTGTGAGGAGTGGCTGAGGAATATCCTATGGGCTTGTCTAGAAGAGGAGGTTGAGGGGTGACCTCACAGCTCCTACAGCTCTCTACAGCTTTCTGCGGAGGTGGAGAGGAAGGTGCTGATCTCCTTTTCCTGGTATCCAGTGCTAGAATGCATGAGAATTGTTCGAAGCTGTCCCAGGGGAGGAACAGACGGGATATTAGGAAGTATTTCTTTGCTGAGAGGGTGGCCAAACCCTGGAACAGGATTCCCAGAGATGTGGTGGATGCCCCAACAGTCTCAGTGTTTACAAGGCATTTGGACAATTCTCTTAATAACATACTTCCACTTTTAGTCAGCCCTGAACAGGTCAGGCAGCTGGACTATAGGACTGCTGTATGTCTCATCCAGTTGAACTCTTCTCTTTTCTCTTCTCTTTTCTCTTCTCTTCTCTTCTCTTCTCTTCTCTTCTCTTCTCTTCTCTTCTCTTCTCTTCTCTTCTCTTCTCTTCTCTTCTCTCTTCTCTTCGCTTCTCTTCGCTTCTCCTCTTCCTCTTTCTCTTCCTCTTCCTCTTCTCTTCTCTTCTCTTGCACTCAGCTTGCAGTAGCTCAAACAGATAAGCCACAAAGTGAACTCTTGCAACTATAATTTCATTTTGCATGTTCTTGAATGTCTTCTCTGTGTGTGAGGGCATTGTGTCATTTCTTACTCTAAATTAATTTTTCTTTTTGTTCTTCTATTTATCACTGCTGAGTTTTCTTCTTCCATCTTCATTCATTCAAAACGATGACTTTATTTTCAATCTATTTTGCTCTTATGTTTTGTTTTGCACTGATAAAGTCAGTGCAATGTCCACCATTGATGAAGCATAAAACCTTGCTTGATGCCTATATATTTCAAAGGCCATTAATGTTTCCATATTAGAGGATGACAGATGATATATGTCATCACAAACTGCTCTGTGAACAGACAAGCTATATAGGCTGGCTGGGTGTTAAAAAAGTTATGTAGAATCAAGAAAACAATGATTAAGAATTTTTAAAAATCTACTGCATATTTGGTAGGAAACAAGCAAATAAGACAATGTAGGAAGTAGAGGAGTTACTAATTTAATATTTTTATTGCAATATGTCCATCTAACTTCTGATGATGTTTTATCTTTCAAGATATTCATATGACATAAAAAAGCCTTTTTTCATCTACATAACATGGAACAAATACCCCGTCACTTTGCTTAACTTATTACGATTTTTTTTTTTTACTTTTCTAGCAATAAGAATCAGCTTTTAAAAGACAATTTCATCTTATAAAGACTGCAAAATTATTAGGACCTAATCAATTATTTAGCCTTGAAGACATGTACTGCTTCAAGGTAACTTACATAATTATGATTTTTAAAATCCTGAATTTTCATTCACAGAACTTCAACTCCCAAGTCTTTCCTTTTTGGCAGATTCTAAGGCCCATTTCCACCGTAAGAGAAGATTGTTTTCTCCAGTTCCATGTGTTAAAATACAGTTATATAGTTAGTTTAGAGAGTTGACATTCCTGGCTTAAAATCATAAGAATTACAAGGAAAAGATATCTCTGACTACAAAAGATGTTATGTCTTTTGACTGTCTTGAATCAGGAATATTACTTTTAAATTCTGTTCAATATTTAGAGCAATTTAAGAGGGGGTTATTGTTTGAGTGGTTTTTTGTTGTTACTCTGTTTTGTTTGATTGTTCATTATCTGAAAAGGAGTTTAATGTTGTTACATGACTTCTAAAGCAGAAGATTTCAGTGAAATAATACATATAATTACATTACAGAAAAAATACTCTGGTCTGTAACAATACAACCTTTTGATTTGCCATGTCTTTATTTACTGTTCTATGATCACATTACATGACTACTGCTGAAAGTAAAACCAAAGGTGTAATACTTAAAGTACAAAATTATAAACATCTGGTGCTTTGAAGATCAGCAGCTAGAGAACTTTATTTTGCACATGGTGGGAAAAAGCCCACACATGAATTCCTAATCCTGAAGTGCCAACACTTGGTATGATCCATCTATTTCTGCTTTTTTCTTTTTGCTATTTTTCATGGTCAGAAATTCAGTGGAAGTACTTGGAAGATGTAGGTCTTCTGCTGAACAGGGCTGGCAAGACAGTTGCAAATGACACAGAAAAGGCTGAGGTATCCGGTGCCTTTTGTGCCTCAGTTTTCGTGGGGAAGCCTCCAGTCCCCAAGTATCCGTGTGAAATAAAGAATGAAAAAGCAAATAACAAAATAACTTCTGGGATGAAAAAAAAAAAAAAAAAAAAAATTGAGTGAATAATTGCTTCTTTGACAACATCCCACACAGTCTTTGGGGATGAGCTGGCAAAACAGGACTGGAGAGATATACCATGATACGACTGGAAAGCTGGATGAACTACCAAGCTCAAGCCAAGCTTGAAGGGAGGTGATTACTGGTTCAAAAGCTGAACTGAAAAATTAGACTCCATACGCCATAAGACTTTTACACCATCCATATGGGACTCTTACAGGGTGAGTGGGTCCTGATGATCATTCCTTGGCCCTCCAGTTGAGTCTTGGTTGGTGCAACACTGTCACCAGTGCACTGTGCTGGTAGTGATAGGCATCTGTCATTCTTTTGCTTTCGGCAACCCCAAAACAAAAGGGAGAGAACAGACAATGTAGAACAGCTGCTTATTTTCTTCCCTCTCCAAGGCAACTATACCGAAAACCCAATGGTATACTTTTGGATCTTTGAAATACCCTTTGCTGCGATAATTAGTCTATGCCAAAGACGCATGGAACCTCTGGGCCATCACAGTGGGAGGCTTTTGCCACTCATTCCTAGTCAGGCTCATTTCAGCTTCAAATACATTTAGCTGTTGACATCCTCCTGTCACTCTGGAAGTACAAATGGGTCCTGTTCCTGTATAGCTTGATGGCATAAGGGTACACTGTGCACCAGTGTCTTACTAGACCCATTAACCTCTGTGGATCTGATGTGCCAGGCCATTGAATCCACACATACCAGCAAATCTGGTTGTTCCACTCCTCCACCTGGCTGGAGGCCAGGCCTCTCTAATACTGATCATAGGATTCTCCACTTACCTCTTGTAAAAAACAGATTAGAATTTGTTCCCATAGAATCAGGAACAAGATCAGCAGTTCTACACTGTCTGGATTTCTGCCCACTGGAGACTGGAGCAGCAACTTTCCTGGAAGAATCCCCATTTGTGATTGTTTCTCCCTGAAATTCTCGCAACCTGTGCTTCTAGGGTAGAGGTAGTTTTTCCGTCCCACTTTGTCATGTTTTCTCTATGGTCACACAGGAGACTGTATGATGTGTACCTTCTGTATCCTCTCTCTGGAGCAAAAAATCAACGTTAATAGCCAAGATGCAAGTGTATACAGGTGGAAAGTGGGACATATACTCTTTTGATTTGCTGGAACCCCTGGGATAGTTTTTCCCACTTTTTGGACAGTTTTCCCACAGCCAAGATACCAGCCTATAGGGAAAAGAGAGGTTTTATCTGTATTTCTGGAGTTGGTGAGACAATTCATGTATTGATGGTGACTCTTTGTCTCTCCAGGTCATTACTGCCATTGGGTTGGTACGTGACAGTTGTGTGCTCTGTTCAAATTTCCACCACATAGTTCATCTGCATTGGACTTCTGGATCTGCAGGTGGCTGCATGTTGTTTAGATCATAATAAATCGTCTCTATCACAGCTAACTCCCTCAGGTACTAGATACCTTTCTCCATTGAAGCCCATTTATCTGTGTTACATAGAACGCCTTCCTTGAAAGACATTCCTTTCACTCACAGTTCACAAGAGTTACCTCCAAAGACTCAGGACTTGTGTCCCTTTTCCAACTGCCTTATCAAAGCCTCTTTCCCTAGAAAGTGATGCCATCTGTTTGACCTCCCCATCCTCTATTTCCAGGCTGTCAGCTCTGTTATCACAGCATCAGACAAGCCAGGTGATTACATGCTGAAATTTTTTCACACGTCCCATAACTCAGAGATAGGAATTTGTGGGTTACTTCTTGTTCTGCCTCTTCCTCCTGTTCTTGTAGTGACCCTGCTTTGTTCTCCTTCAGTAAACAAGCTGATTTTCATGTCCACCTCTTCTTACAGAGAGAGGTGACTGATACTGGCATGGATTGGTTCTCTGGTTCAGCTGCATCACTCATCGCCAGAGTCTGAGTAGGTGCAGTGCCTGTCTCCGGGGTTTGAATAACCACAGTGCTCATCACCAGGCTTTGTGTAGCTGCAGTGCTTGTCACAGGGGTTGGAGTAGTCACAAATTTTTGCTTAACCACAAACAAGATCTGAACCACGTTCATGGTTCCTAGCAATAGGACCGTGTTGATTTCAACATTCCAAGGATATTTAAAAATTTCAATATTCTTAAACACTATTGAAATTGTCCGGCAGGAGAAGGGGAAGATGTGGGAGAACGTCTCTTCTATAGACTGTCTCTCCGAGCAGGCAAAAGGTGTAATTATTAATCATTTCCGATAGATGGCTCCCGAAGTACAGAGCTGACGGCAGTGCTCAGTACAAACATCAGCTTAGTTCCAGGACCAGCAATTCCACCGTATAATAAGGCAGTGTTACAAAGTTCAGCAACATGATAACCTTAGCCCAGCGCCCAGAGGGGAAAAATAGCGCAACAGGGAACACACACGGCAAGTAAAGTTAAATGCAACTCTGAGAACAAGCACA
The DNA here is from genome assembly GCA_013397865.1 of Struthidea cinerea. Classification (NCBI taxonomy): domain Eukaryota; kingdom Metazoa; phylum Chordata; class Aves; order Passeriformes; family Corcoracidae; genus Struthidea; species Struthidea cinerea. Next base: position 586,699 of record VZTI01004351.1, read on the forward strand.
ACTCTGAGAACAAATAAATATTATAACCATCAACTATTAAACCTATATAAGCTTATAAAAATTTTGTTTTAACATGCTCTTGACAGATCTGTTGTTATATCAACCCCTCATGCCCCACGTTGTATCCCAAAAAGGACTGTCATGTTTTAACCCCAGCCAGCAACTAAACACCACACAGCTGCTGGCTCACTCCCATCACCTTGCCCAGTGGGATNCACACATTTTGGAAAGACAAATCATTTAAAAAAGGTACCTGCACCACAAATTTGCTACCTTATCAGCTGACCAAAGCTTTATTCTTGAAAATGGTCATTCTGGAGACAATCTCAAAATAATGCAAGATCAGTGTGCACAGAAAAAGAAAAAAAAAAAAAAAGAGAGAGAGAAGAATAAAACCCAGGAAAGACAAGAGATGAACTATACAATTGCTCACCACCCTCTGATTGATGCCCTGCCCTTCCCCCAGGAGTGAACAGCCCCTTCTGGCCAACTCTTTCCAGTTTATATATAGGAAATGATATCCTATTATATGGATTATCCCTTTGTCCAGTTCGGGTCATGTGTTCTAGCTGTGGTCCCTTCCAGCTTCTTGTGCATTTGCTCACTGATGGAGTGTGGGAAACTGGAAGTCCTCAACTTAGTGTAAGCACTACTGGCAACAACCAAAACAAGATTCAAAATTTATGTAACGACTTCACAGGAAATGCCCATTCCCAGTTCTTATTCCCTGGTTTATGGTCCAGTTCTAAACTGAATCCGAAACACTTGTGGAAATAAAGAATATCAGTAAAAAGCCATGTGTGCCAGGAGAGGGGCTTAGATCAATTTGTTGCCGTCCTGTAGAGATCAGGACACCCCATGAATGCTTTCCACACACCCAGCAGGTTCCACATATAGGTACAGTAGAATGATAGATCAGGGCCAGAGGGTGGAGTCTGAGAGCATCATCCTGTAGTGCAGTAGATACAGTCATGCCTTTGGTAGAACCAGGCCATGGCTTTATACTGACTTCACATAGCCTTGGGACTGACGCTTGTCTGTCTTACTTTTTTAATGTGTGAAATCCCTAAGCATTCAGCCTCTGAAGTCAGTTAAACTACTCATTCAATAAAACTATTGATATTTTGTTATTATTTATTGTTAAATCAGAGGGTATTTTGAGAATTGTGACATTAATTTTGTCTTTCTTCTTTTTTTTTTTTTTTTTTTTTAATATTGGGAAACTCAACAATAGTTGGATTTAACTCAATTTGTCTTTTTCTCTCCAACCTTGATAAAGGAATTCTTTTAAGCCAGGAATGTAATGACATGTTTTTTTCAAATTAGTTTGATAAAGCTTTAATATTTAAATCCCACCATAAATTCCTTCCACTCTTCACTGACCTCAGCTTTTACATCTATGTCATGCACAATCACTTTGTAGACTGGATCTATGCTGGTAACTTAAACAGAACCAGGCAGGCAATGCAATTGTCTGTATTTTTAAGCTCTTAGACTATTCTCAGGAACAATTTTGACCTGAGCCAAATAGCAAGCTCTTAACTAATTCATAGATATGTTTTCGGAAGTTGAACATTCCATCTACTGTGTCTAAATGTCAGCTGGCATTTTATGTGTAGCCACACTCTTTTTGTGGCTAAAAGCATTTATTAATAGATATGGGTCATTCTATTTAACCTCCTGCCCAGAGAGGTTTCTGACTTCTGTTTAATGTGGCATAGCTATTGACATAACTTTAGCTTCTGATGTTGAAGATTTTCATTCATCATGTTCTTCTGGTGATATCCACACTGGAGATTGGTGTACTTTGAAAAGAGTTTGACTAATTTGAAAGAACAGCTTTTTTGGTTTCTAGTGAAAATTTTTGCCCTTTTTAGGAAAAGGTTTTTAGCTGTGTGGAAATCGTGAGCACACAAAAATCATGCAAGGGCTTGCAGATATTTTAAACTTAATTTCTTCAGATATCTTTCATGAGACAATACCCTTTTTTCATATAGCATCTTCCATCTGAGGATCTCAAAGTATTCCTAAACATTAATAAAGAGTCAGTGAAACCTTGTAGCATAGCAGTGAGCTAGGAAAAATTGAAAGCTGGATTTATCATTTATTATTATTGCAACTACATGTCAGTACATGCCTCTGAGAAGCAGAAAAGCCATGTCAAACAAAAATCCCATAGCCTGCCTAAAGAGATTTCATCACCATTTAATGAGAACAGGTTAGTAAAGAGTAATTAATCTACTTGCCAAACATTGGTGAGTGTAATTCCCATTAGTACTAAACTCCAGACTGCTATTTTCTCCCTTTAACAGAGATTTAGCTCCCATTATTCAAATGTCCAAATTCTGCATTAAACAGGAAGTGTCTAATCCTTGATAGCAATCGCAGTAACTTTATGGCACCACTTCCCAAAGCTGTTTTGCCCTGTACACACTCCTAATCAGCAGACTTTACTACTGAAAATCCCTTCATTCTGTCTGGAAAAGGGAGATAGTCCAGACATCTAGGCCTACAGTGAGGAGTTCCCAGAAGCCCCCTTTTATGAGAATGAAGCAGTTGCAGGTAAAAGGTTTGGGTCAGACATGAAGGCAGTTGGTAGATGGCGTGGACCAGGTCCTCAGCATAGTTCAATTTAATGAGTACCTGCTATAAGATGACCAATACCAAACACAACATCACAGAACAACTTGGATGAAAACCCTTTCTGAACACCTCTCACTTGCTGCAAGTATATCCTTGTTACGCAGTGGGTAACCAGAGGTAAATCACTGCACAAAAGAAGCAGAAGCAATCACAGTTTTGTCATTTTCCTTCATTATTTTTAAAGAGTTCTTCAGCCTTGTGTGACCAGTACTCCTGATCATATGTTACATTTATTTTGATTGCTGCATCTTTGCTTTTGTCGCAATAATTTTTGCCATCTTTTTGTAGGCTGGCTATTATTTTAATCCTTCCTATTAGATTAAATACAGGGAACTATTTTCAATAGTCCATGCTTTGGTGAATAAGAATGATTTATCCAGATTTATAGTTATATTATCCATATCTGCTGCATGGCCAGACATAGCTCTGTTATTGTTTTTCCTACCACCTCAAATTGCATTTAAAAATTCTTTTTTTAAAAAGGTCCTCAAATTTGTTACAGTGGCCTTGAATTTGTTACAATGCAGAAACAGTTACAGCCACAAGAGAGAGCTCTTGTAAAAACGTAAAGCTACTTGAGGAATAAGTACATTTTGCACTTTAACAATGAAAAATAGTTTTAGTAATTAGTGTTTACTTTAATTATTGTATTTCAGGAAATTAAATACTGATGTAAATTAGCACAGTGTTTCCAATTCCATTTATATTCACCTTTTTATTTGTTTTTAATTAAATCCAAGAACTAGTAAATAATGTATATAGCTACATTTTTTTTTAAATAACAAAATATGTTATGCAATCATATTTTCTGTAAGATTTGACCCCTTGCTCTTTGCTTGCACAGTGCAATGACCCTTAGAGGCAAAATAGATCAATTCAACATGAAAATGCAACTCCACTCCCAATAATGTGTTTGCTTTACAGAATAAGGTTTATATCAGAGAAAATCTTCCTCATGCCCTTTGCGGGTTAAAGTATACCTTTTTAGGTGCTTAAATACAAGCTTATCCCTTTGGAACATTTAGGAGGACATATCTCTCCATCTCCTAGAAGAGGATGCTTTGTAAATGCAAAATGGAGTGCCATACACATAGTCGTAAAACAATGGAATTCTGCAATATAGCAGTAATTATACCTTGGTGACAGATACCCTATCTTGCTTAAAAACAAACTGAACTTTGTAGAGAGAACACAGGATTACAAGGGAGCTAGTTCTTCCTCTTGATTTGAGCTACCTAGATTTGTGAAGATCAAAATAGAGTGCTGCCCTAGTTTTTGTACAAATTGGTATCTGTTTGTGTCACATCTTTCCCTCGTAAAAATCATTTAAATCCAAAGGAATGAAGCTACTTTTGTTAACTGTTTCCCAGAGAACTGTTCCCCTGACTAGAGGGCTTGGCCTGTGGTTATGTTTAGCCCCTTGAAGCTCAATTTCTGTTTACAAAGCAGAAAACTGCCTCAGTTGGAGAATGTGGTCTTTTATGTCTACAAGCTTTTCCCACCACTTTTGATGACATACTTTATTCTACTCCCATTAAAATCAATGGCAAAGCTCTGTTTATTCCAGTCACTGCAGGATCTGGCCATTAATATGTTAATTTCTAATCTTCCCTTCCAAATTCTACCATCTGCTTTTTTTTTTTTTCCCTGTTTTGAATTTAAAAAATGTGTTTTACAGACATATTTTCAGTTCCTAATGTTATTACTTTCCTTATGCCTGATTCTCTTCAACTGAACTTTCCAGATGGTATTCAAGATCCAAGCATCTTTACTTTAGTTTTCTTCATTTTAAAGTTGCTACTGCATGATAAATATTGAATTAGAATAACAACCTTTCTCAGGTACCAAAATAGCTCACCCTTCTGATCTCATTATTTTCTTCCATTCTTTCCCTAAATCTAATAGCTTTCTGTCCTCAAATTGCAGTGCTTAAAATATCTATGACTCATTAATTGTAAAAAAATTGTCTTTTTATTCATTAGTAGTAGAGCTTTTTATTGAATGTCCCAGCAGTTGCCCAAGACAATTTAGATAAAAAACCATTATTTCCTCTGTCTAGACAGGAATGAATTTGTAGTTTTGCCCTTTTGCATGGAAATGATGGAGAATTGTTGTCATTTGATGTAATACAGAAAAGACTTTTGCACCTTTAATCTGCAGATCAGACATTGTCAACATTCCCTTTAGCAGCAAGGTGGCCACAATTCATCCAAGTACTTAAACAGATGTTTTTCCTTAATGGTGTAATTTCACAGTAATTGTGAATGTATTTAAAGTTACACTTGTGTTCAATACATTGGCTTTGAGGGCTTTATTATTTGAATGGAAAGAAAAGAGGTTATTTTTCTTTCTTTTAAATAAAACATCACCAGGCTTCATCTTCCCTAATAGAGACTTCACACTAAATACAGATCACTAAATTCTAAGCCTGGAAATAAAACCCTTCAATCCATAACTAATACTGAGTAGCAGATGGAATCATTGGACAAGACAAGACTGCATGTCTTATGATACTCAGTAACTACAGACATGAATAAAGTACACATTTAATCAGAAGTATTTATAGAAAATACATTGTTAGGTATGTCATCTATGTTCCGTAAGTTTATAGAACATACATAACTATATTACAGGTTTCCTTTCTCTTCCCAGAAAACTTTATAATAGTTTAATACTTTCTTATACTGAACACAAGGAAAAAAAAAAAGCTCATTTGGATTTCAGTTAAGGAAACAACTTTCCTTTTTCAGAAATGAAGTTGCACACTTACTTAAAGTCTCTTGACATGAGCCTAAGCCTTTTATAGATCCTATACTGAGTCTTAAAATTCTTTCAAGCCAGTCAGGCTAAACAATTGTAACTGCTAAAATTTATGCTGAAAATGTTCATGAGAATGTCTGGTTTATTTTTCCAGTCACTTTTTCGTGCCTGCTTTCAAGGTACTTTTTCAGCTACAGCAGAAGCTGTTTTCAGAACACTGAGTGCCAGTCAAGCAAGCTCCTGCTTACCTACAAAATGTGTGCAAACATGCTTGTAGTAATTCTAAATAGCATCAGTGAATTTTGTCTTCATTAATTTCTATCTATGGCCAGGCTCTGACATTTCCATCCTCAATAGTTGCACCTGTGGCAGGTTGTTTTCAGGAGTGAATATGCCTTGCACCTGTTATCTTTAGTCTTCCAGTAGGTGTTTGAGCACAGCAGGGGTGCACCCAAGTGATTTCCTTCCTGGTGGAATCATAAACAAAGTAATTTCCGGGGCAGATCTACAGCACACCATCAGCACTGGAGATGAAAGGTCCTCCAGAGAATGTATCTGTCATTCCTAGGAACCACACAACTGACACAGGCTACTTGAAAACTGTCACATGAATATATGGTCCAAGGGCAAAAATCTGTGATGTGAAATCGAGTATTGGTCCTTTCCACTTGTTAATGTAGAAGCTGCCGATGTAAGTGCAATGAAAGAGAAGAAAAGTTATGCTATGAGAGTTAAGGAGTAGAAAATCTTTTAATCCTGTTCAGCAACCAGAAGAAACCCCAAACACTGGATATTAAGAGCAATACTAATAACAAGACCATTTACAGGAAGTGTATCTAAGGACAGGTGAAGCAATGAATTTCTTGCATCTAATTATCATGGCTGACAGGTCACTGAGTTGTTTTACAGTGATAAGTGCTTTTGTAATAACTGCTAATAATTTGTTTATGAGCAATATATGTCCACAGATCTTGTACTTAAACAGACCTCCTCCCATTGTATTTTCCACTCAGATGAATCATGTTTTTCAACACTTATCTTACCAGATCAAGATAGCCATAGTTTTCATTCTCATAATGTAAAATACATTTTCCATTCATCTTCAGTTCTTCAAGTTCAAACTTGTGCTTTCTGACCAGAAATGTATGCAACTACAGGTAGACTAACATTACCTTCTGCAAAAATATTACCAAGATTTCCAGACATTTATTTATTTATTTTTCTTGAAGTTCAAAGACTTCATTGAGAAAACAGCAGATTATTGTCATCACAGTTTCTATTCATCTGTCATGGCCTCTAAAAAGAATCAGCCCCTAGTTTAGAGAGATCTTATGTACTTCAAATTGCAACACAATTTCTGTGATATCAATATTCAACACAATTTTTTTTCTTCCAGAGTCCTGGTCAAAATTTTCAACTTTGTGTTTTGCATGGACTACAGGACCTATGCTTGACAACACGGCCAATTAGGAAAATATTAAATATTTATTGCAAGACTGAACCTAAGAAACACTGTAATCTCCCTTTCATTTCAGTAAACTGCATTTAATAATCACCAAAAATGTCTCTTTATCCATTTTATAAATTTTTTATTAACTGATAGAAGATTTCCAACTGTTTAGATATCAAGTCTTTTCAATTAACCTTGTCTTAGAAATTAATTTATTGGGGGAGATGTGTAACAACTCTAATGTGATATATCTTCAATTACTCCATTTATGTTTTATATCATTGTCCATTTCCTTCTGTCTCTGATAATACTGATGTCCTTAATAAAAACTTTATTAAAAAAAAATGCAAAAACCCATGATCCTTAGAATAAAGTAACTGGCTATACTTGTCTCATGCTGCTTATTTTTTTATTTTTATCTGACTAATGTGTTTTTCTCCTCCTATATTGCCAGGATCTGTTAATGTCTCATTTAATATGTTAGTTCTCTTAGTAATCTGGACATAGATTTTTCAGATATTCAATAAAATCATTAAAAGAAAGCAAAATTTTACTCACAGCTGACATATGATTTTCTAATTCCTGTTTCTCATTGTCTTTAGATTATATTTCCATTGGTGTTACATGCATCATCATCCTTACTGCAACAAGATGAATACAAAACATGTATTTAGTAGGTTAGTGACACCTACATCATTGCTGATCTTTATCTTTCCCTCCACAGACTCTGGTCCAATTTATCTTTTCATCCTCTTTCCATACAGGTCTGTGGAGAATCTTTTCACCCTTCATTTTATTTTCTTTAATTTCTTCTTTGAATTTTACTTTTCGAATTTCTGAGACACAACTGTCCTGATCACGCACTCACAGAATCACAGGATATTTGAGTTGACCTTGGGACGACACCTGGTCTAAACACCCTGCTCAAGGACACCTTGAGGCAGTTGTGAGGACAGCGTCCAGATAGGTTTTTTATATCTCCAGAGATGAGATTTCACAGCCTTTCTGGGCAAACTGTAGCACTGTTCAGTTACCCTGACAGTAAAACAGATTTTCCTGATGGTCAGAAGTCCTGACTATGGAGACCATTGTAAAGAACCTGGCCTTGTCTTCTTTACACCCTCCCTTCAAATATTTATATACATTGATAAGATCCTCCTAAGATGAACCTCTCAAGACTGGAGAAAATGGCCTCAAGCTGAATCTAAAGGGGACCTTTAGACTGGATATTAGGGAAAAATTTCTTCACTGAAAGGGTGATTGGGCATTGGAATAGGCTGCCCAGGGAAGTGGGCCATCCTGAAACAGTTTATTATACATTTAGAGACTGGATGTCCTGCATCTGCTAGATAACTTTCTCATCAACCTACCTCTTATTGTGCAAGAGAACCGTAGTTATTAAATTCTCTGCTCATCCACAGGAGATCTAAGAAAAAGTTTTCACCTATAGGCAGCCTTAGACTAAGCATCTCATTTTTTTCCCATGGTTTTTATTTTTCAAGCAATATGAACTGTATGAGACTAACACTTTTAAAATTTTATTTTATTTTATTTTATTCCCTATTTTTGGTCTTATTTATCTTGTTTCTAAATGGATTTCCTCACCCAGAGATGTTGTTAATATTATGCTCCAGGTAAAATAACCAGCGAGTGGAACTTCAGTGAAAGCTATAACCATCTATTTTCCATTTTCTTAAAATTCATCCTAAGTTATAAAAGCATGCCTTTAATTAATGCCTATGCCTGCTAACTCCTGGCTACACTGAGCTGAAGCATATCCAATGTCTGTAACTGTAGGGGAGAAACTGTAAGTTTCTGTCTCTGGCTCAGAGCATTTTTGAAGCTGTACTACTCTGCCAACCAAGATATGTGTATTCCCTAGTACAAAAAGTTTGTATATTGAATTTATACACCCATTGTCTTCACTTTATTGACTTTAAATAATTTGATCCTTTTAATAAGCCTCAAACCCTTATTCTAACAGATAGGTCTTCCTTCTGGGCCCCCTGTTGATTTTATATTTTATTTACATTATATTTAATATTCCAAATTAACACCATGAGGATGTTTGAATGAGATATCTACTTAGTTTAAAAAAATCTCCTGGAGCAACTAAAAATGTAGTATTTTCAAAGGTTAGAAATATTTTTTCCACACAATTAACACAAAACCATATTTTCATATCTTTGCCTTAAGCTGGCACAAATTTACTTAAAAGACTCCTTTGTAGGAGCTAAATGTAGAGCCGAACACATTTCTGCTATGGTAACTTCAACTTTCCCTAACATCTGACAAGAACAGAGCATCTCTTCTACAGTGCAAGGAAAAGCATATAATTTTTATCCAGAAGAAGTTGCTCCTGCTTACCAGCTGATAATATATTCCAGACTCTTCTAGCAATTATTTTTCACTTTTGGAAGATTCTGACTTTTATTAGATTCACTACTGCATGGCAAACACTTGACAGAGCTAAGTTCATTCATGGTGGGTACCATGCTGAGAATTTTGTTTGCTCTGTTTTTGGAACTAAGAACGTAGTGTAAGATGCTGAGTAGCATGAGACTGGTGCATAGATACAGGTTTTAGGTAATGCCCTACGGAAGACTTCCTCCCTATACAATTTTAATGATGTACTTTTTCTGTAAACTCCTTGAAAAGCACCTACAAGTCCTCTTCAGCACTGCACTTTCATCTTCTTAGGCATGTTTGCTCCTTCAGTAAAGATGCAGGGATTCATCTGCAGTAGATTCATCTCTCTGCATCTTTGCTGTGATTTTGGTAGTACTAGTACTCCTTCCTGGGACCTTAGAGCCCTCTGACTTTCCTTTTATATCTCAAAGGGTTCTGGATAGTGACACAATATTTGAGCTCCTAAGACTGCTTCAGGATGCATAAGATTTTGCTGATATTTGAAATTTGGACTGTTTTTCCTCCCGTTATAATACTTTTGATCACCATGCAATCCTCAAATCTGAGGGCTTTGGTGCTACAGAAATATCCATCATCTGGAGCATTCTCTGAAGATGTATTTTATTACAAAATGAATCCAAAGTACAAACATATCTGTTTGAACAATCATAAATAAGATTTGCAGCTTACACTTCACCTTTACCTCCAGTGTTAACATTCGATATTGTTTCTCTTGTGTCTTATACCCACAGCATATTTATCTCTATTTTAGGTGCCTGCAGTATTGTCTTTTATGTAGGTCATGTAACCAAAGAAATGTCCCTCCTGCATGTTAAAAGTGTCTGTGCAGGTATCTCCAAATGTCCATGAGTGTTGTGGTTTAACCCAGCCAGCGACCAAACCCCATGCAATTGCTTTCTCACTCCCCCACCAGTGGGACTGAGAAGAGAATCAGAAGGGTACAAGTTAGAAAACTTGTAGGTTGAGATAAAGACAGTTTAGTAGGGAAAGCAAAAGCCACACATGCAAGAAAAACAAAACAAGGATTAATTCACTGCTTCCCATGGGCAGGCGGGGGTTCAGCCATCTCCAGGAGAGCAGGGATTCATCTGACATAATGGTGACTTAGGAAGACAAGCAGCATCACTTCAAATGTTCCCCCCACCTTTCTTTTTTCTTCCCCGTGCTTTACACACAGAGCATGATGCCATATGGTCTGGAATGTCCCTTTGGCCAGTTTTCACCACCTGTCCCAGCTCTGTCTCCTCCCAACCTCCCATACACCCCCACATTCCTTGGCAGTATGAAAAGCAGAAAAGGCCTTGGCTCTGTGTAAGCCCCACTCAGCAATGACAAAAACATCTCTGTATTATCAACCCTGTGTTCAGCATGAATCCAAAACACAGCCCCATATCAGACACTGTGACTACCCCAGAAAAAGCCAGCACAGTTATGCAATATGTTACCAAAAATTGCCCCCTCCTGTGTGTTAAATGTGTCTGCGCAGGTAGCTCCAAATGTTTATGAGTCATTTACATGCACATTAAAAACAGAGAGACTGGGGGAAAGAAACTGAGCAGGACATTGATAAAGGAAATTTCAACACTATTATCCTGCAATTACTTTCCCTTTAACTCCTTTTTCTGTCATTATGGCAATGGAAATATGTAATCAATATTGTTTACCTATAGGTTTGGGAATTTCACAAACTTTGAAAGCATCTATTTTAAGGCAGATTCAATTTATGCTCGTTACCTCCGTCTTACATTTTTAACCATGGTAGAAAATGATAAGAGAGATAGAAGAAAAAAGGATAAAATATAAGAGAATAAGATGAAAAAGATCATGTTAAAGGGCTTGTGTTTTCCAAAGAACTTTAAACCGAACACCTAGTATATTATAACTTCATGTAAAGACTTCTAGTAGCATTTCTCTCTTCTTTCCTTTTTTTTTGTTGTAAGAGTTGCAATTCAAATCCCATTCAATTAGATAGCTATTAAATACCCAATGGAAATGATCCTCACAAAATGTTGTTTTTCATAACCTTGGTCTGAACTGGATTATGATGCTGCTGAAAATAACATCCTTCTTTAAACACATTGTCTGTACTTCAGTGTAAAGCTTTTTTCTGAGACTCTTCTGCTTGTCTTCTTACCGAAAATTTAAAGAAACCCTATGGCAGGAAAGAAACCTTGAAGTTAGGCTAGAAGTAGAAGGTACTTAGTCTCGATGGTCTCGATGTCTGGTATGGTGAACCAAAGAATCACAGAATGGTTGAGGTTGGAAGGGAAATTGTCTTGTCCAGCCCTCTGCTCAAAGAACCAGTTAGAGGAGGTTGCCCCTGAAAAAGTCCAAGATATTAAAGTTTTGAATATCTCCAAAGATGGAGACTCTACAGTCTCAGTAGACATCCTATTTCAAAGTCTGCTAACTCTCACAATAAAAATGTGGGGATTTTAATTGTATAAAAAATTTCCCTGGATTTCCTATATCTTAGTTTCTATCAAGTGCCTCTTGTCTTTTTACTGGATAACACAGAAAACAGTGTGGCTCCGAATTCTTTACTGCCCTCCTACCCTGACCAAATCAGGTATCCATACATATGCATAAGATTCCCCTGAAACTTCTCCAGGCTGAACAGTCTGAGCTCTCTCAGCTTCTCCTCAATGACTTAAACTGAAAGACAGTGGCCCTTTGCTAGACTCCAATAAATCCATATCTCTCTTGTTCTGAGGTGCCCAGAGCTGGATGCACTATTTAATTGTTGCCTCATCCACTGTGAAGAGGAGGATCACCTCCCTGCTGGCAACACTTTTCCTAATGCAGCCAAGGATACCATTAGCCTTCTCTGCTGCAAGGTCACGCTGATGTCTCCTTTTCAACTTGGTGTCTGCCAATGTCTCAGGTCCTTTTTAAGAACGCTTCTTTCCAGATGGTCAGCAGGAAGCATTTACTGGTACATGAGCTTATTCTTCCACAGGAATTTCCCTGGGGAAATGTGTGTTTGATCTTGCTGAACTTCATTAGGTTCCTATCTGTCCAGGTCTCCTGCCCATTCATCTGAATGGCAGCACAACCATTGGGAATATCAGTCACTCCTCCTGGTTTTGTCATCTGCAAACTTGCTGATGGTGCATGCCGTCCTGTTCTCTGGGTCATTAATGAAGCTGTTAAACAGCATGGGCCCCAGTATTGATCCCTGATGCACACTGCTGGTGACTGGGTTTTGGGTTTGGGGTTTTTTTTGTATTGGGTTTGCATGGCCAGGTCCTGGTAGAGGGGTGGGACTACAAGGTAGCGTCTTTGAGATGCTGCCAGAAGCTTCCCCCATGTCCAACAGAGCCAACACCAACCAGTTACAAGACAGACCTGCAGATGGTCAAGGCTGAGCCAGTCAGAGATGGTAGTAGCACCTCTGTGATAAGATATTTAAGAAGGAAAAAAAAGTTATTGTGGAGATGTAAGTGTGCTGAGAGAAAAGAGAAGTGAGAATATGTCAGAGAAACAACTCCACAAACAGCAAGGTTACTGAAGAAGGAGGGAGAGGAGGTGCTCCAGGTGCTGAAGCTGAGATTCCCACGAAGTCTGTTGTGAAGACCATGATGAGTCAAGCTGTGCCCATAAATTCTGTAGAGGTCAATGGGGATGCAGAGATCCACCTGTAGCCCATGCCAGAGCAGGTGGATGCCCGAAAAAGGGCTGTGAACCCTTGGGAAATACATGCTGGAGCAGCCTTCTGGCAGGGACCTGTGGGGTCATAAAGGGAGGAGCCCATGCTGGAGCAGATTTTCTGGCAGGACTTGTGACCCAGTAGGGTACCCAAAATTGAGTAGGCTGTTCATGAAGGACTGCATGCCATCAGAAAGGGGCCCACATTGGAATAGTTCATGAAGAACTGTAGCCTGTGGGAAAGACTCCCACTGGAGAACTTAATTGAGAACTGTCTCCTGTGGGAAGAATGCCATGCTGGAGCACAGGAAGGGCTCCTCTCCCTGAGCAGTGACAGAAACAACGCGTGATGAACTGACCATAACCCCATTCCCCACCTCCCTGCACTGCCGGTGGGAAGGAGGTAGAGCCCATGAAGGAGGGAAGGTGTTTTTAAGATTTGTTTTACTTCTCATTATCCTTCACTGACTCTGACAGGTAATTAATTTAATATCCACAAACTCAATCTGTTTTTCCTATGATGGTAGTCGGTGAGTGATTTCTCCCTGTCCTTATCTCAACTCATGAACCTTTTTTTATATTTCCTCTCCCCTGTCCAGCTGTGGCGGGGAGTGTTAGACAGGATTTGATGGATACCTGGCATCCAGTCATGGTAAACCCACCACACCTCCAACAGGACTTTATTCTGTTTGTTACAGCCCAAGAGCTTCAGCATCACACGAAAGTCAATGTATCATTATATAGATTTAGCTGAAGCTTTATCATCGCTCCTAATGCCACAGTGGTGTTCAGTTTTTCACAGGAAATAAACAGCTAATTTAGAATACTTTGAAACACTGTTAATCATACTTGAAGTTTTTAATTACACACAATAATTTTGTAATGTTTTAAACATAATGTATTTATGGAATAATTAATTTATTTGTATGCAAGTAAATGTAATCATATTAATGCTATAAAGACAAATTAAAACACCATATTTCTTCATTATATAAATATCCAATCCTAGAATTGAAATAGCCCCTAAAGTAATTAGAAACAAATGCAGTATTTTTCAAAATGCATATTATCATCACTAGCACATAATCTTGCCAAGTTATTATCATAGTCCCTAATTCTGAGTAAATGCATCATAAAATTCCAAGGGGAGAAAGGGAAAAAAAAAGATTAGAGAAAGCAGCTCTAGAAGAGCAGCTTCATATACTTCAACAGAACTTGGAACATACTTGGATATCAGACTATCAGAAAACAGGAAGAATTTCTTTCTCTTCACAGATATGGGGAGCCATGAGTTTAGGTGCAAGTTCCATGTGAGCGTCTCACAGGACACATAGAAAGGGGAAAGTGGTAGTTCTCCCTCAACTGGTCACCACACAGGTAGTAAAGAACAAAGGCTGAGACTTTCTGCTGCACAACAGCAAATTCTGTCTTATGTCAGTGTAAGGGTTTACTCCTTATTTATCCTGTTCGGGAGAAGAAGCATAAGCTATCACTTAAATTATATGTGAACCAGGACTGTCTAGCTTGCATGAGTCTGACATTTGACTCAGAATGCATGTCTTAACTACCCCAACTTACTGCCCTGACTCCTTGTTCAGAAATCAATTTTTGTCTCTGCATTAAAATTTTAAATATTCTGTCCACTGCAGTCACAAACTCCTCTATCTACTGTGTGCATCCTTAGGATTTCCTACTGCAGTGCAGACCAAACTGTGAGTTGCTGGGCTTTGTAAATCATGATTAGAAGCATTATCCAAGAAACCTGTTCCAATTCAACTCTGAATGTGCATAATAGAAGAAAAGAGTAGCTGGAAAATGGTATTTGCGAGTTGCAAGGCGCAGAAACTGTAATTGCTTATCCAGTATGGAAAAAAACAACATAAATGAGATGTACCCACACATCCGTTTTATACCTAGTTGAATGCATTATCTGACACGAGGTCCAGGCTCAGGGACAGAACCATTCTCATACTGGTGATGTAATAAAGCAGCTACAGGAACACTGTACTGGGTGTAACTGGTAGGCTGGCTGGGTTTCTGGTGGCTGCAGGATGCATTCTGTGGAGAAAACTCTGAGCTACTCTGGACCAGTCACAGCTGGCTTTGGCAAGCTCTGACACTGCCTTAAGCCACTCATCTTGAACTAAAAATGCAGCAAGGCAAGGGTGCCCCCAGTGCCCTGATTTATACCTGCTCAGGAAAGAGCAGCAATTACTGGAGGCATGAAAAAAAATGGAAAAAACACCTCCAGAGAAACTGAGGGAGAATTATAGAGTACATTCACTGTTTTCTTCCCCTGAAACCATGTCCCCCAGAGACGTTGTGAGAGGAATAGAATAGCAACTTAGCCATGTCCACATGGCTCTAGATTCTAGCACCTCTCTCTCTCCAACTAGGACCCATCTGACTTGTCCAGTACTGGACCGAAGAACCAAGCAGGGGAACCAGACAAAAACCTGGAGACAGATGTGTTGTCCTTCCCCCATTCTAAGGTAACCTTGCTTAATGTATCCTCCAATGTAAAGCAACCTGAAATCTGTTGTTGCTTTCAGTGAGTTATCTCTAAAGGTCATATTCCACCTAAATCTTTCTATGGTGATAGTGGTTTGTTGTTTATTTTTTTTTAACTCACATGACATTCAACAATTATTATATGGTGTGTACATAAGTAGTCATGTGATTTAGCCTGAATTCATAAAAAGGTTCAAGTACTGATGTGTAGTCCACAGTTCATCTCTCCTTACCTCTTCCTTCTGTGGTCACTCAGACCATAAACCAAGATCCTATGATAGTCACCAATGCCTCTGTATCCAAAGGAAGGGGCTTAATCAAAAATGTCTAAACTGAGGACAAAGTAGTCTTGTCAGTGTTCTCATTGGGAAATCTGTACAAGAAAAAACCTCCTAATGTTTCTCCAGCACAATATTTCCAAATTGCATCGGTTTTCTCAGGCATGATGTCCACTAGTACACCACTGTGCTCAACCTTATAAAGCCTATCTGCTCTTTAAGGCCAGAGATATAAATATTAAGAGTTTAACATATGGCAAAAGAAAGAAAATGTAAATTTGTCTGTCTCAGGTGCTAGCTACACATGTCCTTGTTCTACTGCCTGAAATACTCCTTCTCCTTGAGATTTTGTAGCCATGACTAGAAAACTTTCTTTGCTAGTCCTACCGTGTCTACACTAACAAGTATTCTGTATTTTAATACATTTTGTTGCTATCTCAATTTCTGGAGGAACAAGAAATATTTTCCACAGACCTGGACTCAAGGTCACATGTCAAGTACTCACTTGTATTAGTTTGGTTATGGTTAGACTTAACAAAAGCAGACTGGTCACATCCATGCAATGAGTTCTTGTCCCTGATTTCGTAAATGCACATTAGGTAGTCTCAATGAGTTGGTTTTACTCTGGTGTAGTTTTCTGGTTTCAAGATTTTGAAACAATATTTTTGCACACCACAAGGGCAGCATTTTTGTCACATGATAGCACAATTTTTTTTATGGGTACTGCAGTGTGATATAAATACATGTACAGGCGTCAAAGGGTACAAAGCTTACACGGCTGACATTTGAGGAATGTGTATGATTAAAGACAAACCCTGGCTCATCTAAGTATTGTTTTTGGTAGCAATTGTCTGTACTTGTTGGCTTTGAAATTGCACAAAGCAGAAACAGAAAAAAGCAGCATGGTGGACTGTCCAGAAAGACAGTGTTCAAGCTTGCTTCATAATATTTTTCTTTAGTAGCACAAATATACTGAATTATTTTCCTGAAAATTCAGGTTAAAATTGGATCTTTGAAGGAAAACTTCCAAGATAAATAACTTGTTAGCATATTCTGAAAGCATTTCATTCCAATTATTTTCAGAAATGTTATTTTACTGGTTAATCTAAATGTAAAAAGTGAAAGTCTGGCACAGACTCACTTGTATATGATGTTAATGTTCATTACATCGGAATCAATTTTCTATGAAAATCCCCCAGTATTCTATGGTAAAAAGTATTAATCTAACCTTTGAAATACTAAAATAAGAAACTTGTTTTCTGTGATATTCACCATCTCAATAAAGCAGACATCTACAGATATGCATTATGTTTTGTAGCACTGATTTACTAGGCTTCACGGATTCAAAATACCAACACCCATTCCTCAGCACTTCTGCTTTACCTCTGCACTAAGCCTAACAGGCTGCTTGATGCCTATTTTTATTCATTAATTGCTGATATTTGGCCAACAACAAAAATTACTGTTTTTCTAAACTCTTCACTCCTGCAAAATCTCCCTAAGCACTTGGTTCTTTACTTGTATTACTTTGTTCCTTCTCTTGAAGTATCATATTCCATAAATGAAGGTCTTTGGGGTCTTCTTGGAGAGCTTTCTCCTAACTTCCTAGGGTCTTTTTCTTATTTGAAGGGGCATATTCCCCTCTTGCAGAGCAAATTTCTCCTCACTGAGGGAATTTTTTCTTCACAAAGTGCTTTTTCCCCTACCTGGATAGCTTTGTTGTCCTCTTGAAGAGTTTTAAGCTAGTCCTTGAAGGCTTTGTATTTTTCTCATAAAGCTAAAATCTCATGCTGAAGAGCTTTTTCCTTCAATGAAAATGCTCATTCTTATTCTTTGAGAGCCTTAATCTCTTCTCTAAGGGCTTTATTTTGTTGGCAGGCCCTTTGCTGTTTCTCAAGGTTCTTTGTTTCCTCTGAAGAGTCCCTGTGCTTCTCTTGAAGGATTTTTTTCTGTTCCCAAAGGACTTCGTTCTGTCTGTGGGCATTTTGATTCTCCTGATAGAAGGCTTTGTTCTCAATATGAAAACTTTGTTCTTTAGCTAGAAGATTTTGATTCTGTTCTTGAAAGGCCATATTATCTTTCCAGTTTGGTTAAATCATGGCATATGAGAGGAGATGGCAAATAGGGACAGCAGTGATAAACTGCTGATTTTCCTTGAAGAATATTTATCCTTTGAGCCAGTCACTTTCTCACTTAGCTGCACCACTCAGGGGCTGTGCTATGGTCCAGGTGGGTGACTCCATTCTTCATAAGCAGTAGTCATGGAATGGAGAATAGAGGTTAAGTGTCCATGCATAACAAAAAAGTAAGTAAATAAATAAATATAGTACTAAATCTAAAATAAAAATAATAGTAAATCAATACTGGCATTTGACAAGTACTGTATATTTTTTCATGTGCTGAAGTATGTATAGCATATTAAGTTTCACAAGGCTAACTTATATACAGATATTTCCTTTTAGAGTCCTTTTAGAGTCTAAAAACTTTGTCAATCTTTCTCATTATATAACTTGAATAAATAACTGAGGTAAGCCGGCATGAAACACTTTTTATTGTTGTTTATTCCTTATTCTACCCTGCTGTGACAATGTTATATTGTTCGGATTGGAGTAAATGTACAGACTAAGTAGGATTTTTATAAGTTTAATTTCAATATAAAGGACAATATTGTGAAATCAAGCATGCTTTGGATATGTGCCTGGTGTTTGCTGGGAAACACTAAACAATTAGCTAATATGTAGCTCAATCATAAAATTTACACATACAGTTAAATACATACACATATTCCAGATGTTCAGAGAAACTCTATTACATCTGTGAAGTATCCAGAAGAAAAATTATGATAAATTGAGGAAATCAGACTGTTGTGTTATCCTTGAATCAGTTTGCCATCTGGCAGCTCATGGCAGATCTGTCAGTGAGGCTATCCTCAATGATGTCATTTCAAAAGGCACAGCAGCAGTGACACAGCATTAAGTGGCAATGGTCATCAAATAAACTGTCTCCATCTGAAGTAAATCATAAGGGTTTGTATGGCTAGAATTCTCTAGCAAGTCAGTCTTTGTTTTCATCAATATTTTCTTCATAATTCTCCATCCATTATGTTCATTCAAAACATTATATGCCATCTGGCTAAATTTTTTTTGCCATTGGTATTGATGGCTGCCACGAAATATTTTCTCACATTGACTCTGAAAGCAAGATTTTACTCCTAGCTACCTAGGCACAAATTTGGGGTGACTGCATTTGGACTTATTTCAGAATTACAGAAATTCCATAGATGAAACCATATATGGTCTCTATATTATTCAAATTAGACAGGATTAGTATTCAGAATTACAAATGTTTGAGTATATTTAGCAAATACACATGAAAGGTTAGAATTAAATAATAAAAGACTGTGATGGTAGGGTGTCTGCAATCTTCATTGCCTCTTGGGCAACATTCTCTTTTTCCAACTCAAACAAGATCCATGTATTTTATGACAACCACTTTGCTTTGTTTGAAAAGAGGATAAATTACTTCAGACATATGAACATCTTAGATTACACCGGTAACTTGTCTGCTCCTTATGAATTTTGGGGGGGCAGAGGAATACTGTATTCCAACTAAAGTATAAACCTGTTTCCAATATTTGTTATCCGATCAAAGCAACTGATATGTGGGGTTTTTTTAATCATGCACTATGTGCTCAGGATATTAAAAAAAGTCCAGTGAGCTTACAATGAGATTTGGCAATTCTGTTTTAAATCACCACACACCTCACATCGTCTCTTTGTACTGTCTCTCAGCTCTGTTCTGTATGTTAATTAGGTGGGGGACTGAAATATGGCATGTAAAACGCTCAGTAATCTCAGGAGATGAATATATCCAATTCCCACTGAAAACTTTACAGGATGATCAGCCCTCTGAATCCTTTTCTCCAGGATATTTGATTCCCTTGCCTGCTCACGCAAATTAAATAGGCAATGCAGATGAATAATACTGAAACCTATAATATCAAACAAGATCAGTATCTTGTTCATATATCTTTCCCAGTCTTTTTACCTCACTTTAACTGCTCAAGAACTATTTAAATCTTATTTCTTCCATGCTTATCACCAAGGTATGTCTGAACATTATAGCTCAGTTAATTTTTTTTCAGCTTCTTCAAAAATGTCATAGTGATTAAAAAAAGGTAGTTTAGATAAATTGGTAGCTCTTGTAGTTGTTTCCATATTAAAATGTAAAGTTTAAAGTAACACTGGTTATTTCGACATGTAGGCCAATTCCTTTTATAATTTAGGAATATAAGTAGTAGGAAGAAGCTGTCAGTTTCAACAAGTGACAAAGACTAAAGCCATATTTCCTCCTCAATTGACATAGTAAAAGAAAGGATAATCTGAACTTGGAAAAGAGGGAATTTTATGAATGCACTCCAGAGTTGACTAAAACAATGCAGCTGAAATTATACCAACAATTATTTGCTCCACTAGAAATTAATATAAACTTCTCCTAACTCAGCTTCATGATGTCTTCTCGAGTCCTGTCACTGGTCTTGACAGTGAAGGGATTGGTACCTGCCCCTGTGCTTCCCCTCATGAAGATGTTTAAGACTCTGAGGAGGCCTCCCCTCAGTCTCCTCCAGGCTGAACAAGCCAAGCGACCTCATCTACTTCTCATAAGGCTTCCCCTCTGGACTCTTCACCATCTTCACGGCCCTCCTCTGGATGCTCTCTAATAGCTCAATGTCTTTCTTAAGCTGTGGCACCCAAAACTGTACACAATATTCAAGGTGAAGCCGCCCCAGTGAAGAACAGAGCAGGACAATCCCCTCCCTTGCCCAGCTGGCGATGCTGTGCCTGATGCCCCCCAGGACAGGTCTGACCCTCCTGGCTGCCAGGGCACTGCTGACTCATGTTGAACTTGGCATTGACTGGGACCCCCAGGTCCCTTCCTGCAGTGCTGCTCTCCAGCATCTCATTCCCCAGTCTATACACATAAACTGTATTGCCCGGTAAAAGGTGAGGAATCCGGCACCTGCCCTTGTGGAGCTTCATACGGTTGTTGATTGCCCATTTCTCTAATTTGTCAAGGTCTCACTGCAGGGCCTCTCTGCCCTCAAGGGAGTTGAGCACACTGCTGTTTTGTTATCAAAGTACACGTGAAATATAGAGAATGCAAATAGTTCTAAGAGCTCTAAGATAACTAAAATAGAGATTAAAACACTGCATTTTACTATTGTAAGTAATTTTTGTAGTGAGCTCTATGACTTAAGGCAACAAGGGTATATCATTGCAATGCATGCTGCAGATGATTATTTCAATGGGACAATGCATGTAAAACCTAATATAACAGTGAAAATAGTGGCCTAGGCAAACTGATTTCAGTTTACTAGTTCTTGATTCTGGTTGTTCTGATCAGAAAGTAAAAATTACTCTTTTCAAAATAAAGGTTTAGTCTAGAAATTTTACATTACAGTGAAATGCAACAATCCAGACTTTTTTATGATACCCAGTCTGAGTGGATGTACAGCAAAACAGCACATACACAGCATCTGTGAAAGATACAGAAAAAAGATTTGAGTTCCTGCTATAAGCTATGCAAAAACTGATCTATAAACCACTCTCACTTAAAACCTTTTTGAGTGCCTCCACTGCCCGCATTTAGCTCTACTGCTCAGTGGAAATGAGTAGCAGAGCAGGTATTTTCTTAATTTTCCAGGTGACACTAGCTAACAATTCTGATCAAACTCTGACCCCAAAATAGCTAGGCCTACAAAAAAATGTCAAGTACATGCAAAGAAAAACAGCATAGTTCAAAAAATAAGCTTATAAAATCAAAATCACACCCATTTTACAGCTTTTATTACATATGCCAGTTGCTGCTGGATAAACCTAAAAACTCAGACTGGAACCTAAAAACCTAACTACTGTATTTGGCCCATCTGGCACTTTTACCATTCTGACAATTTTATGCTGATGTGGCTTCTTTTTTAGGTCATTCAAACTCATGATTTTCTCTCCCTGGTGGATATAAAATTTATGTTGTTGCTTCCAGGAGAATGAAAACCTGGACTAAGACAGATCTTTGCTCTACCTGCCGGAGATTAGCAGAGTACCGCAGAGAGCAAAAGCTGATGGTGCTGTACATCTGTGCATTCAACATTCAGTGGCACTAAGCCACCAGTCTCTTTTCTGCATGACTAACTGACTAATCACTTTACTTGGCCTTTCTGAGTCCCTTCAATTAATGCAATGTGCAGTTGCACACAGTAATGGAGTCACCCATACAGAACAGAATCTGGGCCAGAATTAGGCTCTAAGTCCCAGAAGCACCTGTTACAAATACAAAATGTCCAGATGGTCTGGTCTTTGTGGGAAAGTGTCAAGAATTGACTTATCTGTCTTTCTTACTTTTGGTTTAAGGTCATAAACATGATTCTTTTGAACCAGAAAGCCAGTCACATTTAGGAAAAAAAAAAACAACAAACCAAAACAAAACCAAAAAAGGAAGGAAGGTAGGAAGGAAGGAAGGAAGGAAGGAAGGAAGGATGGAAGGAAGGAAGGAAGGAAGGAAGGAAGAAAGAAAGAAAGAAAGAAAGAGAGAGAAAGAGAGAAAGAGAGAAAGAGAGAAAGAGAGAAAGAGAGAGAGAGAGAGAGAGAGAGAGAAAGAAAGAAAGAAAGAAAGAAAGAAAGAAAGAAAGAAAGAAAGAAAGAAAGAAAGAAAGAAAGAAAAAGAAAGAGAAANNNNAGAAAGAAAGAAAGAAAGAAAGAAAGAAAGAAAGAAAGAAAGAAAGAAAGAAAGAAAGAAAGAAAGAAAGAAAGAAAGAAAGAGAAAATGGAAAACCTACTCCATTTGTAAGTCTTAATAACCCAGTCAAGCTCGTTGTAATCATGTTCTGGGCAGGCAAATGGGATTAGCCTGTGATTACAATGCAGCCTTCAATATAATTAGATAGATTTATTTAAACACAGCTGCAAACCATAAAAATGTGAAATATTTAGTGACTGTGAATTCCAGAGTTTGGACATCCAAACTTAAATCTCCTATCATCTATTTCGCTTTGGTTTTGCTTAGAAACACTAGAAAATACTGCTCTTCTTACACTCTCTCTTTCTTTTTTTTTAAAATTTTTTTTTAATTTTTAAATTTTTTTTTAAATTAATATCAGTTCTTTGGGTTTATAACAGTGAGGATTGTTCCTGAATGTTAATTCACTTTCTAACAGTGCACTGCTTCATTCATGAATGTCTTTTCTCCGTTGGCAATAACCATGGAGTTTGCATTCCATGCCTTCTGAGCTGCATGACATGGAGAAAGAAATACAGAATTTTATGTCCAATCCTAAAAGCAGTTAGGATGTCTCAAGAAATAACCAGGAAAAATGGCAGTCATGGCTTCCTAGTAAGATTATTTTAATGGAACAAATAATGGATAATGTTAACAGCAGTGTAAGTAATAACCACCTGATTTATACATTGCTGAAAGCTCCTATTTTCCTATTTTATCTCCTTCCTTCCTTCCTTCCTTCCTTCCTTCCTTCCTTCCTTCCTTCCTTCCTTCCTTGCTTNTCCATGGAAAAGGCAGCCTCGGCTCGCTGGGAGATTTCCTTCCTTCCTTCCTTCCTTCCTTCCTTCCTTCCTTCCTTCCTTCCTTCCTTCCTTCCTTCCCTCCCTTTCCCCCTCTGTCCTCTTTCTTCCTCTATATACCACTCAGTGTGAGAGTAGTAAGAGAAAGAAAGAGCGAGTTGAGGAAGGGAGAGAGGAGGCTATTTCAGTAGAAGGAAAAATTGAATAAAACGTATTTTCTGCCCACCAATTATTTCACTTGTATCAAATATTTGTTATTCTACTTAATGTCTGTAAACTTTAAAAGCCTAAAGCACTAACTGCCATATCACTGCATGTTCACTTAACACAGAAAAAGAAAACAAAATTAGCTTTCTGAGTTCCCAACTCGAATTTTAACAAGAGTAGTAATGAATTCATATCAGTCATATGGGAAGCATGCCTATTTTTATTATTCATAAGAGCTGAAATAATATTGGCTACTATAAATATGTAGGAGACATCCAGTATTTTTAATCATTAATTAAAGTAACTAACTGCTACCAGCAATAATTATGGATTTTTTGTAGTTGATACATTATTTTTGTTAGACTTTTGAGAAACTTCAATACTTACTGAAGAAAATTTCTGTATTTTCAATGGCTCAAGAGACATATGCTACTTGAAATAAATCTAAGTGAATTGATTCACATGATGTTTTAAAATGTGAATAATAATCAATATTTTACTGGATTTTTGGAACACTCTTTTCACAGAACCAATATTTGAATTTTAAAATGTGAAAAGACCATGGAAGTGGCATGAGGAAAGGATTATCTCAAGGACAGAAAACACAGTATTTGCTCTGAGTTGTAAAAAGTGATAGGAAAGCTAAGATGTTATTTTTGTAAAACAAATGGAAATACAATATAGGGCGCTGTTGTTAACATTTCAGAAAGGCTGAGTCATGCCTCATTATGCTTCATCCTCACTTTATTTACGTGGAAAACAGACGAAATACTGCATACCCTAAGTTCTAAGTAAGAACAGTGGATCCACTAGGGAAGGGCTACAGCTGTGGGCATTTACCTGGACATTTTCTTTAAAAGCGTATCTGTGCACTCACCTGGTTGTATCTGAGCAGTCAGATGTGGAGCAGAGCTCACCTTCAAAGCCACATATGTAAGAGGGCATCATAAGAGAAAAACACTGGGCCAGGTCCAACAACCTGACAGAGGTGAGGCTGCTGCAGCTCCATCCTCCCAGATGCAACCTGTAGCAATGCTGAGCATATACAAACAGCATATAGATCACTCATGTTCACCACATACATCATGGAATCATAGAATGGTTTGGGTTGGAAGGGACCTTGTAGATCACCTAGATCAATCCCCCCGCCATGGGCAAGAACACCTTTCATTAGGCCAGGTTAAGCTCAAAGCCCCATCCAACCTGGCCTTGAACACTTCCAGGGATGGAGCAGCCACAACTTCTCTGGGCAACCTGTTCCAGTGCCTCATCACTCTCACAGCAAAGAATTTGCTCCTAATATCTAGTATAAACCTACTCTATTTTAGTTTGAATCCATTCCCCCTTGGCTCTTGTCAATAGTCCATCTCTGTCTTTGTTGTAGGTTCTCTTCAGGTACTGGAAGGCTGTGATTAGGTCACACCCCACTTTTTTTCCAGGGTGAAAATTTTTTATACATATATATACAAATGTCCTGAACAGCAAACTACCAACCCATGACTGGGCTTTTTTTACCTCCTTACTCATTTATCCATCCTTGTTCCTCCCCAAATTACCTTAATCCATCTTTCCTTTGATTCCTCCTCACAACATCCCATACAAAGTCATGTGCACTGCCAAAACATTCACCCTCTCAACCACTAAGTGGCCCTGTTACCACCTGTCACTGAAGGTGGGGTAACTGAGGTTCTTGTCAATAATAAATCCCTTGGGGTGGATTAGAGTGAAATGACACTGAATGACTTGTGTTTATATATGTATATGTATAGCAGATCTATTTTAGAAAAATTTGGTTGCAGTGGAAAGGGGGTATGTAACTGTTTTGGTTATTATCTATATAAAAGAATGAAGACATAACTTAAGAAAATATATAAGGAAAAGAAAGAAAGAGAAAGAAAGGATAACAGTAGGTAGCAAAGATATCACCACCTGTGGATCCAGTGACAAGGCTTGATTGTTGCAATTTCTGCATCCATTGGTCACACTCCTGATCCATCAGGCATGGAGGAAGCTCCCAAACCACAGAGTTCAACGAGTTAATATTCAAGTGGGAATGCCCAGGTACCTCCTCCGGGGCGGGGGAAGTTTTACACTGTCTGTTGCAACACTGTGGATCATGTGCAGTCCTCTGGTGGAAGGCCCCAAAAATGAGTCTGGGGGCACTTTTGGGATATTTGATGGTTTATGACCTCTTCTAAGACACAACAGCTGCCTCTCACCTCAGCATAGTTGCTGTTCCATCAGAAGGGATGAAAACCCTCAAGCCTATGTGTGAATGTCCCAATACCTTCCCAGGGGGAAGTTTTACAACTGAGACAGTTGTGTAAGAGAGGACACTGGCATGATAAAAAGCACTATCCCACCTTGGAGGATCTGGTTTTTATCAGACTCATGGCTCGAAACCAGCTTCTTGCTAAACAAAGGTTGGTTTGTCCTGGTCATCAGTAATGAGGGCAGAGTATTATTGGGACTCCCCTTCCTGCTATTGTCTTTCTGTGCTCTGTTGTGGTTGTGGAGGTAACCTCTTACCACATCAATTAGTATGTATATCTGCTAGTACACAAACACAGTGTGCTCAGTAGTCTGCTCCTAGAGGCCAGCTTTCTCCATTGAAAAATGTGAACTGACTGAGAGCAACTGTGAGTAATCACAACCGCAAAAAATATGTATTTTAAAGCCACCACTTCTATTGGACAGGCATGATGGTGGTGGAACTGCTGCGCCAACTGCTGTGTCATCATCCATGCAATTGTTTTAGAGCAAGGAATATTGCAAGAATTTAGCTGAACTTTAACACGAATAGTTATGCAAAAGAAATCTATTTATCTTCCTAAATAATAGCAGTTAATAAATGACTCTTTCTAGCCGTTAACTGCAAACTATATATATAATATAAACATATTTATAAATTTATATATGCCATTTTATATATACACTATAATAGATACATGCAATATTATATTTGTATGATTAAAAATGGCAAATTAGGTGGTTTCATGTCTTTTTTTCTCTTTATTTCCATCTCATAGTGAAATTTATCCCACCTAAATTCTGATGTCTAATAGCTAAGCATTTAAATCCAAATAAGTCATGACAGACTTTCTCCATAGTCATGTCAGAGAAATACATACCTCCAAGGTGAGATATATCTGTTAACATAGGCATCTAAGAGAAGTAAAATGAATCAGTACTGTCATGTAGATGGGCTTACTTCTGTTCATTAATTCAAGCTGACTAGCATAGCTTAGCTATCTGTATTTTAGGTAAATAAAGTAGTTAGAATCCAGCATCACGTAACAAAGGTAGAAAGAAGCTGTCAGAGAAGATCTTCACATCCATCTCAAATGTGAAATTTTCTTTTATTACATCCTTTCCATAAGGCAAAATGCAATAAATGATCCAGAAATTAAATGTTGATAGCATTTTCTATTTCCTTTGAAAATGACTTTGTAAAATTCATAGTCATGGGCACACAGGTCATTTAAGAGAATAAGACCTAATTTCCTGGAACATACCAAATCAGTATCTGACAGGGAAAAGACATTTTTACAGTATCTTCCTAACTTGATTTGACATAAATATGAAGGAAGAATTAACATCCCGAAGCATGTCATGCCTCCACTCCTACCTGTTCAATCAGTGACAGGCTGAAACTGTAGCTCTGCTCATCATTCTTAATAATAGCATAAGATCCTTTGCTCAAAGATGCATGTGAAATCAAAGTCCCCATTTAATTATACTTGCTTAAAAAAAACCCCACAACCTTTCTAAGAATCATTAACAGTTTGCAAAACTCAGACCTTTTCATCGGCATCTGCCTTTCTGAATAAACACCATGACAGAACCTGAAGTCAGAAAAATACCCCACATTTGGATTAGTTGCATAGAATCCCTTCACAATAAAAGGGATAAATACATGTAAAAGATGTAATCCATCTTGTCTGAAATTTGGTATCTAAAATAGACTGTATCAATTGTTCCTCATTGTGGGAGACTGAGGAGGAGCAGTTGACTGGCCCGAAACAACCAGTTGGGAAGTGATGTGGAACAGGGTGAGCTCCGCGTAGGTAGGATGGGGCAGTGTTCCATCTGGCACCCTTGAGCCTTGTTGGGCTGCGCTGTGAAGCACGTGAGCATTGGAAAAGTCAGAGCCAACCCTCATTGTAATGGGGGTGGTCATCTGCAACGGCCAGCTGGGAACATTCTGGCTCTGGGTAAAATGCAGGCACGAGACTTTAGCGCTGAAATCAGCATAAGCTCTCCTGGAGGAGGCCCTCAGCAGACAAGAACAGATAAATGGACGGTGATGTGAGTTGTGTGGCACACTCGACTACCCTGGATTTGAAAGCAGCTGAGACAATGCTGAATCCTAGAGTGGTGACTATCTACCTTTCTCTTTCTCTTTCTCTTTCTCTTTCTCTTTCTCTTTCTCTTTCTCTTTCTCTTTCTCTTTCTCTTCCTTTCTTCTCCTATCTTGTCCTTAAAAGATACTGTAAGCCAGACCAAAAATTTCCTGTCAATGCCTTGTTAAGTGCCTTGTTGTGTCTGGCTAAGTTAAAGATTGTTAATTTAAAATTTGCCAATGTTATATTCAGTTGGAATGTTCTAAAGGTTGCAAGAAAAAGTTGTTACTGAACCTCCTGAGAATTTTGTTGTTTTTCCTATGTGCCACTCAGACTAAATCCAACTACATTCCCCTTAACCCTACAAGCAGACTTGTGGCATTACATTCGATTATTGTTCATCTTTGAATACAGAAACCTAAAGTGACTTGCTCAATTGTAGGTATGTGTTCAGAATCTTGTCCCAATTGTTCTGAATATTCTCCTCCACTTGGTATAAAAAATCATTAACACACTACTTGGTATAAAAATCACTGCAACTCTTTCTTTTTGCTGAAACCAGTATTTCACAATACATTTCTTCAGATGACATTCAGTTGTGGGACCAAGAAAGTATAGATTAGGTTGTCTCCAGAAGACCAAATTGAGTTGCTGTATATAGATGGGCTTTTTACTAAAAATATTTGAAGGAAGTTTTAAATTTCATGAAATAAAAGAGAAACTACAGGCAGGCAATTCAAGGTCCCTTTACTTGCTGTATTTGCAAAGGTGATTCCATGTTTTGAACTCTTCTGTTTTATACTGGATTGATAATAGAAAAACAAACTCATATACCTAAACCCAGGGTAATTATGTTCAAATCAACCTGTACTACTTACTGCATTGCTTTTATGTCTCCATTATGTCAGGGTTTTTTTATTGCTCACATCTAAGAGAAAACACAAAGGGGCACGATTTAGCTTCAGAAAAGCCTATGAAATATGTATGGCTCCTACACATAATTAATTTGTCTGCAAATTCCACCTTAATTAATGTATATATTTTTCTCATATCAAAGTGTTTAAAGTAAAGAAAGTTTAGGCTTGAACTGGTCCTTTCAATTCATACATATTTCAGTTACAATTATGGGGGAAAGTAGTATTGAATTCTCCTTCTATGACAAAGTGACTAGCTTAGATGAGGGAAAGGCTGTGCATATTGTCTATCTAATGTAAAGCATTTGACACTGTGTCCCACAGCATTCCCCTGGAGAAGCTGGCTGCACATGGCTTGGATGGATGCACTCTTTGGTGGGCGCAATACTGGCTGGATGGCTGGGCCCAGAGAGTGGTTGGTGGCTGGTCACTAGTGGTGTTCCCCAGGGCTCAGTATCTGGGCCAGTGCTAACATCTTTATTGATGATTTAGATGAGGGGATTAAATGCATCCTCAGTAAGTTCAAAGATGACACCAAGTTAGGTGGGAGTGTTGATCTGCTGGAGGGTGGGAAGGCTCTAAGAGATCTTGACAAACTGGAACAACGGGCTGAGGACAACTGTATGAGGTTCAATAAGGCCAAGTGCCGGGTCTGGCACTTCAGTCACAATAACCCCATGCACACTACTGGCTTGGAGTACAGTTGCCTGAAAGCAGCTCAGCAGAAACGGAATTGGGGTTGCTGGTCGACAGCCAACAGATATGAGCCAACAGTGTGCCCAGATGGCCAAGAAGGCCAATGGCATCCCATCTTGTACCAGAAATAGTGTGGCCAGCAGGACTAGGCAAGAGATTACTCCACTGTACTCAGCACTGATGGGACCACATCTATGCTCATGCATGCTGAATGTTAGGTACAGTAAGATCAAGCATTCTAGTGTGAGAGTGGACTGAAAAAGTCATGTCATCTAATTTCAGAATGGGCTTCGCTGTTACAGGAGTTGAGACTCTGTTCACAATTTCCTGGTGTTGAAATGAAAAGCACTGAAATTTAGTATTTTAGTAAATAAGATATTTCTGTATTCATGAATTAAACAGTGGCACAGAATCTTCTCAGGCTGAAATTTGACCATCTATCCAGCTGTGCTCTTAAAAAGGTCTTTGACACGTGTTTTGATCATGGGCATAATTTAGAACTAGGCATGGACCATGGAGCATATCCAGCATTGGTTGTTTTGGAAATTCGGAGTTTAAGACCATTGGCATAGGATGTTCTGTTCCACTTTGTCTTGGTGCTAGCTTAGTTTGCTGGCACACATGCAACCCAGACAGTTTCCCTGATTTTAATTTGAGGATAGGTTTTTAATGTATTCTTTGCATTTTATTTTGGTTTCAAACTCATCAAGATAGACTTTGTGTATCACAATAATAGGTATCAAAATCTTTCCATGTGTTTTACAGGAATTCAAAGTGAGTGATCCTAGTTTGTAAATTCAGTTCTGTGCCCAAGCTTCTTTGTGAACAGGAGTCATAGCTAAGCAAAACCTATCTTATGACAAAGAAGAGTGTCGTAGTCTAGTGAAGATTTTTTTTCCTTTACTCTGTCAGATAGAAATTCTGCTGTTAAAGAGGTTTTACTCATGATTTACTAAATGGGGAGCAGGTGTTAATTTTGATTTTTTCCTGGTTTAAGTTAGAGCAAATGTTGCACCTCCAGAAGGATATTAATATCATGAACCCATCTAGGATAGCTAGAAAACACCTTGGCAAACTTTTATTGTTTTGTGTTTCTTTTGTTACTCTAAACTTTTCAGCCAAATTCAATCTTCTCTGAATTCTACCTCTCTTGGGAAAGCTAGTATTTTAAAAAGGAAATAACCAATTGACAACATTAATAACTGGGGCAGAATAGACTGCATCTGATTATCAAGACTGAATGACAACATTATCTAGATGACACAAAATGCTTGGATCAAAAAAACAGTTCTAGTGCCAGGTGAAAATGTTATACATTTTGTTGATATGATATTACTTTATTTTTTTTAAGAATAGATGTCATCAGATATAACTAATTACTTATTTGAGGTCATCTTTTCCCTTATTATACACAGCCTGCTCAGTACAGTTCCGAAGATGGAAAATAGTTTTTTAGTAATTAAATCTTTACCTCCATGTACTCCCTTTAGAGGAGTAATGCATGCAGAGTCTTGCTGAAATCTTGAAGCATGTGCAGTTTGTTGAGAAATATGTAACTTGGAAAACAGGAACAGCAATTCCAGGAGAAATTCTGTTTTTACATAATTCATTAGGCCTCTTTATCTTTTCTTCTCCCAGTGGCCTGGATGTGTGTGACCTTAATAACTTCAGTGATATCACCTCTAAATTACAGGGCAATGAGAAAAGTCATGCCATCAACGGTACATTGTGCCTGCCTGAAAGGTTGTCTTAGAGGCTTTAGAGATGAAATCCAAACAGCTTTCTAAAGTGAGACTTTTTTTTCCTGTGAGGTCCTTG
The DNA here is from genome assembly GCA_013397865.1 of Struthidea cinerea. NCBI lineage: Eukaryota > Metazoa > Chordata > Aves > Passeriformes > Corcoracidae > Struthidea > Struthidea cinerea. Next base: position 617,968 of record VZTI01004351.1, read on the forward strand.
TAGACAAAAAACAAACACCTTGATTGCAGACAACTTATGGTCTTAGTACTATACTGCAGCATGCTTATCTTCTGGTCCTGCTTGTGCACGCAAAACACAAACAGAGAGCTCTCCTAGCAGAGTCACTGTTTGCATGGATAGAAAATTTAATCTTGAGGGACGTTTTAGGGGGTAACTGAGGCTGACGTCTGTTACCTACATGATTCTTACCAAAAGTGAAGGAAGGTGTGTAATTCTAGTGTCTGAACACGGTGTCAGATATTATATATTAACATGTGGCTGATACCTGCCAGACACAGACTTCCCAATCCTCCTTAAGGTTCTGTGTCATGTATGCCAGTTCCATGCATGTGTTGGATGCATCTTAGTAATTTAAATGGTGCTACATGACATATGACTACATGACATGACCCAATTTGTTCCCTTGATTTGCCATGTGAATTAACCTTGAATTGCAGACATGGAATCCACATAAAGTTACAAAATCTATGGGAAGAAGAACATTCAAGCAGAGACAGGTAATATTCTAAAGTTTCACAAGCTCCTTTTAGTTCGTAAAAACCTGCCAAAGTTTGAATATGTTAAATGTTATCTCAGCCCTGTAAGGCAGAAGAGCAAGTTGAAAATCTCAGTGGCAGTCTCCTCTAAAATGTCTTAACGTATCAAACTTAGCCTGACTGCTGCCACTGTGGTTGTATTTATTTATTTATTTAAAATGCTGTACTGACAGACTCACCTTTCTCTTTCTGCTGTTATCAGAAGCAGAAACAACAAATGCCTTTATCTTCCTCTATTCTTCTTTAGTTTCCCCGAAAGGCCAGAATGCATCTTTTATCAACCATTTCATTTACAGCATGTTCTCTCTTCTTTGGCTTCTGATTTTTTCTCTGACCTATTGGATCCTTTACTGGCAGTCCTTGTCAGCTATCACTCATTTTAGCAGCTAAAATTTGTTTTGTAATACTGTCCTCATTGTGTCAATTATCTCCTGCTCAACCCTATAAAAATGTGCGATGTAAGCACAGGCTTTTGCCTGTTAACCACACTGCACAAGGGAGTGCTGTTTAAATAGGTACTGCAATGGAAGAAACATGTATGTACAAAATAGTGGCTGCAATTAAGACTGAAATACACAGCGATATCTGGATAACTTATGAACATCTGAACGTACTTGATGCAAGCCTAAATGTTTAACAATCATTTTTATGAAGAGTTTGGGATTAGTTTTTCATAATAATCATGGGTGTGTCACATATATTGCAAAATGCAGTTATTACAGAAGTTAAACGGAATAATTAAAACTTTTTTGTATTTTGATATTGAATTAGGAAGGATTTAAATCCACATTATGAATATATTTTCAAGGTATAAAAGATGTGGTTTCTGATAGTTTCTGATAAAAAGCAATATTTCGTAGGAATAATTTCTTCCTGCTCGTAACTGCTGTATAGGAGCACAATGTTATAATATTGTGTATCTCTGTGAATGCAGTGAATTCATTGCTTATAAATAGACCTGCACAACAAAATTCCTCTGTTCAAATGATAGATATTTATTCAGCTGCACTTTTCTTCATTTTACCAAGGACAGGAATTGCAAATTACATACATAGCATACATTTTATAGGCTTAGAAAATCTTTATATCCCTCCTGCAATATAGTTTTGAATGCCAGTGTAGTGAAAAGCAGAATCACTAACTGACAAGAAATCATTTGTATCCAGAATTTCAAAGCATTAGACTCTAATGTTTAGAGCAGACATAGAATCTCTTTTTGCAGAAGTAAGAATGCTCGATACTTTCATGTAGTGCAAGATAAGTAAATTAGTATTACTACAGATTACATAATGCATTTATACTTGTTATTTCTGAATGAATAAGAAAAGACTTTTACTCAGGATTTTTGACAAGTACTCATTTTTCTGCTGTGCTAATTTTACTTCCTCAACATACTATTTTGGAGGACTGAGAAAAATTAAGAAATAAAATTTTCTGAAAGCTAGGATATTTATAAAATGTTTTACATTGAGAACTCTTTACTTATAAATAGAAAATCCCAATAATCTAAAGCTCTTAAACAAAATGTTAAGTTCTTGTTTTGTTTTCATGGCTTGCAGTCCAGATATTTATTTGTTTCTACCAAAAACTAATGTTAAAATTAAGTGGATCACAGTGATAAACTCTAATAAAACTATCCAATCTCTGAAATGCTAGCCTGCCACGCATATCCCAAGGAGTTTGGATAGATTTTCATCATTTGGGAATGCCATAGAGATCCTCATGTCTCTGGATATCAGAACAGTTTTTACACAAACAGCTAATGTAACACTTTTTTGCCATGTAAAGTAAACATTACCACAGAGGAGACTTAAGTCAAAAAAAGTGTGTATGTGAGAGGCAAAAATCAGATAATGATTTGATGTACTACAGCATTTCTTTTCTAGCTATCAACTTTTGTTGGGAATCCGCACACCTAGCTTCTTGACTAATAGAGTTGTAATCATGTACACAACATCAGTAAGTTAGGAGATAAAGATGTAATCTCAGCCAACAAGAAAAACAAAAACCAGAAGACAGGTATGTATTTCTCTGGCTATTCTTATGCACAAGGAAGTCATCAAAAATGTGGCCAATACAGTCCCAAATGTATGGAAGACTAAGACCTAAGCCTTAGAACTTAGATGGCCGGGATACCTCAGAGTATTTTATATAGCACTAAATAACTCCAAACAGGCAAACAAATTGTGTTCACCATTATCAGTACATGCCAGGGTTTCTCTAATGACACTAAATGGAATTGCCTTCAAAGGATCAAATGGAAAAGCACTTTGATGGGTTACAGAAAAAGAAAAATGCCACATATTTGCAACTCCATCAAGTTTAGAACACTGTATTTCGATTGCAGTAAATAAATAAATATAAGCAGAGGTTTCCTACATAAGAAGGAAAGTTGTGGGTTAAACAGAAAGATATTGTCACCAAATAGTAGTGCCTACTCAAAAATTATTAGAATTTCCTACCCTGAACTACATGCTTCTCTTGTACACAAATCTTTCTTTAGTTACTTTCACTTCTTCAGATTGCCTAAACATTAGCAGCCAGTACCATTTGGGGTGCTCTGGAGCTAACCTGGCACACTGGCATGGAAGTGGGGGAGGCAACAAGGACCCTGGAGAGGTCCTGGCCTTACTGGTGCAACTGCTGAAGGCTGTGTAGTGTGTGGCAGTTGAATTGGGAGGCTACTGACTGTTTGGATGAAAGGCCAGCTGGTTTCCTCTGTGGATGTTAGCAGTGCTGTCACAGGATTCAAGTAAAGATCAGATGTCCAGCAGTGTTTGAATAGACGGCCATATCCTACATGACCTCCAGAAGCTTTTCCAACTTAACTTGTGTTAAAAAAAATCCAAATAAAATAATACATTTATATATAGATAAATAAAAAAATCCGTATCCATATTTGAAATGTGTTTTTTAATAAAATTACATCAATCACATGACAGTAGAAACCTTTAGTGTACACTTACTAAATCTCAAATAAGGCCTTGCCAATATACAGGAAACAGAGTTAGAATATTTTAAACAGTATTAATTTTGATGTGGCTTTGAGGGGGTGGGGGAAGTGGTGATTTGAGGTGGTGAAGTCACCCCACATTTTGCTTCTCCACTTAATAAGTTAATTCAACCTACATGAGAAGTAGTTATAAACCACCAAATATCACAATTACTTTGTTTATTCCAAGCATGTATGTGTGACTTCAAAAGGGTGTAAGGAAATGGAAAACTGGAATTTGAAGGTCAAATTATTCCACAGAATAACTCCATTGATGTCAGCAGAATTCTTATGAGCATGCATTTGCTTTCCTGTCATAAGTGGCATAAGGAAAAGAGAGAAACAGTTTTACAGAGCTTCTAAATTAGCTCCATCTCATCTCTCCCATCTATTCTGTCCCAAATTAATTCACCCTGTCTTCCTTTGCTGCAAATAGCAAGAAATGAAAAACAACCCAAACTACAACCACACTTCTTGAAACACATTTGTCAGTGGCAATTTTGAATGGAACATTTCCTTCCTAAACAGGTAGTTGATTAATTTGTTCATGTTTAAGCAAGAACTCTAGAGGCAGAACCAAAAAATATCTTTGTTTTTCAGATTACAGAGCCTGGAATAGACACAGTCCTGATCTAACTAGAAAGGCCAAAGAGACATGCAGCCCCATCTGTGTGATATGCCATCGGCATCAATGTGCTGTTGGGAGAGAGAAAGAGGGGTGAAGAACTCTCAGTTGTTGTTTTCCCTTGCATTGCCTACGGGATCTGAGGATCTGTGTTCAAATTAAATTAAAAGATTAAAATAGTATAATTTGGAGCAGTGATTGTCATTGGTATTGATAAAAGGCAAGCTTGGGCAATGGTGAATTTCCACTGAAGATCAAATCTGGAGAGCTATGTCTGGTCTACCAGCTCTGTGAATAATACATGGTGTTTAGGCATTGACCATGGCAAAATAGAAGGTTTGGTGCATTTCTCTTGCTAAGCTGGTTTGTCTCAGTACTGGCACAAAAAGACACTTTTTGAAACCATTTTCTCCAGTTCACTCAGTGCTTTTGAACTAAAACTTCTTGTTGTCAAGAAGAGCCCACAATGCTACAATGATGATACTATATTTTTTCCTAATGGTATGAAATGCTTTCTTTTTTCCCTTACTCCCATGGCTTTTTGTATGTGTTCTGATGGAAGCAAAATATCTATTTGGACAAAAAATATGGATTCACTTTTTAGTTGTTTGGCTTTGTTTTGTTTTGTTTTAATCTATGGACCAGTTGTAAAAATCTACCTAAATATATGGATTTTGGAAGATTGTCATAATATTACTGATGAAAATATACACACATAAAAGATATTTAGTAAAATTTTCCCTGATATTATTTTTTCTTAACTGCGAAGAAAATTACTGCTATATAAGAACTGAAAAGAAAGAAGTCCTAAATCCAAATACACAAAAATAAAAAAAACCTGAAGGTTTAGCAATTTTCTCAGAGAAAAGCAGTGCCACAGGAAGTGAGCTGTTATTTAAAAATAAATCTGTGAAGCACGATGCAAGACAAAGCCAAATTGTGTATGCAATTATTTTGTATGTGCAATAGGACTAGTTCTAAAGCTTCATTGGCAATTGTCTGTTTAATTAGGCTTGCAGTACTGCACATCCAAATACCCAGTGTTTAACCCTCACTTGGGCTAATAGTTAAAATTGCTCCTGAGGTAGTGTTTCCATGTATTTACATTCATGTAATTGCACATTAGTGTGGTTCAAAATGTGTGCTTTAAATAGACATAGCCACAAGACAGTACTCAGTCAAGAGGACAAAATAGTCAACTTGCTTGCTGTTAAGGAAGAGTAAAGTTAATACAGAAGATTAACTGTAATTGTCTGGCACAGTCACTGTGAGGCTTTTTAATTTTTTTAAATTTGAAAACTTTAGAATTAAAAAAAATATTTTATTATTGCAGACTTTTGATTGAAAAGTCAATATATTTATCCTGGAATAAATGAAGTCAAGATGTGTCACATGTTGCTCCTTCAAACATTTTATGTTTACATTCTTTACTTGTTTTGAGACCTGATTAGAATATGTCCTGCACCATTTTCATGTCAAAAAGAAATGGTGAGGAATCATAGAAGCAATGAGTAGTGAATACAACACATGAAGGAAAGTGTAGAAAAAGACAAGAAATTCAACATGTATTGCATTATTTTTCACCCTTCACACAAACAAAAAAAAAGGAATTTGGAAATTACTGTTGGAAAATATAGGTTTTCAATCAACAACTTTTGAGCTTTTATTAAAAAAAAATAAAAAGCAGAAATGTGTCCTGAAAAAGTTATTTGAAAGAAAATACATACTTTGTCTATTTTCTCACATTCAAGAAATTCATCTGCTGAAATCAAATGCATTTTAAACAGATTTGAGCTATCATTTTGGTCTAATAAATTCCAGGTGAAGAAAAATAAATCAAAAATTTAAGTGAAGATAATTTTTATATTTTGAAAATATCACTTCCATTTAATTTCATTGCAACAAGGAAATCAATAAAAATGAGCACATGATCAACTCAGATCTCATTTCACACTGCTTATTTTCTGTATATTCTGTACGATTAAAGTCACAGGAAGCTTAGCTGCTAAGTATTCATATAGTGGACCTATAATAACTACTAAGAAATGCCAGTTAGTAAGAAAAAGAAAGAAGGAAGCCTTCTGAAGAATGGCTAATTTTATGAATTCTTCCCAAGGCATCAACTGGTTACAGTAGGAGATGTCTTTCTTCAATGTAGACACCTGCACTTGGGAAGTAAATTTATGTGTTTATGATTTGGAGCCAAAATGCACTTAAAATTACTAGTGCTGAAATTTTAGAATTTAGTTGAGTTGGCTTCTAATTATTATGCACTTCTTATCTGACAGTGCTAAAAACATTAAAGTAGAAGCAAACTCACCATCTGTGAAGACAGTCTGTATGAAAAAGATTTCTTGTTTGGTTATAGCTGATACTGGTTCTTTGATTTTCTGCATTTAGAAGACGCAAATTTAATGACTGCCGTTAAGCATAAATGATGCAGTAGTTAATCCTATGCTCAAACTGTAAATAAATCTAGCATTTGTGGGTACTGAATGAGTAATATTCTTCTACTTAGGCTCCCAGACTGTATCTATAAAAGAATTTTTGGTAGAAAGCAAATGGATCTGTCTGTATTTTACCAGTTAAATCAATACATATACATTTTATCAGTGATATAAATGCTGTTTATACATACACACAGACACTTCTCACTAGGTGATCTAGAGCTCAATGAAAGAATTGGAAGTGTTACCTTAAATTTTACAAGTAGTCATTTGACAGGCCCATTTTTTAATTTATACACTGAAGGATAATGAAGACTAAATTAGGTTGTAATTATGCAGAGTAATGTCTGAAATAGGTATTAACTTTCACGAAAGTTTTATTTTTAGTAACCTCTGTTTAATCTGTTTAACAAAAGCAGCAGACACACTTTGTACTGTGCTATCCAGTAGAAGTTTATACCAGAAATACTATAGATACTGTGAAGTTTTATTAAAAGTAATGTAATAAGCAGAGAGACTGTGGATTAAAGGATACTGGTCTGATGTCTAATCACTTTTCTGCTTAATGTCTACTTTTCTCGGTGCAGAGATATGAAAAACCCCCAAAACTTAAGACTTCTAATGAGAAAAATCTACCTGTCTACCTCTGGAAAATAAGAAAGGTGTAGGTGTTTGGGTACTGTGTGTGATGAGAAGATGGGGTATTTATTTTTCCTGTGGATGTGTTGCAGTTGTAATTTCACCAGAAGATTTTTAGGGTTTCTTGCTTTCAGTATATCTTGCAAGTTTTTCTTAGAGGGAGATAATTATAACAGTAAATCCTGGTTCAGATACCAAAGTGTAAACATACTTAACTGCATATCATCCTATTTAAAGAATGCGGTTCTCATTGTTAGTACAAAACACTAATTATGATTATTTTTAGATTTTGTGCAAGTTAATTTCCCTTAAATCTATCCAATGCATTGCACTTCTTGTGCTGGAAAATCATATATTTTTTTCTAATTCCATTTTAAAACAAAATATCAGCAGGGGTTTTTCTGGGTTTTAGGATTTTTAATAGCACAAGGGATATCCAGCCACACATATTTTCTTTTTTTCAGTTTGAGATGCATCCTGATGGAAATTTTTATATTTCTGCTGGAGAATATGTCATTTTTGTCTGAAATTCAGAAGTTGTAATGAGATTGGTGTTCAATGAAAAAACATTTTATAAAACCTCTCACCCATAGTAATTTTTTTACTCTCCTTAGCAGTGTCCCTGTTGAATAAATCATATTTCTAAGATGAATTTACTGGTTACTAATGCTTATAAAATGAAAGTACTGATGGATAAGAGTGTTATCAGTATTCCCATGATCATTTCAGGGAATCTTTTGGCTAGACAAGAATCATGACACCCAGGAAATAGCCACGCCATCTCTTTGTAAGGGACATACTAAACATTATTATTGCATCTAAGACAGTTGCATTTTTATTTAGGTTTTATTTTACCATTTTTCTTTTTTATAAATTTAAGAAAAGAGTTGATATTATTACTGTCTGAGGCATTTGCTAAAAGTGTCAATTATATCACAGTTCTAGAAGTATTTCCACTACAATAATGTCTGCAACCATTAGGTGATACTCAAACAAATTAGGAAAAAACCCTTAATTTTAAATATTTCTGTTCTTGGCCACTTTCAATTACTTGGTTAGTTAATTGAAAAGTAAGGCAAAATAGAGAACTCAGTACATTTAAGAATGCAAAGAGATATCTTTGTAGAATGTAGACCCCTAATTTTACTGAACAGTGTGCTTAGCTCTGATATTGTTCTATAAATATCAATTAGACTCCTGTGTAGCTTTGGCTTTCCAGTTCAGTAAAAGTTTTCTCTATATAGTCAACCCAAATGAAAATACATAAAATAAAGGAAAAGAGTACAGTATTCCCTTTCTTTTAATATCTCAAAAGTAGTTGTCACTGACTTGATACATATTTCCATTTTCATCCCTTGAAATATGATGGCCTAATTCCATTTTAGCAGAGATGAATTTTGCATTCTTCTACTTCGTGGAGTTTACGGCCTCAAAAAAGCACCAACTTAACATTGTAGTAGAAGTAGGTTTATACATGTACCCTGTAGAGAGGTCATTCTTATTTTTTGAAGCTCAGTGTTTACTCCTACAATATCTTTGTTTATGCTATTTTAGCAAGAAAAAGAGACAGCATTTCAAGCACTTGCTTGGCTGGAGTCATTGCAACACAGTCTGGAAGAAGGTAGCTAATACTGGCTTGCAAATTGAATAGTGTCAGCATCATAACACATCCATCAAGGAATGCAAAAATAAAATCCGCAGAATTAATACTGATAATTTTCACAGAGTTCATAGAATAGTAGCAGTATAATTTGCAATGAATATCCAAAACCTGTCTCCATGAAAACATCAGTTATGATAAAGTACCTGAAATTAATAATGTAACATTTCGGGTTAAGTATTCCTCTAACTTAAAACTGTTCAATTCGCAGGCAAGGTAGGCACAGTTTAAAGGACCGCCTGGAGACACAGTCCCTCCTAAATCTGGGCTAAGTGAACACTTGGTAATTTTACTTATATAGTAGACACAGTTATGCCTTCAATTACTGTTTCCTGTGTGTATATTAGAAAAACAAATAAAATCTGGTTTTATATAGATTTGTACATATTAGTTATGTCATCCTTCAGGCACCAAAGATGGGGTTCATTTGGCAGAACAGCTACTGCTCCAGGAAGAAAAAAATCTCCTTTAGTTGAGGTATCAGGTCTGCCACTCTCATGCCAATGGCCAAGGTGCTCCAGGAACTCCTAGATGGCACCATGTGCAATGTCCCTTAAGTCTGGAGGAAATAACTGTCCTCTCTTAGAACCTCTGATATCACGTGGTCCTGAATATTGTCCTGGAAAACTCTACCTGTTGCTACTGGAACCATAAGGAAGAGGATAGCTTAGGCATGAGAATGATCTAATATATGCCTTTAACAGGCACAAAATGAAGGATATTTTTTATAGGCCGCTTGAAGTTATCTCACAAATGTAGGGCAATGCCCTGACCTCTGGAGCAGCAGCATCTGTTTCATGGAATAAAAGAAAGGTGGTGTCATTTTGGTGCAGCCAGGGATTGTGCTACTAGATGAGACAGTCCATCTTGAAAACTAAATTACCCAGATGAGTACGGCCATATTATTCATCTTTCATCACAGCTCCCCAAATTCAAAGACCGGTCAGAAAGGTAATAGTGTGTTTTGAGAGAAATAAATTTAAAGTGCTGATGACAGTTGTCTAATGATGACAGAAACACTCCTTCTATTGTGATTTTACTTGCTCAAATTTGAGAACTGCTGGCAAGGTAATTTTGGGGGGAGGTTGCTGTATTTAAAAGGTTTATTTGTTGGTTTCTTCTTTTGGGGTTTATTTTAGAGCAGTCCTACTATACTATTCTTCTCCCTGTCCCATACACTCTCATATCTATTTGGGTTTTTTTCTTACTCATGGTGACATACACTGCATCATCTTCTACTATGAAAATTGGAACAAATAGCCTTTGATGGCAGAGCCACAGCATAAGTGAAAGTTTTGTGTAATCTTTTAGACTCTTCTTCACATTTTACATTTCTGTCATGACAGCTTCATTTAAACCTTATGCAATCTTAGGAGAAAATGGAAATAGGTTATCTTTATTTTTAAATGATGTGACAGGACTAAAATCAAGGAAATGCCTTCCCTGACTGCAAAATCATATTTTCAAGAAAACTTTTTTTATTACAGCAATATCAGCTATATGTAAAAAGTTTGAGATGTCATTTCAATTAGATAAGTGAAAAATTAAATATAAGACATTCCCTAGCTGTCAGTATTTACTTGAAATTCAAGCTTTCTGTGCAACTTGTCTGAATGTTCAACTTTCTGTTACAAAATGTACATAATCCTTACAATATTTTTTATTCCCTTGAATGAACAAAGATATATAAATTACAGCATTATACCAATGGGAATAGTAGAAAATATAAGAAGATTAATCCTAACACACTCTCCATATTAATGAATTTCATGGTGTATGTTGGAATATATAACATGCCATGGTTGAGGTCAGATACAAAGAACATAATTTCCTACCAGCATGTTTCCAAGGGGAAAAAAAAATGGGGTAGGTTGGTTTAATCTAATTTAAGTTTCATAGTGGACTTGGAAATTAGTCTAAATTCAATGTGGAATATTGCTGACAAATTAAAATCTGGGATTTAAATAGGTTTGTGTCTATTCAGTATGAGATATTGCATTTGTGGTATTTCATTAGTAAGTGGAAATGTTGTTATATCTAGTAAGGAAGGACAGTTATATCTTCTGCATTATGAATCAGATATCTGCTTACATGGTAGAATTTCAGCTTGATTAATAGGTAAGTCTTGTTTTAAGTTTTTTACATGCGGTAACATTTATAGGGAAATATATTTATAGAAAAGCAGCAAGCTCATAAGGAAGCAGTGTGGTTTATACTATATTAACTGCAAATACTTTTTTTTCCTCTCTAATGCTAAAGAGAAATTCCCACCCCAAGCTCTTACTGCTTCAATAGGATATTTTGTCATCGTTTCTGCTCTGAAATTATGAGTGAGAAGGAGGAAATAAAATCATATATTTTAAAGGAAAAATCCTACTGCAACATAAATAACAATAAATTCTGATTAGATACTACTACGGGAAATAAAAAAAAAAAAATCTTTCAACTGCTAGTAATCCATTCAATGATCCCTCCATCCTAAATACGCCAAAGCTGCCACTGAAATTCTATTTTAAAACTGGTTGTCTCCAATGAGGGCAATTGCTTTATTCCAGATTTACTCTCTTGCAAGAAGAAAAGACATATTATAGACTTCACAGGCAAGAAGCTCATTTGGCCCTGATATGATACAACGTCAAATAGAAACATGCAATTGTAGAACAGCTGCATTCCACATAATGCACTTTGTCTGTCTCTACCTTGTCAAAGTAGGACAAGCAAGTATGCTATCAGTAGGTGTTAGATTACAGTTTATATTGCTGAACAAGATATGAGCAAACTGTTTCAAATAAGATAATGTATAGATTCTGGTTGAAAACTTAATGAGATTTGTCACAGTCCTCTTGAAGATCCTTGACTAGAAAGTCATTGGATCATTGTATTGAGATTTGTTTTTCTGGAACAGAAATTTGCTGAATTCAAGCAGGCTTTCTAAGTCTGCACTCAGATGAGAGGTGAGTCTTCTATATGTTTCATGGAAGTGCTTCCAATGGAATCTCTTTTCCCCTCAAAGGCACACTTGCATGGTCTTCTACACTTCTGTAAGGGAGATCATTGCTAGTCGAGGGAAGACAGATGGAAAGTCATGTTGATGTGTGCTGCTCAGCTGCTGAAGTTACCTGCCTCAGGCATCACAATGTCCCGGAATGCTCCATGACATTATCCTCCATGGATATTCCTCCATTTTCAGGTTACTTTTTACCTAGTCCTTTCCTTCTCCATCTGAGAAGCCTATTCAGAGACACGACGTGTGATTGGCCTCCTAAATGGTGGTCTCTTTATTAACTGGAGGTCTCAGGATGTGCCATTTCTGCAGAATCTAGGTGTTTCCAAATCCTGAAGTAAATATTATCTAAAAACTCAAAAGCTCACCCCAGTATTTTTAATGTGACCAAACCCATGCGAATTAATAGATAGTCTACAGAAATTCTGTCAGTGGTAATTCAGTGGACCTTCCTCCCCTGACACATAAAGTACCAAAACCTTCAGTGAAAATTACTGAAATTCTGCTTACAAATGTTCATAATTTATTCCCCCACCCTTTCCTTTCTTCCTAATAAATTCAGACGGTGCCTTTCCTGCTAATTGGAAATTTTCATTTTAAATGGCTTATGCTTACACCTGGCCCTCTACAAAGTGCTTAATCTATGGTTTGTTCTTCATTTAGCCAATGAACTGAAAAATCAGCTATTCTGAGATGTATCTAATATAGATGCTATATATGAAACTAGATTTTGTAACAAGAAGAATTAAATATTTCAATTATTGGTCCAGTAATAACTTCACATAGAAAATTTGCTTATTTGGGGAAGTTAAATTATTTAATTTTCTTTAGTTGCTTTAGATGAAAACAGTAAACAAAGAGGTGATACTGAAAATATTTCCAACTCTTTGCAGAATTCATTAAAAATAATGAGAAACTAAGAAATCCTGTTTTATAAAGTGCATACAATATTTGTAAAATTTATGACTTCTACTAGCACCTCTGCAAACTTGGCCATATATATTTTCATCCATTGCAACCTTGATAAATTTCATGTTTCTGAACATAAAAGTAATCTAGCTGATGTTTATGTATCTTTTGTGTTTTATTTAGGTGTTCAGTACCATGTGCTATATTATTTTTGTGTAATTCCATTTTCCCATTTGTACTACTTTTTTGATCTATCTGGCTCATAGGAAATTCTATGCATATCATAGGTGTATACTTCAGAGTCTAGAAATTTTCTAACAGAGATTTTGCTTTAGCGAGGCCAGAAGCAACTATCCCAGTAGCACTGCAGTAACAATCTTGTGTCCATAGTGAAATAGCTCACTACTGTATTGAACATCTGCTAGATTGCAAGTTAAGACTTTTTTCTTTGCTTCAACTGAAAAACTTTAAGACTGGTAAGTATATTAAAAAAGCTCAATAAATCTGTTGTTACTACTATGTAAGGTTTGGAATCTGAGAAGCAAACTCTCAAAGTTTATCATGTCTTTGCTGTCTTTATTATTAGTACCTATGCTTTTTCTTGCAAATATTTATACATCGTGCAAGTCAGAACACTTAGGAAGTGCAAGCAGAACATGACATCTGAATGTGCATAATGTGTAGATTTATACATTTAACAATTCTTTCCTTGTGTTAAGAACTGGGTCCAAACCTTAATACTTGTGAGTTATAGCACATAGTCCTCACATAACTTTGCTTAGATCTAGGGGAAGGTTGGGGAAGAAATGTAGGTACATTTGGGAGATGGAGGGATATAATGGAATATTGAATTCTTTAATTAAAATATTGTCTTTTTTCTCATAATGACTATCTGATACTTCTCAGATATTTCCTTCACCTACTGTTTTGATTGGATCTGACTCAGAGAATACAATGCTTGGGAAAACCATGATAAATCAAATGATAATAAAAAGGGCAACTTTCATAGTGGAAGACATTTTCCTCCTGTTTCCTTGGTATTTTTTTTTTCTGTATTCACCAATTTTCTCCCCTTGAAAACAAATTTCATAGAAACATACAGTGGTTTGGAATGGAAGGGATCTCTAAAGATTGTATAATCCAAAGGTTCTGCTATGGGCAGAGAAATTTTTCAGTAAAACAGATTGCCCAAAGCCCTATCCAACCTTCAACACTTCCAGTGATGGAGCTTAAATAGCTTCTCTGAGCAACCTCTTCCACTGTCTTACCATCCTCATCAAATTTCTTCCTTATAGTGAATCTAAATCTTCCCTCTTGCAGTTTAAGAATGTTGCTTCTTCTCCTGTCAGTCAAGTTTATGTTTGTGCTGTGTTTTTAAAGTGGCAAGCACGTTTTTAGTATTTTTTTCTGTAAACAGCAATTAAAAGAGAGCCATTGAAGGATCAGTAATAATACAATCATTATGCAACAGCATAATCCAATCTCTGTAAGAAATTTAGAATTTAGGGACATGGCTCCTGTCTGCAATGTGTCCATATATGTTAGTCATATATAAATGTGTTTCATCATATATAATTGGCATAATTTATAGGCATTGTTTCTCTACAATTAAAGAAAAAAAAGTACAAATAAAGTTTTTCCTTAGTGGAAACATGACAATTTATGTTAATGTAGCTTATGAAAACTTCTAAATCAACTTTGGTTAATAAGATCTTTCCTCTTTTATGTCAACTTAAGAATAAATATAATATTCTGGTTCTGTGTGCTTGTCTTTGTTGTGCTTTAAATTTTTCAGCCAAATCATGCTGAAGCATGAGTATGCTTACTCTTAAGAAGAAGAAAAAACAAACCAAAGATGTAACTACTGATACCACAATATAATAAATTATTACTAGTTTTCAGTTTGGTGAGTGATTTTGGGTTTTAATTCAGTGTTGAAGGACCAAAATTCTGATACATTGATATTATACTTGTGTTTAAACAAGCTTCCTGTAGCCTATAAATGCTTCAAATACTTAAATACTGAGTAGTTAACATGAAGGCACATGTGACTCTTCCACTGTTGTCATCATTTTCTTGTTTTCTAAATTATTCCTATCACTCCGTTAGAATAGCAAAATTTATTATAATTTTTGACACCACATATACTTTTCCTTTAATTTTGCCGTAGTGAAAAACCTTCTGTTAAGATGTCATTATAAGATGCACGTGTTGTGTCTTGAAAGCAAAAGAGAAACCTGCAGAAAAACTGAATGTTAAAAGTTGAGTTCTAGTCCTTAAAACAAACAAAAATATATTTTGAAAGGAAAAAAGGAAAACCAAAACAAACAACCTAAAACAACTTCTCCCTGAAGAGGTAATGCATAAGTATTCACACAGACTCACAGAATGACTGGGGTTGGAAGGGACATCTGGAAATAATCTAGTCCAACCCTCTTCTAAAGCACCTTAGAGAAGGTATGTCATCCAGGTGGGTTATGAGTATCTCCAGGGAAGGAGACGGCATAGCTTCTCTGGAAAGCCAGTTCCAGTGCTCTGACACCCTCTCAGCAAATTTCTTCCTCATGTTCAGGTGGAACTTCCTGTGTTTCAGTTTATGCTTGTTGCCCCTTGTCCTGTTTCTGGGCACCAATGAAAAGACTCTGGTGCCATCCTCGTGGCACCCACCCTTAAGATGCATGCATTAGTAAGATCCCCTCTCAGTTATCTCTTCTCCGGGCCAAAGAGGCCCTCAGACTTTGCTCAAAAGAGACATGCTTCAGTTCCATAATCATCCTAGTAACTTCCCGCTGGACCTTCTCCAGGAGCTCCATGTCTGTCTTGTACTGAGGAGTCCAGAACTGGACACAGCACAGCAGATGTGCCCTCATCAGAGCTGAGTAGAGAGGCCGGATCACCTCCCTTGACTTGCTGGCTGGCAATGCTCTTCCCAATGCATGTCAGGATACCTTTGGCCTTCTTGGCCCCCAGGTCACACTACTGGCTCATGGACAGCTTGTTGTCCACCAGGATCCCCATGTCCTCCACAGAGCTGTTTTCCAGCAGGTCAGCCCCCAGCCTGCGCTGGTGCATGGTGTTGTTCTTCCCAGGTGCAGAACCCTGCACTCGCCTGTGTTGAACTTCATTCGGTTCCTCTCTGCTCAACTCTCCAGCCTGTCCATGTCTCACTGAATGGCAGCAGAACCTTCTGGTGTGCCAGCCACTTCTTCCAGTATTACTTGCTGAGGGTAACTCTGCCACTTCACCCAGGTCATTAGTGACATTCCCAACTGTATTTTGCAGCTTATTATTGTCAAATACAGAAGTTTGCACTCTCCAAACATGGGTAAGGAATTCTTATAATTTATAATTTCCCAGGTGACATGATCATCTCAAAACCAGATCCTTTTCCTACTTGTTCTATGCTTTGTAATGCTGTTGATTGGATAACAGATGGTTAGCTCTTTATGAAAGGGATTTGCTGCTTAAAGTTGCCCACTCCATTGTTGGGTTTCTAATTCATTTTACCCTTTTCCCTGTTTAGGTTTCTTTATTTTATTTTATTCTATTTTTTGCTCATGGTTATTCCCTTCCCAGGCATATAAACACTCTTTTCCCTGATGTGAAGACTGTAAAAATTCATGAATCAGTGGAGGCAATCTCCCTGATTTCTTGCAGTGCTCTGAAGATCTTTTGGTTTTCTCAAAACATAGCAGCTTCTAGATCTATGCAGGAGAGAATCTTTACAGTTGCCAATTTCATGGTTTTGTACTGTTCATGTTTTTATTAATTTGGATTATATTTTCAAGGATTTACAAAACACTTCCTCCAAATACACAACTTCATTTTTTAAAAACCCAAAACAGACAAACAAAAATTGATGATGATATTTTGAAGATTTTCACTTTGAAATGGAAAGCAATTCATATAAGATTGCAGTCTCTTATTTTCTTGGACTTCATTGAATTTTTTTTTCAGAGAGCTAAAATTTAGAAATTTCTTTAATACTAATCTTTGGTCCATAACATACATCATTTTTATCTCCTTGAAAACGGAAAAAAAAAGTGGGAAATAAATATTGGAACTCAACAATCACTGAACAAATGCTACCATCTAACAAGGAAAATAAGACAGCAAAAAGCAGTAAATCAAATCTGGGGGTCAGATTCCCCTGCATGAGTAGTCTGACACAGAAACAAAAACTTAACTCACATAACTGCAATTTCTTCTCTTTTAAAAATTAATACTTAATCCTATTATTACCTATTCACATTAACTTTGAAGGAGATATTTTTAAATGTGAACTTGTCCTGTTAATGTTCTCAGAGCATTTGTAATCCAATCACTTATATATTAATTTTTTCCCACCGTATGCACTGTGAGAGGTATTCAGTTTGGTCTGGGTTTGAATTACTCAACTGGAAAATTCTTTTTTGTTAAAAACTAAAAAACTGCTGTGCATGATGGGAATAAAAAAAATAGGGTATTTTTATTATTCTTGAGTAAGACTGCATGTGAATTCCAATGATACTCAACAGCCAGCATTATTTAGCACCTGAATGTATAAACTAGGCAAACCAAAGTGTAAGAATACTTGCTTCATATTTTTTATTGTGTATTAAAACAGGCCAGTGAAGTTGTCTGGATTTTATGAAAAGTAGGAGACAAAAAAGAGACAAAAAGCACTGAATGCATTTTCCCAGGGGCATTCCTGAGAAACACCTATTGCCTGAATAGTAACACAGAGTTCTCGGAGAAGAAAATCAGCAAGAACTTTTTTGCATTATTACTTTTTCCAATAGAAAATGATGAGTTTATTTCATTTTGCTTAACCAGCTGGAAGTTCAATGTCTGTTCTGTTCTTAGATCTTTCTGTAACTAATAGAGAAGTGGTAACTTCAGTCATCTCATCTATATTAGATACATCTCAGAATAGCTGATTTTTCAGTTCATTGGCTAAATGAAGAACAAACCATAGATTAAGCACTTTGTAGAGGGCCAGGTGTAAGTGCATGAGCATGTTTGTCTCAAACATTTACTGTTGTGCTGCAACAGGAAAGTTGTGGTTAAAAGAGAGTGTCCCGTGGAGGTGGGGCAGCGCTGTGCTGAATCAACTTCCCTTTCAGTTGCTAGGCTTGCAAGTCTTCCTTGAGACTCATGCTCAGTGCACCTGCATCAAGAGAAAGCTCAGGTTCTGGGCACGTCACTAAAGGGGACTGCAGGACCACCAAAGACTTCCAGCTCCCCCTGACTCTTTCTGGAGGGCTCTAAAGGGTTCTCTGCACATGCATGAACATTAGCATATGGTGCAAAAAGTAAGACTAGGGAGTGGATCCATGCTGGGCTTCTGTTGACGCCAGATCCTGGGCATCCATGGAGGCAGAACCAACGTGGGATCTATGGACTGGTGATCTTCTTCCTTCACTTTCTCTCTTTTCCATCTTTAATCTCTCCTCTCTTGTTGTATCTTGGCAGGTGTGAAACTCATATTCTATCCCTTACTCCATTTCAAAGTTTGTTGGGAGAGGTGGGAGCTTGATAAAGTTTGTTGTAAATGTTCAGAGCTTGTTAGCCAGCACTTCTATGACTATATAGTGGGCTAGTTGCTGCAGTTAAAGCAACTATATAAAAAAGTGTAATAGTTCCTTGACATGTGGACTGGTTTCTTTACTCAGCCCAATGAGAATTTATAATGAACATCACACCCAGTTCTGGATCATGACACACTTTAATGACAGGTTGTTAAATTCAGTTGCATCAAATATTCGTGTTCATGTCTCTGCATTGCAGAGTGCCAGCAGCTGCAGAAGTGTTCTATATTCAAAATATTTCTAAGGTTTATTCTGGAATGGTCTTCATCAGTGCCAATGATACTTGTGAAAGAAAAATACATTTTAAATACTTTTATCAGTCAGAGCCATCACCAGAGATTTACTCAGTTTTCATCAGAGATTTATTATCAGACATTATTACCAGAGATAAACTGACTTAGATTCAAATGACACAGAAAAGTCAATATAATTTTTGGTACTGAGTCAGTGTCCTTTTTGCCAATTCTATTCACAAATTAACATGTATTAGCATATATCTTGCAACATTAATCTTTCTTTACTGAAGAAATTTAGATCTTCCTGGAATATCCTTTAGGTGATACAGTTTTCTATTCCTTTGCCTTCAAAATCTAGGACGAAAGTGTCTGTTTTCTACGTGTATGGATACTTCACCCACACAGTTGGAGTATAATCTACATATATGTGTTTCTTAGTATTTAAAGGTAGTAGAATGGCAGATGTCCAAAGATAAGCAAGTTGTGTAAACAGGTAAGGTTGGTTTTTGGGCTTTTTTCTGAAAAATTATGAGAGACATTAAGAAAAAGTGAGTAAATAAATGAGGAAAAAAAGGGACGTTATCAAAATCCTTACTGAAACAAACAGATGATGCAAAAATAATAACAGGTATCAGAAAAATTTACTAATTTGCTTTAACTTTGAAAAATTGGAATCTAACTAGGAAAGGATGGTATTCTCCCATTTGGGAGGAGTAGAGTGTGTGGCTCACAAAATTTCAGCTCCATGCTCAGGGCTTCTTAATAGACGGTCAAATAGAGGAACACACTGCCCACTGCCTGCAGACTTCTGAGCCAATATAAAGGTCTGGTATTCAGCCTTTCTGGAGGTCTTGAAAGTGAGCAATCTACTGAGATGGTCATGTATGAAGCAAGTTTACCATTATATTTTTTTCTGGTGCTATATCACAGCTTTCAGATCTTAAAGTCTGCTCATATACAGTGCCCATGTCAGAGTGGCTTTGAACCTTAAAAACCTAGTGCTATTTCTGGATTCCACTTTTTATTCTGTTTTACCCATTTAATTTTCCTTTTCTTGAGTGTGTGGTCTATTGAGGTTCAGCTAAGGTCCTGCATGGGTCAAGACACAAACCAGCTATGTGAGGGGTCTTCCTAATCTACCCCTTGTTGGGCTGATTGTATCTTGAACTGAATTAAAGACTTTATGTTCTCTACCTAAACCTGTGTGATACTGTTTGTGGCATTTGCCAGAGGCTGTTTTTTTTAAAGCCTCGAAAATAGTAAAACATTATTTGTATTCTGCAGGCTGTACAGGGACACAGCTGAAGTTGGCATTTGGTCTCACCACAATCATTCCCACTTCGAAATAGATCAGAATCTTTTAGCAAAAAAATTTAGGGTAATAATGGATATAAGGATATTTTGTTTGAAAACAATTCTCCTTTAGAATCCAAAATTTGTAATTCAAGTCAAACGGCTGAAATCCTTCAAAACATTACATTTCAGCTTTTGTCGTAATGATTAATTTTCCTTGCTATAATTTTTATTCCTACTATCAGGTTGACAAGGTTTATATAGCAAAAATAATTTTAAAATCCCCCACTATTGCCTTTTAAATTCTAATTTATTCAAAATCAGTATTTGTTGTGTATAGTATCCAGTGTCACGTAAAACTACTTTTTGAATAGAAGAAACCTAAATACTCAAATAAAAGGAAAACTGATGCATTATTCTCTCAGATTCTCAATTACCCTTCTTAGTAAACCTAGTGTCTGAAATGTGCATGCAGTGTATGACATACGTTCACATTCTACACTATATAAAGAAATATAAAATTAGGGATTATTTTAAAAATTCATGAAAGGTCCATAAAATTGAAACCCAAATATGCAAAGCTGTTACACATGGGTTGCATTACAAGACGAGTAATGTGTGAGCTCTCAGAACAGGACTTCTGTTGCCCTGTGAATTTGGTTCAGGAGAGTTGTATGCTTGGGTTTTGCATGCTACCGAAGTCAGGAAGGTGAAACATCTCCCTGTTGTCATCCCTGCCTCTCTCAATGTTTCAGGCATCCAAAGCCAGACCTGATTGAGGGGTTATCCCCATGATAGTCAAATTTGCCTAGCTGCATGTAATTCATCTGCCATTACTCAGGTAAGCTGCCAACATATTCCTGGGGAATTCAGCTTTGAGAAAAGTAAGATGTGAAAGTGAATGCACTTTTTGCTCTGTATTCATGTGTAAAAGTTTGCACCTCACAGAAAACTAAGTGAACTTTTCTGATACAAATGGCTGCATTTCTTTTAATTTGAAATCTCTTCCCCAAAAAATGTGACAGGATCTGTGAAAATGGTGAAATGTCATTATAGAAAATTTCACAGTATTTTACAAAGGGGATTGATAAGCATCATAAATGGGGGAGCTTCAACTAGCTCAGACTAAACTGTGTGTTTGAAGTGCTGTTGGATAACAAAATACATGTTCTGTTTTATAACTAGTAGAAAATGCCACAGAAAATGTCCGCTCTTTGTTGTGGTTAGTACGTGTTTGACCTCATTAAATGTTTTCTTCTGTCTCTGTTCCTCTACCTCTGTTATTACCACTGCCTTCATCCAGAGTTGTATGCTCTTGGGAAATCCCTGTGGACCTCTGGCCCCACCAAGGAAAGAGACTACAGAGTGCTGGCAACCCTTCAGTCTTGACTCACTGTAGCATGGTAGCTGTGTAAGCAGGTGGTTTCTCAAGCATTCAGAGTTTCATACGGTAGAGCATCCTATAATTTACTTTAAAGGGAGAAAGCAGCTCTTTTTCTTTCATCACCTTGATTTTCAGCATTGCAATCTCTTTCTGTTTACAGATCCATCTCAGAAGGAATGGGCAGCACATCAGACTAAACTTATAAGGCCACAAAAGGTGATGGTGAGTGTTGAGCCTTAATACCTTAACAGTGATACTGAAGTTTTGGCTGAAATAGAGTTAAATATCAGGAAAAATTTGGACAAAATTAGACCTCAGAACTATAAAACTTGTTGAAGAATGTTTTTTCCTGATGAAAATTTTACATATCAGCTTCCATGGATTTGTTCTTTTCATAATGCAAAATTAGAAAAAAACTATGCAAACTGGAGCCAATGAGAATGTTTGTGTCTAAAGGGCTAATTGCAAAGTGTGTTTAACAGAAGTAACACCAAATCTGACATTTTTCATGTTATTTTGTGAGGTTCATGGAATAAAGGATGTTTCAGGCAAAACAGGACACTGTCTGTACATACAAAATATCTAAAGAATACACTTTACTGATGGAAAAATAACTAGCATATGATTTTTATGCCTTGGATTTATAAGTCCATTCTAAGTAAATATCAGTGAATAAACACCTTGTCAGAGCTTCACTTTGGAATGTCTTTTTCTCCATCAAAATTAATTTAATATTTACATCAAAAATTAATTTAGTCAATCCATGAAAAAATTATAATTAATTAAAATAAATTAAAAAACAAGAATTACCCTGTTCAGTTTAATTTAATTTCTACATAATGTGCAATTTTAGACCAGAAGTCAAAACAATAAATTTTGATAAGGAGTTTTTTATCAACCATGTTCAGTCTCAAGTAAATGAATCTTTGGCATCTTGCTGTAAAATTACACACCAAAAGACCAGACGCATTATGAATTCAGTGACAAAACTCACTTCATTATAATTTATTGCCTATCAGATACTATAACCTACTTTGGAAGAAATTTTGGAAGGGCAATCAATTATGGAAGACACCATCTGACAGTTGGAATACTGTATATAACATTAGTCAAAATATTATAATTTCAGGACATGAAGTCAATTTTTTTTTTCAGAAACCACAAGTTTAGATCAAAAGTTTTCAAATCTCTGTAGGAACCTGTGATATGCCAAATTGTATGTGTGTGTATATACGTCACAGAAAAAAAAAACAAACCCAACCCTTTTATTTGCATATTGGGAAACATATATAATGTAAAAAGTCTAATGTAAGGTGGAAATTTGGACACAGGAAGTTTGAACTATTATAGTCTCCATGATCTAATGATATGAGAATGAATTTGTGATGACCAGTGGATATAAGGAAAAAGGTCTATGAAATATAATTTAAATTTTTTCACATACTATAGGTAGAGCAAAAAACTTGCATTCTGAAATCTTGTCTACTCTTCCAAACTGTTAAGGCCAATACTGGAATATTTATTTCTCAGAAGAGAAATTAAAGAAGAACAAATATTTACTTGCTTTGTGCTCAGGGAGTAATGAAACTCCAGTCTTTTGGTTTTTTTGCTAAATAATAATGGCTACTTCTCTGAAAACAGTTTCTTTTCTGCCATAACACAGAACAAGCTGATAGGTACACTCTAAGAACAGGATTGTTCTGGCTGAGCTCAGAGAGCACGTAGGGGGCACAATCAAATAACAGTCACAATCAGGATCACGATCATGATAATTCATGACAATGATAATCTCTTTTTTTGCAGTTTTTTTTAATTCATGGATATTTTATGATTTGGGAACAATGTGGACATAGAAAACTACAAAAAAATGTCTGAAAACAAAGGGAAAATTTCAAACCCAAATCAGTATTCTTCTCTGTTTGTCATTGTAATTACTTACACTTATTTACTGAAAAAAACAGATTTTTATTATGAACCAAAGGTGTTTCCAAGGTGATAATGACAGTGCTGATGCTGAGGAACATATCACTGAGGAAGAGAGAGCAGTATTGATAGATATGACCTACATGGTAGGTATATAATTGTAATGTTTAGAATAGATATATATATATATATGCATATGTATATTATTTATATAAATTCTTATAAAATACACGTACGTAAACTCATAGGCATGTTTTCCTCGATTCCTAGATTCTAGAAGGATTTAGTGATAGAAGCATTTTTGCTGTCATGGAAAAAGGACTATAGTTTCTAGTACTTAGGCTGGAAGAAGTAAATATTTCAAAATGGAAGCCCTGAAGACTCAAAATCATTACATAAACAGAGAGAATTGAAATGTATTTTTTAAAATGCATGTTGTTGACAATTCCAATTCCTGTAGTCATATGACCCACATGTCCAGCAGGGATTCTTCACAGAATCCCATTAAAAAGATTCTCCTCATGGGAACAAAAAGAACATCTAAGGCCTTAGGACAGCAGTAACTCTGATTTGCAATGGAATCTTAGGGCATATTCTTCTTCCATCATTCCTTATAAAATATATTGCTAGCACTCCAAAAGTAATAAACCTAGCTAAACCAGACAGTAAGAGCAACAGACGTGATATTTAGACTGAATTGAATTTATACTGAAAAGTGTGGCCATGTAGACTTTTATAATGAAAAGTTAAATTTTTTAACTTCTTGAACAAAAAAAATTATGGTAATATATGCTGTGATCTGTCATGGAGTTATACGCTGTTTAAACTTCATACCCTGTGAACCTCAACAGTATAAAAAAATGCTTAACCTCTGAAGAAATTACTCCTTTATGTAAATAAATAAAGACATAAATAAATATATATATGTACACAGAGAATTAGAGAGTGTGTATATATGCAATTGCACTTTTTTTTATTTAGTACTGATTTCTATGAGATTTATTTGATCAAATACTGTTCTAAAAATGCTTAGTCTACAGATTATTTTTCAGAAAATTGTTTCTTCCACATTCTCATACAGTCAAATACAACTTGAACAACCACTAACTGAGCAACTAACTCATTAAAAAAAAAAAAAACAAAAGGATTTGATGTTGCATAAGGTCTAGGAAAACATAATTTTTTCTACTAAATATAGAAATTGGTGGGAAATAACATTGCTGCAATGTGTGCGAAGCTGTAGCTTTGTCAGCTCAACATTTTAGCTCTCCATCAGAGTGAGGTGGCTGTTGGCACTCAATGGAGTTACTTTGAAGATAGATCTCGCAGCTTCTGGAAACTCCTGGTTTTAATACGTGGAAAACAAAACAGTAGTTTTGGGATTCTTCAACACAAAATTGTAACAAGGAACCCATTGCAAATATAAGTTTTGGGGTTAATGCATATGCTAGAGTAGTCTTCAGTCAATTCTTTTCCATCCACATTCGCCTAGCAGGGCTAAATACTAGTGAAAATCCAAGCATATTTTATTTATATTCAGATCAGAAGATAGTGCCAAAACAGGAACCAAAGCCAGAGATGTATAGGAAGGTAGCAAATAATTAATCCAACATGATTAACAAAGGTACCTTTGTGGCCCAGCCCATTACAGAGCTGTGGCAATCTAACACCCATCATGCCCTTGCCATCCAATGGCCTGACGAGTCAGAGGGCATGTCAGTGGGTGGTGAGGAGGCCTGAAACCGCAGTCCTCTCTTCCAGAATATTCCAAGTTTTACCTTTCCCTATTGGTTCCCTTTCCTTGTTCCCGCCTACAAGTTAAAGTTATTGGACGTTGACATCGTAGTTCCACCCCTTAAGTCGTTCCCTATTGGCTAATGGTTGTAACTCCACCCCATTTTTGCCTGTATATAGTGGCTCGCACAAGCCTGGACCCTTGGCTTTTCATCCCTGACCTGTTTGTGGGATAAATTCATCGGACACCATACGAAAACCCTCTCTCATCTCTTCTTTACTCATGGGTGCTTGGCCGCCGCACCATCAGGCGTCTTCAAGGCTGGCTATCCTGTTGGGAACACAGCATAGCCAGAATAATGGCTGCCGAGAGCTGACGTGTAAGCTTTCAGGAGGGTCGCTGTGGCTTCCTCACCCACTGAGCTATCCTGAGGAAAAGCCAAGCGAACAGTATCTCACTCTTTAGACTCCTTGCACAGGTATGTTCAGAAGTGGGTTTGGGTCTTTTTTGAGACAAAAGAAATATTGCAGCAGGAAATTCAGGCCACTGAATGGAAACCAGGCAGAAGCAGCAATGGCAAGGTCCCAGAGTCAGGGCCAGTCCAGCCACTGGGCACAGTCTCAGCATGTCCTGCATTGGCAGGAAGACTAACTTGAGCCAGCATCTGATAGAGCAGCAGGTTACTGAGGGGAATCAGTACAGCAGCAGATGTGTGTTGGGAGAGACCTGGCAGGCTATGTGAGATTCAAAAACTGGCAGGAAAATTCACTGAACAGAGCCAGGACTTTGCCTGGGAAACCATTGAAAAGATAAAGAGGAAAGGGGTTATATCGAGGCTGTATAGTCAGATTTCAACTGAGTATTTTTTACTCTTTGTGATCATAATAATTGGACATAATGACGACTAATAAATTACGGGTGGAAGAGAATCTCTTGCACATACAACAGAGTCTCTGGCTCTCTTCATTTAAAAATAAAAGTGGTATCCTGTAGATAAGGACACATCTTTTTAATGCATGGGTAAGTTTTTTACCTGCCAAAGGGAGTTCTCACTGTTTTTGGGGAAATGTTTGTGTCCTTGTCATGCTAGAAATACAAACAGCTTTTGTGAAGGGGAAACACCACTAAACAAGCTACTACTCTTCTTACTCCTTCTTGGCTTACCTAACTACCTGTCCTACAAAATCATTCTCTCTCTTTAGTGATTGCTTTTGCTCCTGGGGTCTGTGCATATCAGATATTTACTGTCATACTGACTAAAATTCATTTCCCAGAAATTTGCAAAGCAATCATATTCATAACACTTGCTAAAGAGATCAGAATATGCAAATCATACAAATAGAATGCAATTAAAAACTGCTTCAGGAATGTTCTGTGTGCATCCCCCTCCCAACAGACCAAGTTTTTTTTTTTCTCTCAAAGCCTCAGCTGATCTTTCTGTAGTTTGTATTGTCCTAAAGAAGAATAGATGAAAAGGTCCATTGAACAAATTTTGATTTGAACATAAATAAAAACATTTGGTTTCCAGAGAGATAACCACATTAGTCTTACTCTAAATGTTACAGATGCTTTATCTCAAGGTCAGAATTTAGCCTTTCTATAAGATAGGATGATTCTTTGCTACTATCTTGTTGACCTATAAAATATAAATCTAAATCTATAAAATATAAATCATACAGTGTAAATCAAAAGTACTGACTCCATACCCTATGGAGTTTTTTCACCTTTTTTTCTTTCTTCTTTCTATCAGAAATCATTTTGACTGGAGCCAGCTGCTCCTCATTCAGGAACTCACTATGTACACTTTGATAATGAAATTTGTTAATTTATTAGAAAGACACCTTAATTTACAGTTTTTAAAGTGATCATAGCTATATCTTAGGCACTCTCAAGTATCCAGTTTTGCCTCTAACTGCTGCTAGAGAGACTGAATTTTTATAGCTCATGTGTCACACCTACCAACAGCAGGGAAATGTCTTGAATAGCCTCAGGTGTCTCTGATCACATTAGTTTTAAGCAGCTAAATCTGTTCCATTGTGTCTGCTAGAAGATAATTTGATTACTGCATATGATCATATGGCTCAGGAAAAAATATAAAAAATTATATATACGTAACATCATCTTTTTTTTCTGCTGAAGTATTGTCCCTCTGCAAACTGAGATAATTTGGGGAAAACCAACTCTAGTTGAAAAGATTATTTTTTTTTTCTGTCTTCATAAAGATAATTAATTTCTCAAAGTGTGACTCAGTAAAAGAGAGAGAGTTTTTACATTATTATTTTATTTTTGCAAGTCATTTCATGAAATATGTAGGGCTCCCCGTTTATTATTCCTGACTCCTGATTAGAGTAAAAACAGGTAACCTACATATTTACCTCCTGTGGTATAGACATTTTCTTCAGAAACATTTATGAAAAATTTGAGGAAACTGAATCTTAGAAACACGGATAGTTTAGACTTTGAAACTCACTCATATAATGCCTCTACCTTTGTAGTCATGTGTCAGTGATTTATTCCTTTGTGAAGCCTATTTGATATGGCTATTTTTTTTTCTCTTTTCTAAATAGAACCAATCAATTTCACCTTCTTTCTTTTGTTAAACAGGTTACTATAAAATCAGCTGTCGTTATCTTATCACTCTGTAAAGATACAGCATGTTCAAATACTGCTTTTTTACATATATGCATTATAGTTTAGTACAGTAGTTACCTCTATGAATTAATCTGGTGTCCTTGAATGTTTTTACAGAGTTTGTCGCATTCCAGGAAAAGGGAGAATTTTACTTCCTCTTTTCTTAGTTTCTGTATTATCAGATAATGAAATGTGAAGAAGTCTTATTGGAGATTTAAAAAAAGCATATATTTCATTTTAAGAAAAAAAATTAAATATGAAAAGTATCTTCCTTGATGTACTCAGTGTTAGGATGTTTTTCCATGGAAACAATGAGTTGTGATAACTGATTATTCCATAAAGATCATTTGGATCATGTTTTCTACTTTCAAAGTCAGGCTTGTACCAGAATCTGGAAATTTAAATTTGTTTTCCAGTCACGGTTTTTTACAGTCAGAAGTTCTAAACTAGACAGTGGTGTTGTTTGGGCTTCTGTTTTCAAAATCAATCATAAATATTCACTTACAGATACCATTATTATCTCATCTAAATATTTTTGATGTCATTATAAACAGAAAATCATAAACCAATACAAGTTCTGTTTGAAAAGAATTTGGACTTACGTTGAAGATGTGTTTTATTTTGTTCTGGTTTATATCTAAATTTTTAAAGTTTTGCTATCAGGATGAAATGTAAGTTGACTTATACTAAGGAACGTAACACGTCACGTTCAGACTCTTTCATAACTGTATCTTTAAAGGCAGGTAGATATATACATACATACATATGAAATGTGTCTATTTCAGTCAAAGTGTTTTCCAGACTACATCGCTTTAAATGATGTTTTAAAATCACTGAATAAGGGGGTTTTGATTTTTTAAAAGTCTGTATTATTGAAGTCATTGAATCAATTTAGTTTTGTTGCTTTGTAAATCTACCTTATTGCAGGTGAGTATCCAATATGCTCAAGGAAGTGCTTGATTAGCTTAGTATTTCAAAATTAATACTAATTATGGAATGAAGCGCTCCTTTTCTCTAAATTGCTGGTTTTGCCATTTTGTATGTAAAGCCATTGTTTCAGACTAAATGTGTGTACTTTGTTCCTTAAGTTAGTCTGATAATTTCCCAAAGACACATTTTACAGTTCACAGCAGTGAAAATTTTATTAACGTTTTATTTGCTTCTGTGACAGAAAGCTGTCTTCTCATTCATGTGTAGTCTATACATTACATGTCCTTATTTTACAGTGATCACTTTAATGGGAAAGAGCTTAGGGAAATCAGGTAAAAAAGATCTGGAAAATATACATGAACCATATTTCTAGTTGACTGCAAAGTATTCAAACACAAGACACATTTAGCTGGATTTCTATCATCTACTCTGAACTATTCACGCTGTAAAACTGGATCCAGGGCAATTTATTTCTGAAAAATTATGTCACCTGAAACTAAATGGATGTATGAAATTATGTCACTAAATGTTCTTTCTCTGTGTATATTTGTGAAACATTGACCATTGATACCATTACTTTTCAAACTGGAAAAATGGTTGTGGCAAAGTAGACTCCTAAGAATCTTGGAGAGCAGCTGGGTCTAGCTCTGTGGTGCTGTTAAAAGTATTTGGATGCAGTACTAATTAGCTGTGGAATCCCCCACCACCTTTTTAAAAAACAACTTATGTGACTCAGAGTAATACTGCAGCATTTCATTCATTCTTTCATTCTTTGATTCATTCAAAAAGTGAAGGGAAAACAATGAAGAGAAAATATAAATTTGAATTTATATATATATACATACTGTGTATACAGAACAGGTAAAAGAATGACAGAGAAAGGAGATTCTGTGAGAGAGATATTTTTTGAACATATTCAGCCATTTATTTAGAAAAGTATCTTCATTTGTTTCTGGCTGGATGGTCAGTTGATAATGAGTGATCCAGAACTATCATCTGAGATATGGGGAATGCCAAAAGCTACTAAAATCCTCCCTTATTAAGTTGTTTTCTTATGATTCAGATTGTTGGTACCACAGGTGCCAATCTATTCAAGCTGCTTCTTGTTTTGAGTCAGCCTGGATTTTAATGATTTTTAATAGTTCAAAACAATATAAGTAATCTGAATAGAGAGGATGAGGCATAAAACTGGCCACCTAAAAAAACTCAATACCTGAGAGAAATAGGCTTGTTTTATAGAATGATAGTCTCATTAATAGCTCACGTGTGATACAAAAAGTATTTTTTGTTTAGCTTAATTTTTGCTTTATTTTCATCTCCTGTAAAAATGCATCTGTCGTTTCTTGTTTGTATTTTAATTTTGTAAACTTTTCTTTGTTTTTCCCTTAATCTGATACATGATGGAGATGATTTCAAAGAATTCCATTTACTCTGGGTATGGACTCCCGCTAAAACTGTAACTGCTTTTATAATATTCAACCACATGGTGCATGCACTCCTTCAAGTATCTGAAAAATGGGATGGTCTAACTTGGGTCATACTTTCTCCAAAACTTTTTCCAAACATTTTTCAATGTATTGAAAAGTACAGTAGAAAAATATCTTGAATATTTTAAATTAATAAATAATTCATTTTTTGAACTAACATGCTTAACTTCTGCTATATTTATATAACAGGCCTCATGTCAATAACTGTTCTGTAAATACAAGGGTCAAAATCAAATATTCTCCCCATCACTGATTATTTTATGACTTTGGAATATGAAGTCATACCTTCAAAGCTAGAAACTGAAGACGTGAGGCATTTTTAGGTCCAAAAGTTGCACTAAAATCTAAAATAAATGCATTAGCTTTTTGTAAAAACAAAGACCAAACCAAAAAACTCAACCAAACAAACAAAAAAACTCCAAATATTTTGGCATATATCTCTAATAAAATCGTATGAGGTCATTTGTATTCCTTTCCTCATTTTGATGGAGTAATCTATTTTATTCTACCAGATAAACTGTTGGGAAAACGGCCTTGATTCAGTACTTTGTTTTTAATATTTCCTTTATTACAACCATTGCTTTGAATTTTGTGGAAGCGTCAAGTATTCACTAGCTCTCTACATTATATTCAACAGAATTTGGTCACCAGCACCAAGATTCTTTCATTCTCTTGCTCCCAATAATAACTTTGATAGCAAGAGGATCAAGTAGGCCTTTTCCTCTGGCTAAGTTTTTTACTGCCTTGTCTATTAATGTGTCACTCTCTGTAATAATTCCTATTGTCTACATTTATTACGGAGTGGGTCAGAATTAAGAGCATACATCCAGCTAAAATTCGAAAAAGTGCCCTAAGGATTTTTCAGAAATGCATAGGAACATATGTCTGAATATTACATGCATACATTAGCGTGTAAAGAGTTTGAACAACTTTAGCATCCATTCTTTTTTTTTTTAAGGTTTATGATATAAACAAGGTAAGTTCTCTGTTTTCTCAAATTCCAATTCCATTGGCATTTTAAAGCTTTGGAAATAAGTGTTTGCCCTAATCTCTAGCTTTTCTCTGTTTTTATCAATTATGTATGGATCTTGCTCTCTGATGATCAAGTGATGTGAAACATCAAACTAAGTTTTTATTGTGCTAATGAGATAGAACTATCTGATATCTAATGACTTCTATGTCTCCTTGAATTATTCTGAATCTCACTTTGTGTACAGATAAATTAGATGATTGATAATCATTCTTTGTTATTTTTGCATTACAAAAAAACCCTTCTCTGTTTTTGTAAGAATAAGTCGATCATTGAATTTTGTGAAGATCTTTCTTTTTTAACCTGTGTTAGGGGATGTACTAACTCAGCTTATTTTGAATTAATGTATAGTTTGAGTACCATCCAAATTATACTTCAAGTCTGCTACCATTGTACAACTGATGACAATGTTCATTATTAAATGTATTTAATCACAAAAAAGAAATATTTGAAAGAATTTAAAATTGAAGGATAATTTTCCATGTTATTTTTCATGTTTGAGAGTGTCCCTTACATTGAAATTTATCTCAAATGTGCCAAGAACACAACCTGAGGCGTTTCGTCTTGGGTAGCCTGCTTGATTTTGTCCTGGTGATGTGGTAAACATCATACTGAAAAGGAAAAGATAGTGCTCAAAGGAAAAGGTGAAAGGATGACAGATTTGAACTAGTGACAAGGACATAGACCAGTTTTTTTTCTAGTCAGAAATAACCTCATAAAGATAATTGATAAATGCTTCTTGGAGCTTAGGTTCATCTCACCCAACTTTATCATATGGCTAAAGTTTGAACTAGTTGGTTAGGTCCCTTTTAATACAAAGAAATTAGTACTTGCAGAGGGTCTTCACAAAAACATGTTAAGAAGAAAAGAATAACCCTTGGGAAAGACCTGTTTCCCTTCACTGACTGAAATGAAATCAGAAAAAGGGATGTCTTTAGGTGACTGATCGTAAGCTTAGGTTAGATAAACAGGAAATAGACAAAAGAATTCTGAGAAAAACAGAAAAAAGAATAGGGAAGATTCAGAGTCTTGATTAAAAATTAAAATAAAAATTAAAAAAAAAAAAAAAAAGAAAAAAGCATGTTTCCAAATCTCATGGCAAGAAATATTAGTTCCATGCATGCTCGAAAGTGGGAGTTGATAAAATGAGAAGATTCTGAGAAATGAGAAAAGAGGTAGCAATGATACTGTCAGTATTTCACTCAAATAAATGAGCTATTTTGCATAACAGCACAGCATCCCTCAAAAGGAATAGGAATATGAATACAGGCCATGCTCTTTTCAAACAACTGCTGCAGAAGTAAGGAATTCTGTCAAGTGCCATACACTTAAGCCACTATTAACATTAACATGATGATACTTCAAAACAATCTTTTGTTCTTCTTATCAAGCCATTCTGCTAATTGCTTATTAGAAAGGTTCACAACTGTTAATGAAGGGGAATGAGTTTGATTTTCTTAATGTCCAGCACCACCCTTATGCAATCACAACAGACAATGGGTTGGTTTTGGTGTTGTTGGTTTTGGCTTGTTTTGTTTTGTTCTTCATTCTATTTATAAGTTTATTTTTATATTGAAGAAAAAGTCTGTCATTTAACACATTCACAATTAAAACTGGGTTTGTTTTTTCTCGAAACAGTATATTGTGTAAGTAAACGTACAATGCCATTTTTTGAGGTTATAGTTATCTATTTAAAAGTCCTCATGCCTAAAATCTTTTTTTCAGTCCAAGGTCAGTCACTTCAAGAACTCTGAATTCTCTAAGTGCATAGACCAAGAAACAAAGGAATCTTCTCCAGTATGCAGTTAAACTATTAATCAGTAACATTTCTGAACTTGCACTGGATCTTTATAAATTGGTTTGAACACTAATTACACAGACAGCAGAGTAAAAAGCTCTTCCAAGATTTTTCAAGAAGGTTCAGTTAAAAAACCACTTTGATTTAAGTTAAATTAAAAAAAAAAAAGTCACCCATGCACATACACAGAAAAAGGAAAGAATTGTTAAAATCAAAACCCTGGTATTTTCAACTATTCAGTGTTGTGTTCAGCAATTCAATAGTTTGATAGTTCAATAATTGTTTTCTTCACTGGGGCCTGTGAAAACTGTGAAGACTGTCTGGCCATTTCTCTTCTAAAGTAACTCCGTACCATTGCAGACTCTGCAAGTGTCTATGGCAGTTTGGTTTCCTCTTTTCCAAAGGCATGTAGCAGTTTGGCCTCTTGAGGACTCTAGTGGTTTGAATGCTTTACTGGCTTAGCATATGGAATCAGAAATAAATTATTTTCTTCCTTCTGGTTTTTACCCTGAGACTGGCAGTGTCCAGTGAAGGAATAGGCACTATCAGGCAACTGTGGAAAGGATTCAGTGATCGGATGGTTCCCATCTCCAACGGATACTTTCCCAGGGGCATTCCAGAATGTATCCTGAAGGACAATCCTTCTTTTAATTATTACTCTAAATGAAATTATATTATATAGCACCCACTTCATGTTATAATAATACAATGAATAATATAATCAGAACAATATTTAGTGACTAATGCTTCTTGAGATAAACTCTATTTCCATATTAAATAAAAATGCCATATATTTTAATATATTGAAGTACAAAGCTCCACTCATGTCTTTACCTTCTAGACACCTGACTTTAGTACCTAGAGAATTGGTTTCCTACATTTCTGATGTATACCCATGTTGTGGTTTGACACTGGCCAAGTGCCAGGTACCCACAAAAGTTGTTCACTCTCTCTTGAAAGGAGTTGATCAATAGTTAACTCATGCGAGCACGAGTTAACTATGAAGAGTCAGCAAGTATTAATCCCAAGCCTAAGAAGCAGGATGCGCTTTAGCCTTGTCAAGATGAGAGAAATAGAATGCACCTTGTCAAGATAAGAGGAACAGAACTTATTGAAACCAGCGCAGAAACCGCTGAATCAGCCAATGAAGGACTGCTCATGCTTCAGAAAGAAAGGTGAAAAGTGCATTGTGAGGCAGACTACTAGCCTTCATCAGAACGACCCCCGAGGAAGATGTGGAGCCTTCCTCAGTGCGACCACCGCCTGCATGTGATGTATGCTAATGATATTAATGACTTCCGAGTGTATAACCGCTCCTATCCCAAGGAATGTAATGAATATGCATATACTGTGCTGTGTAGAGTGCTCTGTGTGTGTGTTAGGAGAAGCGATTGCCCACGCACCCAGTGCTGAATAAAGCAAATGCCCACCTCTCTGACTCTGTCTCTGAAGTGTCACTAGGCTCGGTTTGAAGCGATTCACTCTCCCCGGCTACAGCTGGGCAGAGGAGAGAAAAAAAATTAACGAAGGGCTCATGAGTTAAGATAAGGACTGGGAGAAAACACTGCAAGGGCAAAACAGGCTCAACTTAAATGCACAAAGTGAATTTATTACTAAGAAATTCAGAGGAGGATAATGAGAAATAAAATAAGCCCTTAAAAACACCTTTCTGGCCCCAGTCCCTCCCTCCTTCCCACTGACAGTGGAGGGAGACAGGGCATGGGGGTTTGGTCAGTTCATCACCTGAAGTTTTCTTCTGCTGCTCCAGGAGAGGAGTCCTCCCCCTGTGAGACTGTGGGTCTCTCCCATGGGAGACAGTTCTCCATGAACTTCTCCAGTGTAGGTCCGCTCTCACTAGCGGCAGTC
Source organism: Struthidea cinerea (assembly GCA_013397865.1). Lineage (NCBI taxonomy): Eukaryota > Metazoa > Chordata > Aves > Passeriformes > Corcoracidae > Struthidea > Struthidea cinerea. Next base: position 652,684 of record VZTI01004351.1, read on the forward strand.
CTACTGCACCTGCTGCAACAGGGTGCAGTCCTCCAAGGACAGGCCACTCCAGCCTGGAAGCAAGGGCCCTATCTCCACCATGTCTTCCACTGGATCACAGCCTCCTCCAGGCATCCACCTGCTCCGGCATGGGCACCTCCCCCACAGGTTGTGGGTGGATCTCTGCATCCCCCGTGGACCCATGGACTGCAGGGGGACAGCCTGCTTCACCATGGTCTTCATCACGGCCTGCAGAGGAATTTCAGCTCTGGCGCCTGGAGCACCTCCTCCCCCTCCTTCTCCACTGGCCTTGGTGTCACCATGTTGTTTCCCTCACGTGTTCTCACCTCCTCCTGTTCTCTGACTGGAAGAAAAACTGTGCTCCTACTTCGTTTTGATTTTCTTCTTAAATACGCTATCAAAGTGGTGTTACCAACCTCCCTAACTGGCCCAGCCTTGGCCAGCGGCATGTCCATCTTCAGAGCTATCAGGGATTGGCTCTGCTGAACATGGTGGAAGCGTCTGGCAGCTTCTCACAGAAGCCACCTCTGTGGCGCCCCCTGCTGCCAAAAAACAGGCCGTGCAAAACCAACAACCCAAAATGTCATGTCTACGACATCTTTTTATAAAGATACCTAAAGTGAAGGAATGACTGTGTGAAGTGTGTTTCCCTGTATTTTAAAAAGAGTGTTACAGGTCTGTGCATCATTTCGTCACCTGATTTTGATTTAACATACTTTGGACAGTGATTATTCATAATTCTTCCCCACTTTTTTCTTTTGCCATATTGGTGGTCTTTCTGCAGCTATTTTTGAAATCCAGCTCATGTAAGGAAAATTGCAGCTGGTTATACAAAATGTTCAAGTTTCTAATTAGGAAAAATGAATTGCAGTTATAGTACATCCTCAGATTGTATTAATATTTCATTTCTTAGCTTCCTACATCAAGGATTAATCAGAGGAAAACTTGTTCTGAATACAAATGAATCAAAATAGGAAATATTGCTAAGGTATTTCTACATTACTTGTAAGGGTTATATTGACAGGCAAAACCCCCCACAAAACTAGTGTATCATATCTGTATGCAAAATAAATGTTTCTAATTTTCATCTCTTTAAAATAAAGTCTTTGTATTGCAACATTCTAGGTTGTAGCTACAAACAAATACAAATATTCTGATGAATTTTTTGTCCTCTAGTTGATATGGCCAACTACATACAACAGGAATGTCTGCAGTTTTATTTCTCAATAATTATGCTGGCAAAAGTCCTGAGACAGCAAAATTTCCCTTACTATGGTTTCAACAAGGTAGACATAGTCATCGGAATTTTCCAATTTACAGAATTCAAGTATTGTATTGAGAATATTGGATTCTGGTCAGTAGGCAATGTAATCCATGAAGATGTCTCTCAGGTTTTTTCTCACTCTCACCTCACCTCTCTCTCTTAGCAGTCATCCTGGAAAACTGGTTAGGCTGGACTGAGATTCTAGTTTTAATAAATTTACAATGCAGCTTTTATGTTTCAGAGTAGCTCAGATAATATATTTCTTTGTTGCTCCGGAAATACAAAGAACTAGATTGTACTTGTAATTAACTAGTTGAGAATTCATTCATTTAAAATTCATGTCAAGCTGACATTCTGTAATGAATCTTCGTTCAATGTGAGGATGTGGGAGAGAAGTGTAGTCAAGGTGATATAATTTATAGGTGCTTTAATTTAATTCAGTGGCAGCAAATCTGTCATCTCCCCATGGTATCTTTCAGCCTAAGACTCGAACTTTAAAAGAAGTTTATAGATTTTGTTTCCTTTTGGTTAGGTTAAATTATTTGTATCCTCTCCTTCAGTTTTCATTGCTGTAAGGTGTTCCCTACATAGTCAGAATATTTGAAGAAGAGATTTTACAAAAAGCTTTGTCACTGCAGAAAAAGCGAAATATCTTTATTTTTACCCTCATCTGTTTTAAATGTACCAGATAACTGCTGCCTAACTGTTGGACATCCATTGCTAAGTGTCCTAAATTTTAAAGCTCTTTTTATTTAGCTGCTGCAATTTAAATTAAATAAGAGTTATGTCCAGTTCACACAGGAGTTAGAATACCAGGCATTTATATCAGAACAGAGGAACTGAGGAGGAGGACTATTTACCAGATCAGCTTGATGAAATAGCAGTCATGAAAATTGGTTCAACATATGGATTATTTCGTTTTCTGATAAAAAAAAAAACCACATATAAGTGCACATTTATATAAAACACCAAAAAGTAAATAATAGCCCTAACAATACTGACTTTATCAGCAAAAGAAAGGTAGACAGAATCAGTAGATGAAGAAATTTTTTATTAGATTGTTCCCATTACAAACTTAAATGCTGTGAATTCTTTTTTTTATATCTTTCTGCATTAGTATTTCGATTCAGAAAAAAAGCAAGAAGGAAGGGAAAAGTCAGATATAACATTGTAGAACAAAGGATTCTGCAAGGCCAAAGACTATAATGGTGTGTAGGGTGAATGACAAAAACATTTCTTGCAATGTTTTAAACAAATACTCAAAACATGTAATTAAATTATTTTTAACACAGAGAATCATCTCAATCTGAGAAGTAAAGGAATAATATTGCCAACTACTAAGATAAGATACTGTCTAAAGGGGAAGATTAGTGACTTGTCCTCAAACCCACTGTAAGGATATGTATTTTTATGGTAGTGTGTTGAAAAATTATGAAAAATTACTGTTTTCAGTGTTCTGTGGCCAGCCAACCTGCTGTAAAAGACCAATGTGTTTGGAGGCGAGTTGATAAATATTTTACAGGAAAAACTCTGTTCATCTTGGCACTAAATTATGCACAGCACACCACAGGACTTTCCTGCATTAGTTGTGACTGAAATCAGAGAAGAGGATATTTGATTAAAAAATAAGCCAATGTTATTTGGCTTGCTGTTATCAATATGGCAGTATTTGAGAGCAGAAAGTTACCTTTAATTCACTAGTTACAATACTGCCAGTATGTTAACTGTAATTTGTTTTTTGTTTGATAAAAATAAGCTTTATCTCAAAAAAATTCAGCAGATTTGAGAAGTTGATAAATGTAATTCACTTTGGAGTTTTAGCAACAGGTTCTGGGAGATTGTGTTTATTAAGCTTTTTTGGTCTTTCATGAATAGAGCTTCAAATACTTACCATTTTTCCTTGTATCAAGGCCCAGTTGTCTAACTACACCGGATTTAGCCTTCAGAAGTAGATATAACTGTGCAAAAGACAGAGAAAGACAAGGCCCTGGAGTGTGTTCTTTCTGTTCTTGGAGAATTTATTGCATATAAATGGCTGAGTTGGACAGAAAAAATTATCACCATATGGTTTATTGGTTAACTCTTCACAGTTTCATATATTTTAAGACCAGAAGTTTCATTAGATCATCTAATTTGACCTCCTATATCACAAAAAATTCTATCCATTTATTCCCACACTGAGCCCAATAACTTATTTCATTAAACCTATATTTCAGAAGGGCATTTATCTTGATTTAAAGATGTGAACAGTTCAGTACTTTCCACATTAATTTTTCAAAATTTTTACTATTAATGACTACTATTATTTCAACACTTATCAATATCCTTTTTTGTTCTTTTTGTGGTTGCAAGTAATCTTTTTTCATCTGTTACTCCACTGCTTTATGTTCTGTCCTTCGTCATTTAAAAATACTTACTTAATTCTTCATATTTTTTCTCTTTTAAGGTATTTATTATCAATTTACCTCCAAACCTTCTTTTTTGTTAATAATTTGACTGACACTGATTTTTTTTTTTGTAGTTCTGTCAACTTTTTTTCACCCTCTCTCCTAGGTGTTTCTTACTGATATATTAGAGAAATGTAGCACATTATAAACAAATAAATTGTCAAGACTAAAAGAAATATTACTAGGTAAAAGAGTATTATTACTTGGAAAATGAATGCTTGAAGATCTTGGAAACAGACAAATAAACTGAAAGAAAAAACCAAACAAAACACTGCTTGTGGGGTTTCAAATGCTTTTTATCTTAATTAAAATTAAGTAAGTTCTGCTGAGGTAATAGTAGTGTCACAAGGAATTTTCTGGTATGTCAAGGGGAGTTTTGAGCAACTGGTCTAAGAAATGAAGATAGTTATATTACACTGGTACGGCAAGATGTCACAAAGCATGGAAAAATTTCTGGCAGTTAGAGGGAGAGAAGTCCATGAAGCAAGCACATGTATTTGTCCTTTCTTCCTTTTCACTAGTGTGGCTGAGGTTTTATGGACTTTCAAATGGTAAAAAAATAAACTGAGTTCACATATGTATATCAGACACTGAATTCTGTAAGGTATGATTCCTTTTAGACAAATTAACTGTTCAGCTTCCAAATAACTCTATATTCATTTTACTTGTCCTGTTGCAAAATGACGTTAGAAGGCTCAGAAGCTCAGATAATTTAATTGAATAACCTAACATCAGCATTTAATCCGATGTCCTTGTGTATAGGGATGGCCTCTGGTGTCTTCTCTTTGTAAGCTCTCAGTCAAAGTCAAAATACAGAATAAAATATTAAGAATATTTCTGCCCATAACTCAGTGCCTACGACAGTTTCATTGTATTCTGATTCACTACAGAGGACTTCAGAGAAACCACCTTTATTTATTATTTGTCTATTTATTTACTTACTTAACTTTCGTCAATTGGTTATCTGACAACAAGCTGAAAAGGAGGAATTATGCTTTGGCATCTCTTCAAGTAGAGTGCCTATACTGAGAAATGACTGATTTCATGTTTAGAATATGAGTATTTTTCTCTAGTTTTCTTTAGTTTTTCTTTAGTTTTGACCATGCAGATCTATGTGCATTTTCAAGGCCGTATTCTTGAGCTATGGACCAGAAAAACAATCTTTCATATAGCCTTTCAGATTTATTTACTGGGCCTGTTTCCAAAGATATACCTTGAACTGAAGATGTCTTACTGTAGGCTGTAAGTGAAAATATTTCAACATGAGTGAATTTAGATTTCTCTCCTGTTTTCATCCTCAATGCATAAAATGGCTTCTGGATTTTAAAAATTCTTATAGCTACCCATTGAACTACTACTGTAACAATATGTATCTATGTTGAGATTTCTCATTTAGCCATTGCTCAGATAGCAAAAGATACTGTTTTGGGTTAAATAAATAAATAAATAAATAAAGTAATGAAAGGGAGAGCACTTCCTGTGACAAACTTAAAATTTTTATAGCTATTTTATTCTGTGCACATATAAAGATTCAAAGTCCATCTTAATGTCACCTCTGCCTATTTTTACCTGTGGACGATAAAGAAAAAAAGTCTTTTTTTATTGTAACTACCTAATTAGCCGTGTTTTTTTTTTAAAAATACAGTAGACCCATTCACTACTACTTAGCAGTATATCCTCTCTTCGGTATAATTTAATTTGACATCCAGGTAAGTCAGTGTCAAACTGTGAAACTCTAGTTAAAAAAAAAAATCGAACCTGACATGTGGACAGTATGTTAGTTGCAGCTAAAGGGTCTTGCTTGTCCATTACCATTTTGTAGCTTGACTTTTAAATATAATATGTTGTCTTACCAAATTTGTTTCTCATGCTTGTGTCACATTGAATGTTTAGAGGTGATACATTGGCAGATTTCTGTAATTGTATTAGCTTTAAAATGTTGTGTTGTTATTTTTTTTTTTTTTTATCTTGGACCTATAAAAATATAGGATCAGTTAAAATTTATATGTTAAGGGCAGGATTTTCAAAATTTTTTGACAGCTTTCAGTGAAATAGCTTGCAAAGTCAGTGATTATTTTCAGTTTAAGATATTACCACTCACAATTTTAACATAAGGTTCATGGTAATGCTTTGGGTATTTTAATGTTGCAGCACTAGCAGTTACAACATTGACTCCTTTTAAAAATAGACTGTGCCTGATTACCTGATTTTTTTCATTGTCAACTGATTGTTTTGTCTAGAAAATCTCTCTGAACTTCATTAAATGTGTCTGAGGGATGTCACAAAAGAAAGAAGTGGATAAACTTGAGAAAAAGAATATTTTACATAAAGGTTATGAAAAAATATGAATAATTAGGGTGCTGGGAATTTATTAGTGAAACTCTGCATGTATGGGTGCTGAGGCCATACTTAATATTTTAAGTAAGGAACTAGATGGAAAATTGATGGCTTGATATTTTCAGAGAACATGGATTTTGATAAAGTATTGTTTGAGATAGAAGAAGATTCTGATGCCAAAAGAAAAAACTTTAAATTTGGAGAAATTGCATGCTAGGTCATTATATGGACTTCAAGATTTTGCTCTGAGGGCCTCTAAGACAGATGATACTTAGTTGGAAAGAAAACAAATATTGGCTGGTGTAGTTTTCGAAAGGTTTCAGGAATTAAAAAAGCCATAAAATTGAAAACGCTGATAAAAAAGCCATATGAAGCCAAGCAAAGCTCTGTAAGAGGCTGTAAGAGAAGAATTGAAACATTTTTTTTTCTTTTAAAATAAAGTGTTCTGTAAAGAATAGTGATTCTCAAGGCAGGAGTGGTAAGATAGCAGAAAAGGGCACTGAAGTGACATCAAACAAGCCTGATAGTGCAGGCCTAGGATGGTGCTGTGACCGACTGGCTTGCTCAGCCTTCCTCCTGGACAGCACAGAACAGAGAAGTTGTGTAGCTGGAATATTTCTTATATATCTGTGATTAAAGTGTTTTTGTACCTAAGTCCATTTGATTGCTGCACTCTCATTTTGGTTTGGAACTGTGATATACAGTTTCTTAAAATAAAAGCATACTTTCTGAATAAGTTTAACTAAGTTTTCTTTTCCAGCACTGTTCAGCTCCTTGCCTCCAGTTTCTTCATGATCTATGTGGCTGCAGAGTTCAGCTCAGTTTAAAGTCCTTGGCCTTAGAATAACAAAGCACAGTAAAAAAGCATTTTTTGTCCATTTTAACTTGTTTCTTTCACTTTGTCTAATAATACCCTCTCATACTTTTATACTTCGTTCAATTTCCCCAATTTATAGGAGACTGTAGGAAGTTTTTGGGCAAAGAAATTATTGTTTAGTCTGTTTGATGTTCGCATTGCACTCTTTAGTATTACAAAATATATCTCTGAGTTGCTTAATCTCGTTTTTTGTTTTGAATTATGAAAGTGCTAGAACAAGAAAGGAGTTTTATATATCTACAAAACAGTTTGCAGTACTGTAATGTGTTTATGTCCATATCTTGAGTCTTGACATTCTTACTATTCTTTGGTCCTCTCCAAATTCTGTGCAGGTGTCTTTTAATTTGTTTCCATCATCCACAGAGGGCCAGTGACAAGACAGAAAACACATCTGTGTTTAAGAACGGCAGTTGTCTAGACTTCTGTTTTGTGAATGCTAATAACAGTGTAATATTATATTGTTGGCATACAAGAATATAGTAGTGAGAATTTAAATTTCCCAAATTGGTATTAACAGTTTGCAGAAACACCACAAAATGCAATTTGGAATTGAAAAACAGAAGCTAAAGCAATAGAAGCATACATATTACCAACTCAAAAAATCTAAAGGACTTAACATTTGATAAGAGGTGAAGAACTGTTGTAATACACATACTGATAACATGAGAACCTTGAAAAACTGTTATATGTACATAAATTTTAATCTGATTAATTGGAAAGTCTTAATTTATTTAGGTTTTTCTTATCTTAATTCTTAGCTAAGAAGAAAGAATTATTTACAAAAGTTACAAGAATGTGTTTTCAAAGCTCCCTGAAAAAGATGTGGAGGATGCTTTTGATTAGCTGAACAGAAAATAGGATCTGGTCAAAGTGGAAATCCCTTTGGGACAGAAGGTCTAAAAGGGTGGAGTGATTGTTGACAACAGAAAGTAGACAGCTTGGAAGGATGACAAATAGGTATATTTAATCTGGGAAGGTAAAAGCAGAGAAGAAGGGGAATTTCATTTCAGAGGCTTTTAAGTGCACAAAGAATGAGTGAGATGCAGGACAAACGATTATTGGTTTTGGTAGCAGTAATACAAAAAATGACATGAAAAATGAAGGCTGGGGACTGAAAAAATATATATAAAATAAACACAGACAGAAAAATCCCATCTGAACTACAGTGGGCAAGATTTGATTTTATTGGGTTCCAAGCCAAGAAGGTAGGACAGTGTTTTACACATCACTTCCCCAAGGTCTAACTCCCAAACAGTGCAAAGCCTTAACATGTGTTTTCAGCATGCATTTTATGGATACAAGGAGTTCTGCAAGGCAAGGATAATTGTGCTATTACAGGGTCCCTGATTTATGTTCATAGAGAATAGCTGTTTCTTAGTTAACAGTGGGATTAAAATGATCTGTATTCCATCATTTTAATCAAAAATAGAGGTACTTTGACTAGAATATTTTTATCAGAGTTAGTAGTAATTAGATGTATATGTGGACGAGGAAATAGTAGACCAGAATATTTTTCTTGTAAAATTCTTCTAAGGCTCTGAAGACCTTGTGTGTGGAGTATGGGTGTGTATGTCTGATTCAGAAGAACAAATAGTTTCATATTGTAATAATCAGTGATTTGCTCCCAGTGTAGAACAGGCTGACAAGAGCAAGTCATTTAGTTTAAAATTTTGGAGAATGATGAGAACTCTCATTTTATTTTATAATTTGTCAAAGCTTATTAAGATAAATGATTAAAACTTTTTAGAACCAGATAAAGTTGGTTCTTTTCTCTTAAGAGGTTACCGTTCAGATTGTTTTAACCCTTGGGGATTGTACAACTCCTTATAAACCTGAAAACCTAAACTCTGATTATTAAATTCACACTCGCCTGGCCCTTGTATAGAAAAGAGTTTGTAGTGGAACTACTAACTTTAAAACCAGCATAGACAAATGAAAAGGGAAACACAGGGCAAACAGGCAAGTAAACATCATTAATCTTTAACTAATACTTCTTGTAAGCCAAGGATTGAAATGAAAAGTCTAAAAATATTATTTCCAGAAGATGGCACTCTTATACTTTGTATTTTTGGAGCATAATTTCAGTCACTCTCTGTAACTGTATATGCACTCCCCTATTTGTCTAAACTATTTAATTATTTATCTGTACACAAAAGGAAGAGAAAAATGTAAAACAGAGTAATCTTCATACAGCCTTTGCTTCAAGAAACTGTATTTATTTTGCCAGCAAGAAGCATCACTAATTGAAACAAATCATTGTCTTTAACTAAAAATTATTAATGGATCTAAATATGTTGTTTTTTAAAAAGAAAAAGCAGATCTTACTCCCACTCCTAAACTGCTAAGTTTATTACTTATCTCTTGAAGGTGGCACATAAAAGTAGAGAAAAATATTGACAGTTGAAATGACAAAGAAACAGTTTCAGTCTTTGAATACTTAAAAATAAAGTAGCATGGAGGGAAGATGGTTATACTTATGCAATAAATGACACTCCTGAGAGTGATGAACCATGAATAGAAGTTTCGCTCCTTCTTCGCTAATACAAATTTGATCACTCAGTTCAGGCTTGTAACCTTAAATAACCATATTTATTTTCAGCTATAATAAATTTTCTGTTTTACTTTCCAATCTGATACATGTTTTCAGAATTAAAAGAATTGTATAACTCTGTTCTTTTATCTATATCTGAAAAGTCTACAGCAAATTTTCAAAAATATATATAATGCAAAATTCTTATAGTGTTTACTCTAAAGCTAATTTTTTTCTTTGTATTTTAGATTCTGTGACGTTATGACTTGCCACTGAAGTTGAGGGTAACCTATGTTCTTGTTAATAGATCCCTTGGGGTGGATTACAGTGGAGTGACTATAGCAAATGATTGGTGTTTGTAAATATATATATCTGTAGGGTTTACTGTAGAACAATTTGATTGCAATGAAAAGCAGGTATATAGCCATTTTAGTTATAATTATCTATAGTAGTATGGCAATATGAAAGCATAGTACTATCACTCACTTAAAGAAAATGTATAAGGGAACAGAAAGGAAGAAAGAGAAAGAAGGGTAGGAGTAGAAAGACACATAATCACCACCCATGGATTTACAATGGGTGCTATTGATTGTTGTCATTGGTCAACGTAAAGATCGAAGATCTTGATCTGTCAGGGGAGGGGGAAAAAGCCCACCAAATACAAAGCCTAGTGGGTTAATACACACTGAGGTTCAGGTGGGAATGCCCAAGCACCTTACCTTGGAGAGTGAAGGAGTTTAACACTGTCTTTTGATCACATGTAGTCCTCTGGTGTAAGGCCTCAGAAATGAGTCTGGGGGCTTTTCAGGGGCCTTTGATGGTTTGTGACACCTTCTAAGATATGACAGCTGCCTCTCACATCAGTAGAGGTGGGGGGAGAGTGGGCGTTGCATGTAAGGAGGGCAATTTGGCATGATGAAAAGTACTGTCCTGTCTCCACGAGGTCTGCCTCTATCGGCCTCAAAGCCCGGTCTGTAGCCTGTGGCAGTGACAAGTTCACCCCCTCTGTCTTGTGCAGGCCAGAGGTTTGCCATCACACACCCAAAACCTTACCTCCTTCACCTCGGGAAGTTGCAAACATGGCCTCAGCAAAGCACCCTGGTGCCTCCACAAAGGAACAATTTGTTTTGAGTCATAGTCCAGTCTCTCACATGATATTATAACCAAGGTGGTTAAAAGATCAAAAAATAAAGGTCTTAGCGCCATGCGTAAGGAGTCAGGCTTTGAGTACAGCAATTAATATAAAGTTATCCAATATAAAGTTATCCAAAAGACACAATTTTCCAGATATGGATTATTTAGAGCAGAATAAGCAATACATTTAAAGACGCTTATTAATCCAGTTAAATAATGTATTTCTTTGTAAATTAGGAATATTTTTGCAAAAAATACTTAACAAAAGTCTACAGCCAAGCAGAACCATATGAATTGATTTGGAGCAGTTTAGCTAAGTAACATTTACCCCTGCTGTAGACTTTATATCTGTTAGATAGTTTGTGATGTGCAAAAGAACTCATTAATGCTATGTAAATGTAGCTCTGATAGTTTTCTACAGTTTTGGACATTGTAAACTCCTTAGCTGTATAAATGTTTTTTGAGCTATTTACATAGTAATTATTTGTGCAGGATCCCTGCTGATTTTTTTTCCATTGCTATTTAGCTCATATTTGAAGGGACACTTATCTTGTTCAAGTAAATCTTTCTGAGCTGGAAATTTGTCTGTGGAATTCAGATCTCATCAGTATTTGTGAGATCATGTTTTTTTGGGGTAGAATTAAAATAGATCAGACTCCTGTGGTACTACTTCCTCAGTTTTACTTTCTAAAGAGTCTAGAAAAAAAAACTTTAAAAAATTAAGCAAATACATAACATAAAATCCTACAACTTACGCTATTGTTGGTAGTCCAATGAAGAGTGTAGCACTTCGAGACCTTGGAAGCCCTCAGGCTTGTTCTGTAGGAAACATGAATTCATCTTGCCTTGTTCCGCATGGCAACAAACAATGAAAGCACATTGCAAATTCCCCCTCCCACCCAAGAGGTGGATGTGGGCTGATTCAGGCTTGAAACTATGTAGCTGTGTTATTTTTGTTGTGTTAGTACAAATGTGATTATAAATGCTGTTGGAACCACATAGATAATTGCACAGGAGACTGTACTATTCTACATGACTCACTGGTTTAGATAGCACTTATTCTGGGATGTGTGCATATTTCTGCTTGTTCAGTGAAAATAGTTTTATGAGGCTGCACAATTCACGTCACTCCTCTGAATCTCTTTTAAATCTTCCTATCCAAAGACCATAAATGCAATAATGTCAAAGTTAACAACATCACATAGAATTTTAAGGCCTACAGGGAAAAGAAAGGATCTAGTATCTTCTGTCACAAGCAAGAAGAATAATCTTAACTTCTCTTCTGCTGGTTTAGATTTAATTTAATTTTATCGATGCAATTTGAATCTCATGCTAAGTTTCATTCTATTTTATGCTGATTTAAGCTTTGAAATATGACAAATATTTCCAAATTTCTATTACAGTAGCAATAGGTATTAGTGTTTCTTACTAGAATATATAGTATTTCTTGACCTGTGATGCCTTTTTTTTTTTCTTTGATCATTTCCATTGCCAGAAAATTCTATGCTTTATTTTTTAAAATGCCACAGATAAACTCAGTTCACATCAGTTACATCTTAAATCTTCAATCCTGGATAACCTATGTTACAGACTTTTGCCATATTTTCTGTTTTTAAGTCGTGAATTTTTTATTATTATTCAAAATGAAAACTTAAGATATCTTTGTATGTACAGAGATTTTAATTAGTTGTAAATATTGTTCAGATGTATTACAGATATATAGCTGTATAGAGACTACATATACAAACTTACAATCCAGATTTATAAAATTCATACAGGGTTTTAATATAAAACTAACACACTTTTTAATATAAAAAATACATATGCATATACATACATATATAAGTACACTTACATATGTATTACTATATTAAAAGTATGAGTTTATATTCATAATTTTTTAAACATTCAAAAATCTCATTTAAAAAATGTAAAGTTTCAGCTGAAAATATCAAAGCTAAAAATTGTAGATGGATCTAAGTGTTGGCTAATTTCCCTACTATTGATGGCATCATGGCCATTCAGAGAAAAATGGATTTTCTTGTATCACTTTAAGCACTTCTAGGTACCGAGGACTACTTTGCTAATGGACTACTACATGCATTGGGATCAGTCTGTTCTTCCATGTAGGTAGCAAAGCTCTGGAAAAGAAAAAAAAGTAATAGTTCCTTCTGCTAACTTCTCTTTTTTGCAAGTACATTATAGTCAGGAGAATGGCTTCTTTTGAGGCTGTGATTATTGCAGATTGAAACTCTTTTAAGTGGAATGTGGTATAGCATATCGTGTGTGAAACTCCTCTTTACTGATCCAGTCTTAGAAATCAGAAAGCTATCCTAAATCAGCTTTCCTTTAAATGAAAGAGGTGGTCATGCTCCTCCTTTTATAGCAGCTCATTTAGTTCCTATCTTGATGAAAGGCATCCATCTGTGAATCCTACATGGATCACAGTTCCCTAAGTAACACACATGCAAAAGAAGCAGAGGGAAAGGGAAGATAATACTAAATTTGTGTTGTTTAGCATTAATGAGCTCCCTGTTGATCACACAGACCATTGTAGGTCATAATATAACTAACTTCCTTTTTGCACTGTTAGTCAGGTAGTGCAGCAACGAGCATCCTGAAAGCTAGTGCTTCTGTCAGAGAATGGGAATTTCAATGTGAAATTATTAATTTCACTTCTTATTAAAACCAAAACAATCGAACATTTGTTAATTGCATATAGTTCATTTCCCCCTGAAAAACTAAGTGGCAGCTTTAGTTACGTGTTGTTTCATTACTGCAGATCAGTTACTGTATCCACAGTCAAAAGAGGATTATTAATTTATTTTTGCAATCTTTTTATTGCAGACCAGTATTGTCCATCACATCTTGTGATTCAGACACACTTCTGTTGTTCTATTGCTTGGTCAAATTTTTGGGGTATTTCCACAAGAATTTTGCTTGGTGTAATTCCAAATTCTTCCTTTAGAAAAAACCAAACAACAGATTGCATAGTTGCGCTAGCAGTGTAGCATAATGCTTTCTAAGGCATGTAAATGCCTTCAGAACAGAAGTTGGAATAGTTTTGGAATACCTTAAAGCTAAGAAATAAAACAGTCATGTTTGAAAACCCATCTTAGGTTCCCATTGTTAATTAAAAAATGAAAACTATATAAGATCGAATATATATAAAACTACACACCTAAGTTTTTTATGCTTGGCAATGAAAGGAAGGAGTCTGTTACATATCTGGGATCCACATACATGTCATGCAGGTGAACATGTAATATCTGGCAAAAGAGCCTGAACTCTGAAGAAGGACTTGCCTGCAATGTTATACTTTGAAAGGTTAAGTATATAATTTGGTCCAAAAGACTTAAATGAGGTTTTCGGAAGCTGTCATTGGGAATGTTGGTACTCAGGCCTTCAGTATTTTCTTAAAAGAAAAAATATTTTCTTCTTCTTCTTTAAAAAAAAAAAAAAAAAAGGTGTGGGGGAAGGAAAGAGGAAGATACAACGAACTACAAAATGTTAGGCAAGACACATAATGAAAAAAGCATCTCATAAAATATTCTATTCATTAAATAACTCATCACTGAATTGAGGACAACCATATGTTATTTCTTCCTGTATCAGTATTCCTAGAGGGATTCCTCTACCGCTCCCAGGGACATATCTTAAACACCACTGTGCAAGATAATCCAGGTGAAAATATCCAAGACCCTCCTTGGTGGTGTGTGACTGTGAAGAAATCAATTCAGGAAACTGCCAGCTAAGATGTCTGATCGTTATTACCTTACTCTCTTTACTCCATTTGCTGCTTCATCTCCATGGTGCATTTTTACAGGTATCTAGATTGGGAACTATTTAGAACAGAAGCTTGCTTTTTGATTACTTGTCTTTACAGTGCCCAGTATAATAGAGCTCTGATCTGTGATTCAGGTACATATAAAAGAAAAATCAGAACTAGGTAATAGTTCAATAAAATAAACCTCCTGAACTGGCATTCTCTAAAATTACCTGACTTCACTGAAATCAGTAGGTGTAATTGTAGTTAATGTCCTAAGCATATGTAGGGGTACAAAGATCTTTCCTTGACTTGGGAGGAGGGGTGGTAATTTTCAGGAAATTGTGATTAGTCTCATAGCTCAATGACAGCTGTAGCCAAAGATTTGGAACTGAATTCCCTATCCAGCACCAGCACTGGTTTCTTACAACATTGTCTTCCAAAATTTGAATGAAATAATGAATTGGACATTGTTTGCTGTCATTTTTTAAGATTCCTGTTCCATTCCTGTAGCATATTGAGAAACCTCTACGTGGCAACCCTGACCTCCAGCATAATAACTGTCCACCCAAGTTTGAAAATACTGAATAGATCAGAATCATAGATTACTGAATACATTAACCAAGATAAGTATGAAGCCCAGACGAATGCCTTTCATAACTACCTGCCTGCTAGGCTTCAAAGTGTTGAATGTTACCTTTCACATTGGGCAGTCCAGCCAGCTCTATCCTCTCTTCACAGTGTACCCATCTTGTGCATATCTCTCCAGTTTAACTACAAGGATGAGGTAGAAAATCAAACCAAAAACCTTCCTAAAATTTAGGTTAACAACATCCATTGTTATCCTCTTCCTACAACCAGTTGTTTAATCTTGAATAGCAATCAGGACAGTCAGGGATCATTTGCACTTGCTAAACACTCATGTTGACTGTTCCAAATCACTTTATTTTCACCATAAAAGGTGTAGAAATAATTTTCATGAGGACTTTCTTCATAATCTTTTAAAGGACTGAGGTGGGGATGATTGCACATTAGTTGTTTTATTGTCCTTCCTACCCCTTCTTGAAGATGGGTTCAAAACCTCTGTCTTTCACAGTCAATGGAAATTGAAGGAAAAAAACAAAACCAGTTTTTCTGTATTGTAAATGTAGAAGTCTAGTGTTGAGGAATATAGCAGTTGGCATGACTTAGGTCCTAGTTAGAATAGCTCTTGGCATAAGCCCATGAACTTTACTTGGAAAGTAAGTAGAAAATTAAAGGTTATCAACCACTTGTCCTAAATGAGAAGCTAGCTCAAGGAAGTATCCACTTGATAGTACAGCCAAGCTATAGAAACAACCTGTTGACAACCAAGAAGTGCAAAAGCATCAGAGATTGTTAGAAGCAGGTTGTGAATGTCGACAACAGAGAAAGAAGTCTGGAAGTGATTTTCTTACAAAAAAGGATGTTTAAGAATACTGGGATAGACAAGAATTTCTGAAAAAGACTCTGTGGAAGGAAACCTCACAATCCTGCACCAGAATCCAGGAACATCTCTGTAAGTCACAGAGAATACAAGGAACAGAAAAGAACCTAGTGGACCCTATGGTCCTGACCCATGATTATGCCAAGTGTGGCTGGTACTGCAACACTGACCTGTCCAAACTTTCTCCAGGACAGTGCTATCTCTCCTGCAGGACAGGAAAAGTACATAAGAAAACCTTGCATTAAAGCAAGGCCTGACTCCTTTGCCTCCCTGCATCATCTGCTTCACAGCACCGGAAGGTAATATTTGTAAAATTGCATTTATCTGTGATTTAATTGCTTTGTTATCCAAGCCCATTTAGCTTCCATAATGTAATTTGGTCTCAAACCATGACAAGGAGAAATAAACATCTCCTGCAGATCCTCTATATGCAAAAACAGACCAAGGGAGCAGCCTATAGTTATCAAGTAGCAAGTGGAATGGACAGGAGAAGAAATCTGGCTGTACCAGCTCCAGTAGGACTGTTTTTTTAACATAAAATCAGGCTAAAACCAATCCATGTATCTTCCCTGTATGCTACTTCTGTATCATTTTTTTGTATGTCCATTGCATTACTGGTCAAAGTGAAAAATTCTCTACCAGGGTATAAATTGTTGTAAAAAGCTTTATGCAAATTGTCTGACCCCAAAGTATCACCAAAGCATAAGCACCTTCTAGTTCTAAAATGGATGGCACTAGCAATTAAGAGAAATAAAACTGTTTTTGTCCTATTACAGCAAAGGTTTATATTTGGTTTTAGCTACCCTGTATGCAAAGTAAATGGTAGATAGCCTAATGTACCATACAAAAATTACATTTGAACATGTGGGAGGGAAATAAAACTCTGTGAAACTAAGCTGTTTTATGTGAATGCTCCATAATATTGACAACCCCCCTCTCCTTAAAAAAAGAAAAAAAAAAATCCACATGGTACTGGCTAACAATTTGTTTCCAAATTGCAGTTAATACCTTTTTATATGCAAAACAACATGATCTAATCCCACAATTCTCATTTATATAAAATCCTATTTCAATACTTGATCTTTCTGTGTATGGATTACGTGTGAACATTTTAACATCCATCTTAGTCAAATGAAATGGAAGGTTGTTTGCAAGACTGGGGATTTGCATCTTATTTAACCTTCCAGATCTACTTCCTGATTATCTCACTTCTCATGGGTATATTAGGAATATGAACTGGGTTTACAGATCTTGGGGCACGGATCTCAGATTTTCTTATTTATTTATTTATTTTTATTACAATTTCTGAAGCAAAATAATACCTTTAGAATGATGGGATTTTTATTCTATTAAAAAGTCCAATAAAAAAACCTCACAGCAGATACTGGATGATCACTATTGCATAAAAATATTTAATTTTTCTTATATCAGGCAAATTCTCTGCATAAACATGTTCTTATTTTCTGGATCATGATATCATTTCAGTTTTTAGGTTTTCTGGTTACTTAAAACCCAGTTAAAACAATAAGACACTGCAGCTAAGACATTTGCAGATTATGAATTAACTTTGGAGAGATACTGTTGTCCCATTCACATCAATGAACTCTGATCTTGATACCAAGTGGGAAAAACAAAAAAAAAAAACAAATAACCAAAATTTAATCAAACAGTCCCCCATACACACTGTAACTTGCATCAAAGCACCTGAAAAAAGAAGCATGAAAAAGATACTGCAAGTATCTGTTCTGGTGGTGAGTGTGCTAGCTCACTTTAGCACTGCATTTAGAAAGAGTTACATCTTTTCAGCAGAGAAAGACAAAGAGCTATGGGATCCATTAGTTTGGACCACCCAGGGAAACCAAAGAGAAGAAACCCATTTGTGATGTACCAACTTCTTTGACAAACATGAGTCTGCTCAGCTCATAAGCCACCAAGCAAACCTCACCAAGGACAAACAAAACTCCTACAAAATCATAACCTGATGTTTAATACCTCAGGGGTGGAACATATTTTAAATTTGAAGATTATTGCTTTCCTGAGTCTCCTGATGCTTGAATAGCATGAATAAGTGAGATACAATATCAGAAAAGGTTGTGTAAGTATTATATTTCCTGTGCAATGCTTACCTTTACATTGCATTTGATTTCTTTTCAAAGTTTTAAAGACTTGCTTGGTGTGAGTGATTTCAGTGTTTAAAAGTACAGAAAAGTATAAGAGAGAGGAGTTTGTTACTGAAAATCAGTTCTGTATACACAAAAAAATTATATGTTTAAAAGCCTCTTCAGCTAACAAAAAACAACAGATCTTTAAATTTTACATAGTTTCTAGGGAAGAGAAAGAGCTGATAACATTTATTATGTAAGTTTGGGGTTTTCTCATGAATAAAATGTAGTGTTTTCAGAAATTTGTTTTTTTGTAGTTCTTGGCTGGAAATACAGATTCTAGAAGAGAACCTATTCAATTTACTTAGTCATTTTACCCATAAGAAGTTAAGACTTTAAAATCACTTTAACCATATCCTTTATTAGGGCTTGGGTGAAGGGTTTTAAAATTTTACAACATATTTAATCACCTAGCTTCATAGACATTATTGCTGAATTCTTATTTTGTGTATAACATAGAAACCGGTTGCAGTGAGCCATGGCCAGAGCCATGGTCAGCTGGACCAAGCAGACCAACAGGTCGATTGGTTTGATGCCTCCACAGCTCAAGGGCTCAAAAGTACAGTGAGCACCCAAAAGGCTGTATAAAGCACGCTGACCATTGGCTGCTGCGCCCCCCCCTCCCCTTATGGTTTGTATTTGGTTATTTCTCCAGAAAGTTCTATGTCACTCGGTAGCTGATTGGCCCCGTTACTCCTCTCTCCCATCTTCTCCCATTTGCCCTAAATCCCTTCTCCCCTCCTTTGTAAGACCCCATAAGTGATATTTTATTGGTTACTGTATGTTCTCCACGCCTATTAGGTAGGGGTATAAAACCCCACGCCTGCCTAATTTTATCGGCTCTCCTCATGGCCTTTCTCTCCCATAAACCCTTCTCTGCCCCACGAGGAAGTCCCTCCGCTTTTTTCCTTCCTCCTTCGCGCACCCTGCCATCGGGAGGCAAGGCGAACCCGAGCAGATGTTTTGCCTGCCCTCCAGCACTGCGATCAGCTTCCGTCCCCCCACCTGGGGCAGGTAGAACATTGCCCAGTGCTAGGACAGTGTGCTAGCCAGAGAGAGCACCGCAGCAGACACCCTCAAAAAAAAGGAATAACAAGTTGTCTTTAAGCTGTTTGTTTGAAATTATGCTGGGAAAGAAAAAAATATTCTTGATTTAACCTTTAAATACGTTTAAAGAACTTTCAAAATACCAGTAGTTTTAAAGGATTTCTAATCTATTTTTAACGTCACAGAATTTCACTATTTAAGTGCTTGGTGAGCACACCAAACCACACTCATTGTTTTATCCTGTTGTCCCCGTGTTAACTCTCCCTTTTTCAAGGAAATTCTTTAAATTTTTTTACTGTCTTAAAAGAAAAAAAAAACGCCAGTAAAACCACTTCTATACAGTGAGAGTATAACATTCATGGAGTTTAAGTGCACCTTGAGTCAGCTTTGTACAAATAGATAAATGAAATCACAGACTATCCATCACAATTACTTTTTCTCTAGGTTACTCAGTGTACGCAACTGTCTTGCTGAGGATGCTCTGTGGATGTAGGTTGTAATATGGGCTACTGAACTTTAAATCCTGATCACATGGGCCATTTTAAGACTTTCATAGCCTTGCCAACACATTCATACACATTTAATTGCAGTGCCTGTTTTTACACATACATTAGTATCATAATATTAATCCTATTTCTTCTGGGGTATTTAATGGGATAAAAGATAAAAGAAGCAGCAAAGTATTACAGCGAGATAAAAACACTAGTGCACTTTGCAGATGGGTTATAAAATGTTCTCAGAGGATCCTGACTCAAAGCCACCATCTGTTTTTACAGAAGCTTAATAAGAACATATTACATAGTCACTTCAGAAATAAACCACAAGACATCTTGCAAGTTTTCTGTGTTCAAAACAAAGTCACACAGCACAGTTCATCTGTACTTAAAATTCACCAGGGAAACCCAGAGTAGTTAATATCTGCAAAATTGCAAAT
Organism: Struthidea cinerea; assembly: GCA_013397865.1. Lineage (NCBI taxonomy): Eukaryota > Metazoa > Chordata > Aves > Passeriformes > Corcoracidae > Struthidea > Struthidea cinerea. The sequence goes on from VZTI01004351.1 coordinate 672,647, forward strand.
CATGTAGAAGGCAACATTTCAAGGTAAATTTTTCAAATTACGTGGGAAACATATCCAGATCACTCTAGTTATAAATAACGCAATCTGTTATGATGGATGATAAAGCCCAAAGTTTGATTGGGTTATATAAAATACAGAAAGCACAAACACTCTAATTGTTAACAAGGTCGTTATTCTCTCTCTGCATCAGCCTATCTTAGCTCACTTCTACTGCCTGCTGCATTACATTGTTCATCGGGCAACATTTGCTAGCATTCAGGGTTGCTTACAGAAAGGGAATAGTTTTTTTTTAAAGTCTACAATATTCTTATACGATACTACTACTCTACAATACTTTCAATATAACAGAAGTCTTGAATGATTATTCTCAGATTTTTTTTTTCTCTTTCAGTTCTCTTTTCACTGCAGGGAATACTTACTTTCTCCTATATATTTCTCCTTTCTAGAAAGTAGCACAGCATACAGGTAGTCCTACTAGTTACAGAGAGGCTGAACAAAATTTTTTACACTGTTTTAATTAAAAAAAAGTTGAAAAAGAACAAAAAACTCTTAAGCAGCAAAGGGAAGGTGCCTTTAAAGCATATTCACTCTTCCTGAAAACAATACTTTGTGAACTGACCGCAGGGAAAACTTAACTGGTGTCACACTTTTGTTGCAATTATAAGTTGTTATTTGGTTGGAAAACAGTAACAACATGAAGTTCTTCAGGTCAGAAAGGGGGAAAAGCTAAATGAAAAACAGAAAGAGCATGCAAGCTGATCGTAATCATAGAACTGCCTGTGTTGGAAGGGACCTTGAATATCACCTAGTTCCAACTGCCGTGCTGTGGGCTGGGACACCTTCCACTAGACCAGGTTGCTCAGAGCCTCCTCCATCCTGGCCTTGAACATTGCCAGGGATGGGGCATCCCCAGCTTCTCTGGGTGACCTGTTCCAGTGCCTCCCCATGTAGGAGAGTGAAACAACAGCATATTGAATATTACCTGAGCTTCTCATAACTGGAGATTACTTCTTGTTATGTGTTGGTAGAAAGGAAAAGTTAAGTCTCTTAGTTATGAGAGAAATGAGACACATGTCCCAGAAGAGTAGAAAAGCAGGCTTAAAGGAAAGTGACTCTGAAAGCAACCTTTAAAATTCATGTATTACCGTCTTTGTCTGAAATCAGATTCATGCATCATCTATCTATATTCCCTAAGGATATCGGTGAAGATTTTCTAAAATATCTCTACTGCTGGAGATTTCATAGCCTAGCCAAACAACCTGCTCTTTGCATTATTACATTTAAAATTGGAAAATGTGTTCATTAATGCTGATTTTTTATATATTGGGCTGCATTTTGAGAACATTATTTTCTGTTCTATTCAAAATATACATTAAATATGATTTATTCTCTTTCTTTCTGTAGTTCCTCTTAATAAAATATAATTGGCAGGTCACTGGCATCATCCATATCATTAAGGAAAATATGAAGTAACCCAGTCAATTACCAATAATAGGAAGATTATATTTAATCTTAAAAACATTAAGATTTTCAAAAATATTGAAAATGCCAAGAAGTCTGAATGAATAACCAGTGCAAAGAAAGGATTCATAAATAAAGAAAAAGAAAGAAATTATCTGTGTCAAATGAGACTGGTGAGATGTATTTTATTGATCTGAGGCAGGATTGTAGCACTGAGGCTGACATCAAGCTTAGAGAAAAGTAAGTGACATGGAGAACAGGGGCATAAAGAAAAGATGATTGAAACACGAGCTGCAAGAAAGGAAGGAAAGAAGAAATTAGCACTCAGTCAGTTCTGAACAAGTTAAATTTAAACTGATAGCATGAAACAAGAAAAGATGACAGGGAGAGGATAAAACAGAAAGTCCGAGAACTGAAAAATCTGTGTGAAATATTACCATAAGAGTTGTAGTCAGAGACCTTTAAGAAGAATTAATTACTCTAAGAAAGCATTCAAAACAACTGAACATGCCAAAATAGAGAACCTTTCACATTTTCTCATTATCTGGTTACTATTTTTGAATGTATATTTTTGCTGAATAAATGGAGGAGCCTCTAGTGTAATTAGTTTTATAATTTAGTACCTTTCCTTCTTAGTAAATCCACTGAAACAACAGGTAGCTGTCTTATGAAAGTAAACTTGTGACTATTCATGTAGCACTTACAATATGTAAAATTAAAAATGTGAAGTTTGTGGACTCCCAACATTTACACTTTTTACGTCAACGAGATTTTATGTCTAATTGCTAGAACAGACAACTATTAATCTATAAAGATCTTCAATACAGACCACTTGCTGTTTGTTCTTAGACCTGGTTGCAAGGATAGAAAAGGTGATTTTAAAAGATAGCTATTTTTTTGCTAATAGAAACATTCAGTTGAAAAGCCTTTCAAAAGGGTAATATAATGAATCTTCATTATTCTTAAACTCCTGCTGATATTTTATAGACCCTACCAATGCCTTTAAAATAAGGTAGATTTGTTCCTTATCTTGTAAAAATTCAATCTATCATTTAAAAATACATCTGGTTGTCTCGGAGTGATCATAAAGTCACCTCAAGACACTGGTTTATCTCATATTTTGGGAACAAGTAATGTACAGATTCTTGCTGCTTTTGAAGACAACCTAACACCAACTGCTGGTGATTGCTTACTTTTGCAGTCAGATCATGACTGGGGAATAGTCTGAGAAAATAAAGCAGGATTTTTTCATTAACAAAGAAGTGAAAATTAACTTTTAATTGCAAGAACAGGATTGTTGAGGTCACTGAGCCAGCAGCTATGATGGCTGAGGGGCCAAGGAGCCCCAAAATAGCAAGGGCCTGTGTTGAAGCCCTGAATTGTGAGAATTTTATTCTTTCTACTCTAACAAGCAATGATCCTCTAAAGCACCCTCCATTTGATCTTAGGCCTTGGGAAAAACTTCCCAGATTGTGTTATAGTGCTGAGATTGTTGCTGTGTAAATAAAGTTATGACACTGGGTGGAATATGTAGAGATACAGAATTTAGGTTTATGGAATATAGTAATATGTATATGTGGCAAGATGGAGGATTTTGGGTGTGGATTTGTACTTCTTCTTTCTTCTTTCTTCTTCACCAACCTGAGTTTTCTGATGCTGGTTCAAGAAATCCTCAATGCGGGTCAGGTATAGATATTCATTGGGTTTTAAATAAAAACATGTTACTTTGCAATCTGTAATTGGGTAGATTAGAGTATAAAAGGCCTTGAAAGTAGAACTCAGGGGCCATATTCTGCCATTTTTCCACCTTGTTAACTTAGAAAGCAGTCTCTGTGTAGCTGTGTTATAGATAAGAAATAATAAATATAAGTCCGAAGAGAACTTCATGTCTCCCGCTTTCTAATTCAAACTCTGAGTAAAACGGACTCGCGGAAAAACAAAAAATTAAAGAAAAACAAAGTAAAAACTGAGAGGCCTGCTGGTGGACCAATTTCACCAGGTTTGAGAACATCCCCCTGACCTCCTGTTGAGAAAGGAAAGGCCCCTCCCGTCAGCGTTTGTGGTGCTATGCAGACTTTGTTTGATTGACTTGTACCCCTACATGCCCCCAGACCTTCCCCATTGGCTCCCTTCCCTGGTCCTGCCTTTGTACTGCCCCCGTGCCCTCAGGTCATTGGTTCTGATGCTCCCTCTGCTCCCATATATAACCCTGGTCCTTGCATAGTCCGCTCTCTTTTGTCTCTGGTCTCCCTTCATGGCAGGATGGAATAAACCTCGTTGGTGGAAATGCCATGCAGGAGAGCCTTCCTGACTCTGCCTCTGGTAATGCTGAGTTATCTGGCTTGAGTGTGTGTGTGAGATCAGTGCCTAAAGAACCACACAGGTAAAAGGAGTAAGCTTGCTGGAGTGCTATACTGCACTCACCAGAACGGCTCCTTGCCAGGGACGTTTCAGGGAAAAGCAAAGCTGAACCCTTCACGAACACACGTACAGTGCGTTACAGGATCTCCCAATAAAGATATTTTGCTTTCCTCATATCAATTTATTGCTAGTGTGAGAAATGATATAAATGTTGAGAGGGATCTATCTATCTAATCTATCTATCTATCTATCTATCTAAATACACTTTGTCATCTAATTTTTTAATAGAACTCTCTTTTGGAGTATGGTGCCAGATCTTCCCCTTGCCTATGGTACACCAGTTAAGTGCACTGAACTCCCAGAACTTGCACAGTTCTGCAATCATGAGAGAAAAAAGTCTCTGGAATTTAGCTGGCCAAAAAGTATAAAAACAATACCTATGACACAATCATTAATTCTTTTCCTTGAGAGTGTAGGAATTTACCTATTAGATAAATATCTTGTAAAACCTGACAGTATTACGCTGATGCAGTATGTGTATTCCTCTTACGTTTTATCTCAAAAGTTAAAATTTCTATCCTAGGAAACTGACATCCCAAATGATTGTTTCATTATCAAAATAATGATAAGTTGGATTACAAAGCCCCAGTGGAAGACAAAAAATACTTCCCATGAACTAAACAAACACCTATATATATACATGTATATTTATTTGATATCATCCATACCCACACATGGATGGATGTCATCCATAAGAATATGAAATAGAATATGAAATAGAAATAATGGGTATTAACAGTATCATTGTTCTAATCATCAACCTCAGAAATATACTTTTTCACCTTATTTTTCATCAGTTCATTTGAAATAGTTTTATTTATTCCATCTTCCGTTCAGAATAATAGTGACCTCACCGGTATTCTAGAAGAGAATTATCCACTGCTGACACTGGTATGCTAGGAAATGGCTTCCCATGTTTATTTCAACCTTGTCCATCACCTATATTTTATGAAAATTCCCTTTCTCCCTGTCTTTGTACTATATGACCATGCAACAGGGGTGGAGGGTGGGAAGCAGATGAACGTCAGGGACATTTTTTTGTAATTCAGATGTTACACATTTTGTGTTTAATTTTGATAAGGAAGATGGAGACATTACATAAATCTCTGGCTCTGTATTCCTTTCAGAAGTCAGCACTTTATATTGTTATTGCTTTTCATTTTTCAGAATTCCTGGTAGTAAGCTCAGTAAGTGTGGAATAAATTCTTTCCTTGAGTTGTGATGAGAAAAAAAACAACAAAAACAACAACAACAACAAAACAAAAACAACAACAAAAGACACAGGAATTATTGTACTGTATGTGCAATCTTTTTCTTGGAATTTGAAGTCTCCAAGGAGAACCTCATATTCCAACATCACTCCTGAGACGTTGTATTTACTCCATAATCCGTATATTATTGAGGTATCGGACTGAAAAAAGAATACACCCTCAAAAACATATATGTTGGTATCTTTTTTTTTCTTAACCCTGCTGCTTGTATAGGTGAGAAGATGTTGCAGGTTAACTACTGTCTTTAATAACTGCAATACCTTAATAATTTGTATTGGCTTTTTTCCTGAACAGGCATATTTAGTAGAGCTTTTTGATCCACTCCTACAGGAATGTCTGAGCCTTAACTCTAGAAAAGGCACAATTCCATCTTTAACAGTAGTGCTGTGAAAATGTGCTCTTGATGTGGTGCATTTCCCTGCTGCATGCTTGATCTACCAGAACCTTTCAGTTAAGTTGTCTATCTGAGAGTCATGCTGAGGAATGCAGAATTTGGGTTTACCTTGTCAGAGTACAATAATTCAGTAAAGCATGAGAGCACAGATAACAGGTATATTTAGATGAAAACCACGTGTCCTCCAGTACAAACAACTGCTTACTGACTCGGAAAATGCATACTACTGTCCAAAACAATCCACATATAACAGGTAGAATCACAACCTCTTTTTTCCACAGCGTAACAAACCCATCACTTACAAAATGGTCTATCTGTGGGGAGGAAAAAATTCGATGTTTTTAGAACTACATAGAAATATAAATACATTGAGAGACAATCTTTTATTTTTATATGATATGAGAAATTAGAGAAAATGAAAATATGAGAAATGTTGGTCCCATAGAACACACCTTCATGGAACAATGTGTGTCTTTCATACTCCAGTTTTAATGCCACTTTTCATTCCTTCATTCAGTAGGAAGGGGAAAAAAAAAAAGAAAACAACACAAAACCCCTATGCACCTCTTACTTTGCAGTGATGTCTACTTTAAAAGTTAAGTCACTGTAACTAAAGTGAATGTCATTATATAGATAGTCATTCAAGCTGAAACTGTCCTTGGCAGCACTGTGCAGGGCAATCTTTCCATAAGAATAAACAACTGTCAAACAATTTCTCCAATCTATTAGGCACAAACATATTTTTTGTCAGCATGAGGCATGCATGTTTCTCTTCCAATTATTTTTATTCCATTCACAAATGCTTATAAATGTTTATCAAGGACGAATCTGAAGAATTCTCATTCTGTATCTGTATGAGTGCTCTCCTCTCTCTCTTCTACACTTTTCCAGCATAGTAAGTTTTTACCAGTGCCTTTAACAATCCAAATTCACATCTAGTTTCTCCCTGAGCCTCTAATGCCACACAAAAACTTCTAACAGTTGTGGACTTTCAATACTGGTGTTTTACAGCTCTCAACAAAATTCAATAGGTGTCTGCCATAAGCAGAATTGGAGAACCATTTTTTCCAAACGGAGAAACTGGGTAACAGTTATTCACTATGTTTTCCTTTGGCAGAAGCATAGATAAAATGTGTTCAGGAACCTCTTACCCCACTGTAATGTTTTTATTCCATGCATCTTGCATGAGACCAGTTTATAAATGCTGTATAGTGCAGCTCTTCAGCACCCAGGCCAAATATTGAGATATACACATAAAGCTTCCACTAAGCAGAGAGAGTGGCTTTTTACTGATAACATTTAGCCTGGTCTTTTAGCTTGGTCTTTTTTTGTGTGGTATGACCTGGTTCCTACCTGCATTGCTATAATGAACCTCAGTTCCTGTCTGGACTGGAATTCTGCATTTCCTGTAAAGAGCAACCAGGATATATAGGGCTGCTGTCCATCTTAGTGCTCACCCTAGAAAAGGGAAAGCATAGGAGATAAATCAAATGTGTAGTTTTTCTGGATGTGTTTTACATATACATAAACAGAAAAGGCAATCAACTGTTTAGAAAATCCACCAAATTAAACCTTGTGAATTAAAGTGAAATTGATGAAGGAGGAGAGATGAAATCAAAAAGTTTTCCAATAATAGATAAATATAGACAGATAAAACAAGAAAGGGATAAAAAATTGAAAAAGCCTTGCTTCTAAGTTCTTTTGATCACCCAGAGGCAAAGGCAACTATTTTAAATGAAGTATTACTTATACAGAATTGGGGAACAAATTTAAAGAATATTTGTTAAAAAATTAGCAGATTTAGAGATCTTTCTTCAGATTGCACTTATGAGACACAGGTTAACTCCTTATCCAAGTTAAGCTTTAATGCGTGAATCATCTTCGTGTGGTTAAAGAGCCAAATCAAAATTACTGTTTGCTGTCTTTAGCCTTTGCTCTCCTCACTGTGTAATTTCCAATATATTTCCACTCCGTGAACAGCTGTTTTGGAAAATAAAAATTGCTTTTTACACATGGCAAAATCTGTGACACTACACGGAGCAAAAAAGGTCTAAGTCTTGCCCTTTCATGCATTTGTCAGAAAAACAAATTTTAAGAAGTATTCATAGACTAATTTATATTTTATTTGCACATGAACACATACACATGAACACGTTGCAATAGAGAAGAAAAAAATGAACAGAACAGAGCACTGCAAACCTAAGCACTGGTATTTATAAAATACCATTATGAAAGTTGTTTATGTAGCTTTCATTTAATCTCCTTGTGCAAACATATTATCTTTTGTCTTTATTTGTGTCATCTGTATTGTTATATTTATTCACAGTCAGCAGAAGGGAAATAGACAGCACTTAGGTACTGAGCAACAGCTCAGTATATTTGCTGCCTTTTCTCTTTTTTCTTTTCCCTGCCTTACACATAGCTAATAATTTTAGTGATTAGAAACTATTAAAGTAGTTCTGAATACAAAATAAAAAGGTCAGGACAAAACTAAGAAAAACAATACCAACAAAAAAACCAAACCAAACCAAAACAAAAAAGTCCCAAACAAACAAACAAACAAACAAAACAACAAAACCCCCCCAAAAACATATAAATTCCTAATTGTAGTACTCCTGGGAAGTTCAAATTTTATAACACTGAGATATAGAAAGATTAATATAAATTGTTTCTGCTTACTATGAGTGCCCCATCTAAGATATCATTATTTTTAGGAGTGTTTAGCATATTTGATTAGTAAATAACAGCAAATTTAATTGATACACATTACAAAAGGGAATTTTCATGTGTTCTGAAAAGCTGATCCCACATCTGACACCCATAAAATGGACAAATATGTTAAAACCACATGTCAAAGCCATGTCATACACAATGATGATGTCTCAGCATCAGGCAAATCTGTAGAAGAACAAAATGACCTTAAATGTTTAACCTTGATTCACATCAGAATGAATCCTAATCTAAGTAAGGTAAAGAGTCTGTGAAAAATTTTTCAACGACCATACACGAAAACCTAGGCACAATGTCAATACTTCTGTGTTCATATTTCTGTCTCAAGTTTTTTTAGGAACACAAGGTTTAAAAAAAATGGAATTTGAATTTCATGGAGTTAGACAGAAACTCAGTTACTTTTTAAGCAATTATCCTTCTGCTAATTTATCTAATTGGTTTAACTTTTGTGTAAGCTTCTTTCTGAAGTTCCTATGGTAATATACTCCACATCTCTTGCAATGCATGAGGAACAACCTCTCTTAGGCTGTTTTGAAACAGTTTATATCTTCCTCTACTTCATGAACAGTAGTTCTCATATATTTGAAAAGAAGTGATTAGTTCCGTAATTCCTAAAATTGTTCACTTTTTTTGGTGTTACATATATTTTTTAGAAAACTTTACAATTTCCCTCTTGCATTTTCTAGATTTAGGTGTCTCCATGTGTCAGTTGCTCCTTATGCGAAATATTTTTTTTTCATAGTCTTGATTGTTTTTGTTACTTTTCCAAGAATCTTATGTAGTTCTTTTCAAATGTTCCTTAAGATGTGAAGACAAAAAATGCACAATTTTTTTAATGTATAGCCATGGTAGGAATTTGTAAAATGGTGTTACGGTGTTTTCTTCAGTGTTCTGTATTATAATTGAATATTGTACGTATTGTATGTTCCGTCAGTTTCATCTTTACTACTTTGAATATCTTTGTATCTATAGAAAGTTTTTTGTCTTGTCTTGAGGAAAGAGTTGAGGGGAACCTTCAGAACCTTAAAACATCTTTGCTTGACAAGCTACTGCCATCTCAATGTCAGTGTATTCTCTCTCCTCACAATGTTTCCTGTTTCTCTTCGTCTAATACCAAGTGTTCAAGGAATTATAAAGGTATAGAGTGAGCATAAATAGCATAAGGAATAGTGTTAATCCCCTGAAAATACTGTATTTGTGCTTGCCTTTAATACCACAAGTTTTTCTACTAATTCCTATGGGTATGTGCAAATGCTTGAGAGGATTCATCTCATGGGGGCCTCTGTATAAGTACAGTATCTAATCACATACCTTGTTTGTTTGTTTGCTTGTTTTTCCATAATATCTATCCAATACTACTATGTGTATTTTAAGAATAACTTCAATGAGTACTAGAGAGAGGGAATAATAGGCCTGGGACTCCTTTCTGAAAGGCTTTGTTTCTTTCTGTGTCTGATGGCCAAGGGCCTCAGTTTTTCAAGCATGACTGTACTGAGGTTCTCTGAAGTATACTTACTTATGTTACACATAAACCTCACAATTCAAACAAAAATGTATTTGAGCAATCCATATTCTTTTCTAATTAAAGGATTTTTAAGCTAAAATGCCATAAGACTACTAAATTCCATCTGTGAGAAAGAATTTCCCTGACCTGCCACTGAAAATGCTAGACCACTATTTGTTGAAAGAAAATAGATCTATTTATATATTATGGAAGAATAAAACCAAACAGGGGATCAATAATGAAAAGAAAGCATTTTTGATGTACTTTGCAAAAACCAGACAAGTATGAAAATTCACCCCACCTCCCCATATAGTAGAAGACTTTTGAGCAGAGATTAACTCTTTGGCTCCAGTTTTGCTCTTAATTTTAAAGTTTTATTCCTTGTATTTTCCAATGTTCATAATTTTCTTAGATGAGCTGGATTTTGTTTTTAATTTTTTCTTTCTTTTTTTTTTTAATGGCCCAATATAGTTGAAGGTTTTCATGTACTCTGAAACTCACAAACTAAAAATTCTCTAAACCTCAAGAACAGATTGGAGAATCTCTAGATTTTTAGCACAATTCAGAGTGTTGCACTGTTGAAAGTGACAGATTTCTAAGGAAGTTTCCAAGTAATTTTAATTACCAGGGCCCTGACGCTTCTTGTAAGGTGAATGGGGAATTAATACAGACATTTCCACTGTATTCCAATTTGGAAGTCCTAGAGGAAAATTCAACTTTTTTTTGATTTCTTGAGGGAGATGAGCAAAATTTACCATATGTGGATGATCCTGACCAGGTTAAGAGAAAGATTTCCATGAAAGTCCCAATCGGGCAAGGAGAAATGAAGTTTCCAGTGTTTCTGTTGGACAAGGACAGAAGTTTTTGGGTCCTCTGATTACATGTGATTCAGCACGGGCTACGCTCCATATTTCTGTTCTGAACTGCTCCTACTGATTACAAAGGCAGTCTGCTAGGTCCCAGTCTTCTTTGCAGGGAGAAAGTAGAGATTGATGATGGTGAAAAAGTATTGTAAATGACAAGCAGTGGAAAAAGTTATGCATTTTAAACTTGGCAAAAGACAAATGGATAAGAATCCAAGAAAAATATTTTCTTGGATATTTTCTTGGATATTTTCTTGGCCTGAACATCAGAGATTCAGATAGCTAAATTTATATATCCACCATTATAAGTATATATATAACAGCTTAGTGTCTAAACTCACCCTAGTCAAAAAACGTCCATTCAGCACAGCTAATGATTTCCAGACATATTAATCACATCCTACAACAGGCATCTACATTTGGTGAGCTGAATTGTTCTCTAGAGTGAATGTATTAACTAGAAGAAGGCTTCAGTTGCCTAAACATTGGACATTTATAGTGGCTTTAAATGTCCTGGAATATCTCACCTCATTAGAAAGTGCTGATGCAGGCAGGATGCAAATGTTGTTCTGTAGTGTTGTGTCAAGCCTTGCCAGCTATTTGCAATATTTCACATGTCAAGAAGGGTCTAAAATGACAACTTATGTTTATAACTGGGGTTTAGGTGTTTGGATCTCAGTCTGAATCCTATTTCTAGGTTTTAATTTAGCTGTACATTAATAATGGTCTAGTGTCCTTTGAGTTGTTGTGACAATGCCACCTAAATTTCCTGTCACATGCCTGTATAATATGTTGCAGATACATAAGGCTGAACATCCTACACATCTTTGAACATACTGGAGTATTTCAAATGAAGATATAATTTCTCAGTTTTGCCCTGTTCTTCTTTTATTTTCTTGTTTTTTTGTGAGTCCATTTTACTCAGAGTTTGAATCAGAAAACAGGAGACGCGAAGTTTTCTTCGGACTTAGATGTTTATTATTTCTTATCTATAACACGACTGCACAGAGACTGCCTTCTAAGTTAACAAGGTGGAAAATGGCCATGAGTTTCAACTTCCAAGGTTATTTAAAGCCTAATTTAACCAGTTAAGAATTGCCAAGCAATATGTTTGTATTTCTAATCCAATAACTAACTGTTCATGGTCCGCATTGCGGGACTTTTTGAACCAATATCAGAAACCCCAGATTTGTGATGAAGAAAGAAGAAAGAAGTACAAATCCACACCCAAAATCCTTCATATTGTTACACACACATATATATACTGCTATATATTCCATAAGCCTAAACTTCTACATTTCTGCATATGCCACCCAGTGACATAACTTTGATTACACAGCAACAACCTCAGTGCTATCACACAGTCTGGGAAGTTTTTCCCAAGGTCTAAGGTGAAATGGAGTGTGCTTTTGAAGATCATTGCTTGTCAGAAGTGGAAGAATGTAATTCTCAGAATCCAGGGTTCCAACATCTCCCCCTCCTGTTTGAACCATGAACACTGCTTTAACCACGTTGTTAAGCCATTGTCGGATACACTGAAGTAGACAAGGTATAAGTACCATGACAACTATGATGACAATCAAAACATACATGCCCAATTTCAAAAGCTCTCTCCACAAGGGAGTGAGGCTCAACCAATCAAACAGATCATCCAACCATGACCCTCTTTCAACTTTGAGTTTGGTGATATCTTCTTCTAATTGCTGAATGCTCTTGTGTATTGATACCGAATGGTCAAAAAGCTTCATGCAACACATTCCTTCAAAATCTTTACATCCATGTCTGTGCACTAACAAAAGGTAATCTATCGCTGCTCTGTTCTGCAAAGTTCCATGTCTTACACTTTGAACATCTGTTAACAAATTACTCAATGCAAGAGAAATGGCATGAGAGTTCTTACTTAGCCAACAGCCTAATTAATCCAGTTGTTTCAAGGCTACTCCTGAAGTGACTTGAGGTGAAAAAAGAGCCGCAGCAAACCTTCTTCCAAAATTCCAAGCTTTAAAATGGTCATCACAATCAGGTGTATATTGATCAACAAATCTTTTTTCTCTGTGCTTATGTTCTTTTATCATTTTTACGTTAGGTGTTAGTAAAGTAAGTCTCCCAGTGCTACATGCTCCACCTTTGGGGTTTGATGGAACGGCAGGCCAAACTCTATCTCCACAAATGAAAAAGTCTCCTTGTGGTAATTGTAAAGGAACATGGTTGGGTGCTGTGTGCAAGACTGAGGTGAAATTGCACCAAGATGTTGCATTTTGGAACAATGCATGATTTGGAGTGACATCTGTGATTTTGTTTTTATTCTGTTTTGACTCAGGGGAATCAAATATTATGCAAAAATTCATTTTTACTGAGCCAAGGATTTCCAATACTTGAGGTTCATAGGGTGTCTCAGGGAGAAATTTAGTCCAGACATCCCATTCCGCTGCAGGATTCATAAGGAATCGTGAAAGATCTGAAGAGACATTTTTTGGTACTGGCCAATTGTCTACCGGTAAACCGACCGAGCAGGTTGAGAATGGCTTTTCTGGACTTGAATAAGTCAAACAAATGGTGTCCAAACCTGAGGCACTGGCTAAGGTCACCCAAACATTGGTTTTTGGTTGACTCACAGGCAGGATTGCGTTACTTAAGGCAAACAATGAAATAATAAGGCACAAGTATGATACCTGATTTAGTTTCATGTTTCTCTTTGGTTTCTTTTCCCAGTCTCATTCTGAGACAAGCCAATCGTAAGGCACGAAAGTTATTTCTTTGGCATTCAATTCCAATTTGGTATTGAATGCCAAAGAAAATTTGGACCTCTTTTGATTCTCTATAAAGTTCTCTCCAATTACTGTGGAGACAAGGACCATTTCCTTCCTCGTGACCTAATATAACTAGAATTTTAGTGGCCTTATACTTTGTATGTAATTCTGAATTGTAACACGATCCACACCACGCACTTGTCAACAAGGCTTTATGACACCAACAATTCCCACACTATTATACTGGCACAAAACTCAAGGTTCACAGCTTCTGCATGTGGCATAAAAGATGTTTGTCATCAGCTGCGGTCTTTCTGCAGCTCACGTCTGCGTGCTTGCTTCTCTGCTTTCGGGGGCGTCTGCGTATTCCTGTGGTTTATAGGGCTTCACGTTTTTTGAAGGAATCCACTTTGGACGAGCACCTGAGGAGACACAAGCATACCCTTTGCTCCAGGTTATTAGCGAGAATGGGCCTTCAATTTTCCCTGTCTGGATTTCTGATCAAAACTAAAGGATTTTCCTTTAACTTTGCTTGTGTGGTGTTGTAAAAATATCTGATTATTGGCAGATTTGGTCCTGTAAAAGAGCTATTTAAAAAATTTAAAATGTATAGCTCTTTATTCAAGCGCATTTGAGGTGTACCCTCTGCCTCACCCCTTTTTTGTTTATCCAAAAGGGATTTCAAAGTGTGGTGTGTTCTTTCAATGATTGCATGCCCTGTAGGAGAATGAGGAATACTTATGGAGTGATGCACACCCCAATTCATTAAGAATTTATGTAGTTCTTTTGCTATGTAAGCTGGACCATTATCTGTTTTTATTTCTTGAGGCACGCCTAATGATGCAAATGCTTGCAAAAAATGCTGGCGTGCATGTTTTGCTGTTTCTCCTGTGTGCAAGGAGGCAAAAACTGCACCTGAAAAGGTGTCTACTGATACATGAATATTTTTTAGTTTTCCAAAAGATGCATATTTTGTGATATCAGCTTGCCATAATTGCAGACTCTGCAATCCTCTTGGATTGACTGCTCCTGTGGATACAGGAGGTTGCATGAGCTGACAATCAGGACAAGCACTTATGATTGCTTTTGCCTGATCTTTGCTAATTTGTAACGTTTGCCTAAGTGCTTGTGCATTTTGATGAAAAAATGTGTGACTCAATTTTGCCTGTTCAGAAATGTTTGGCAAGGCGTTTGCAATGGGCATTGTTAATTTGTCTGCTTCTGCATTTCCTTCCACCAAGAATCCTGGAAGTGAAGAATGTGCTCTGATGTGGGAGATGAAGTATTCGTTTTTTCTGTTTTGTATAACCGGCTGCATGCATTCAAGATAACGATACAGATCATCATTATCAACATTTTTTAAGAGCGATCCTTCTATTCTTTTGACCACATTAGCTACATAGGCCAAATATGTTATTAGATTGAGGGGTTCCTGCAATAATTGAAATGCTCTAACTACTGCTGCCAATTCCACATTTTGATGAGAGCCCTCCACTACGGTAATGTCTGACTCCCATGTTTTTGTTGTTGGGTTTTGCCATGTTATCACTGATTTGTGCATTTTTCCCAAACCATCCATGAATAATGTTATTGCAGCTAAAGGCACTTCACTTAGTATGGGTTTTTCCCTGAAACTTAATTTTGTCTACAACATCTTATGCTTTGGAAAGTGAATTGAACAAACACCTGAATAATCTAGCAATGCAATTTGCAGTTGTTCTGATTTTTGCCATGCCCAATCAAAATATTATTTTTTCAATGGCAGATAGATTATTGCAAAATCTTTGCCTGCCATCGACTGTAATCTTGATCTAGCTCTGATTACGATCTGAGCTATCATTTCCAGTGTTGTGAAAATTGTTTTTGGAGATCTGTAAGGTAGGAAAACCCAGTCGATTACCAGCAAAGGATCTTTCTGTGAGGTATCCCATTGAAATATGAGATCATACAATTGCATCTTTTTCCCCCAATACTGCAAAAATGAAATGGCTGTCACAGTACACAGTGATGTGCCTGCCTTGCTGAAGGGCCTCGGTGACTTTCTCAAGGGCTTTTTGAGCCTCAGGTGTAATGGTTCTGGGAGATTAATGTTGCAGTCTCCTCTCAGTAAATCGAAAAGTGGTGCAAATTCATCATTGGTAATCCCCAAAATTGGCCTGATCCAATTGATTTCTCCCAAGAGCTGCTATAGATCTTGTAGATTGTTGACACAGGTTTTAAGCTGTATCTTCTGTGGTTTGATTTTTTGCTCTGTGATTCTCCATCCCAAATATTTCCATGGAGACACTTCCTGGATTTTCAATGTAGAGATTTCCAGTCCTGCTTTTTGAACTTCTGCAATCACACTGTCACGAGCTTCGTGCATTTCTTTGAGTGTGGGTGCTGTAATGAGCAAGTTCTCCATGTAATGCACGATTATTGGTTGAGGATGTTCCTGTCGTGCTGGAGACAAAGCTCGAGCCACAAACCACTGGCAGATGGTTGGCGAATTTTTAAGTCCTTGAGGAAGGACCACCCAATGATATCTTTGAAAGGGTTCTTGTCTGTTGATGCTTGGGACAGAGAAAGCAAATAGAGAAGCGTCTTTTGGATGAAGTGGGATATTGAAAAAACAGTCTTTCTGATCTATAACTGCAAGTGGCCATTCTCTCAGGATCATTGAGAGAGAAGGAAGTCCCAATTGAAGTGGTCCCATTTCTTCAATGACCTCATTGATTTTCCTGAGGTCATGGAGCAATCTCCACAAATTGTGAATTTTGAAATTCTTGTGAATTACAAACACTGGAGAATTCCAGGGACTATTTGTCATTTAATACGGCCTTTCTGCAGTTGTTCCTTCACTAAATTTTTGAACACTGGATTCTGAGAATTATATCTTAAAGCAAGATGCAAGTCTGAATGAAGGAAGCTTTGTAATTCCTCCACCTATGTGAGCCAGTCAGGAGGTTAGGATTTTCAAAGGGGAAAGGATGGATTTCTGTCATGAAGAAATGGCAGTAAAAGTAATTTTTCTGTTTTGGTCTTTTAATTTTCTTCAGCCATATTTATTAAATACGGAACTTAAACTCTTTGTTACCCGTTATGTTATAATGTGGCTGTTTGTTGCGACAAGCTAAGAAAAACAATTTGGAATACAGACCAAGGTACTCTGAAGATGTTTTAAATGAATCAGAAGCTGATATAGTTCTTTGAAGCATCACGTTTCCCAATTATTTGTGATACTGTTTAGCTTTCACAGTCTATCTAAGTAAAGGGTTTTTTTAAAGTCATCTCTCTTGCTTCTTCATAATCAAGGAAACAATTGAAACACTAACATATCATTCTAAAGCAAATATTAACCTGTGACTTCTCTTTTTTTTAAGGTGCCTCTTCAGCTAAAAGCTTTCCTTTTCTCACCTTTCCAACACATTGCAAATGTGAAGTATTTGCTTGTAGGAGTCAAATGAGTACATACTGAATACAAGCCCTGGAGATATGTACTTTTCATTTTAACAAAATCATTTTTCTTCAGGGTTCCTAGGATCTGTAAATTAATTCAGAGAACCAGAAGGGGAATTCTTTTTACATTTCTACACTTCTGTCCAAGTCAAGGCTTTACTCTAAAGTAATTTAACATTTGTGAACACAAATAATAAAGGTTATGTCTTGAATCCACAATTTTATTATGGATAAAATAGTTCTTGGTTGACACAGTGTTATCCAGTAGAGAATATGCTACTCTGCAAGAATTGCTAAGGATTATTTGAAATATTTTGAATAACATTAAAATAAAGACATAATTTTTTTTTTTTTTTTAAATAATGAATGTTATGTTCTTGTGAGGCTTATCAAGGTTTTTCTGGAACAGGTATATGTCTATACTTCAAAAGTTCTAATTTTCAGTGTTGAACACTTGCATCATGGAAAATCACCTTCATTTTCTCCAAAAGAAAATTTAAAAACGTGTTTTGTCATCCAGTAAGCCGAAAAGTCCTAGAACAAGAAGTGTTTCTTTTTTTGTTTTTGACAATGACGTCAAATATGTGACATGTAATTGAAGACAGAAAATTATTCTGGACTATTAGCTAACATATATGTCAGGTATAAATATTGCTCCTGCGATTTTTTAGCTCTCATTGCTTTAGCTATCTCACTGCTTTCTCATTCTTGAGTGAAACATTGAAAAATTGAATACGTAAAGGCTACTATAGTATCAAGAAAACTATATATATATATGTATATATATTTCATGCATCTGTTTAAAGAAAAGAAGGAATAAATTACAAGGCTCAGTTCATTTTACTAATTCTTTTGTTAACATCATTTTGTTTCTACTTTGTATCTTGAGTACATCCAAAAATTTAATTTAAAGTTTCATAAACAGCTTGGGCACTGCCAGTGCTGCCTGCAAACTGAAAGGAACGTATTACACAGCATAATTAACTTAAAATAAATGAAACACAATTGGATTTGCCTTATTGAGTTTACATAAAGCAGTTAAATTTACCTAAATCTTTGTAATTACAATATGGCACATTTTGAAGTACAGAAATTAAATCTGGTTCACAGATGCCATTTATTTTAGATTTTGCATATTTATCGTTTAGTCTATTCTTTTGAACTACTTTTTTTTTTTTACGAAGTTGATTACATGCAGTTGAAGTCAATTAATGAAAAATAGCCATCTCAGATTCAAACAGAAAAATCCTTCTGTACATTGACCATTTGATACTGAAATTAAAGTAATTAAATAGCTTGACTCAGCCAGGTGGTAAGATGATTGTATTTGAAAGACTAAGCAGATGCTTATAAAAACTAACACTGATTATCAACTTCCTAATTAAAATGTATTTGTTGACTGCATTGATGGATACACCTCAGACAGGATCATCTTGATCCAGTAATAAGAATTTGATATTTCTATTCCTTAGCTGTTGACTATAACCTTGTAATTGTACGAAAGGGATACTCATTAAATATTGAGCAAACAAAAGATCCAAGAATCCTTATTACTGTATAGATTGTATATTCTGAGTTTTAAAGCATGGCATGTATGCCTGAGCAGCTATGCTAAACTGAGCCTATGTAAAATTTAATCCTCATTCATCCTCCATGTTAAGCACAATATCTCAAAATTTGTTCACATAACCCGAAATGTTTTATGTTCTGCTCTATGTTCTGCTTCTTTCTTTCATTGTTTCTTTATTTTTATGTATATTTTGCTTTGTGACTTTTCCTGAAATTGAAAGTCCAATTTTTAGTGTCTTCTGAAAGCAGGTGCTTCTATCCTCTTAATTCTAGAGTCCTATTCCATATTGAGCTTTACTTATCAATGCAAAAAATAAAATAAAATTTACCCTTTTCACTTTAAGAGCATGGATTGTCTGGGAGGCTGTAGCTGGATATTATAGTATTTTTGGGAGCTAAAATATTTCCTGAACTTGTATCACCTGAAAACTAATAGTAAGCAAATTACGTACACTGAAATCTACAAGACTATATAGTCTGCACAACCTTTCTAGGTGAAAAGGTCCAGTTGGGTAAATCATGTAATGAATCACTTGAGGTTTTAGCTATTACTTATGCTTGGATTACATTCTTCTGATTGCCTACATTTGAGATCTAACCTTTACTATGTTGCTTTTAGGCGTTTAGTATTTATTCACCTGGAAATACTGAGAAAATTGATTTGTTATAAATGAACACCTGTTCTTCTGTTACAGTTAAAATATGTTTGCATTAGGATTGTATCAGCCACTACTTTGCCTGCATCCAGTTAATTGTCTCATTTGAAGTCCAGCTACAGTATCCCAAAACTTATTATTACTAATCAGCACCTTCACACAAAAGTTAGTAGGAGATTATTTCATTGGCTCGAACAATTTGAACTTGAGTTTTATGAAGTATATTTATTGTTGGCTGTTGGCATACAAGCAAAGCTTTTTGGAAATTGAAAATAAGAGTAGTAGAGATAGTTAGCTGTGAGAAAACATCTGGTTTACTGAAATGCCTAACATGAAGGCAAAAATACAGCTGATAAAGATAAGATTTAAGGAGTTGTGTTAAGTGTTGGATCTCTATTCCACACAGTGAGAATTTTGTTCCTACATTGTACTCAAAATCTAAAATTTGACCTTCCTGAGCCAAATATTATGTACAATTAGTTTGATTTGTAAATTTACATTTGCTTAGAAATGCACAACTATTATATTTCATTGTTGTTGCCAACAGCACCAAGACTTAAGAGCCTGTCTTGTGGAAAGAGAGTACTACTGTGCAGTTGAAAGAAAGCAAAACTAGATCTTGCCAGAAAACCAGAATTGGCAGAGATCCTCTAAGGTTGTATAACAGGTCAGTTTGAAAACAGAATAGAGATCATACTATGGTACTTCAAAGGCATTCTTGAATCTTATTCAAGGAGACTTGTACATCAGAAGGAATTCTGATGGCCTTGCCTTGACCTTATTCTCCCCCTCTTTCTCATTTAAAGTAAGACCCCAGCATAAAATGTTCCATTGAGCTAGAATCACATTAGTCATTGCCAGGCATGCAGAAAAAATAGAGAGAGACAGTATCCTCTCTGTGTGTATTAAAAGGGGAACATTGTAAGACCTTTGTAGTCAAAGAGTATCAATGCTATTACTGTAATGCAGTTGTCACAGAACTTGGTACAGTGTCATGGAGACACTGTCACAGACAAAATTGGAAATTGGAGACCAAAAGTCTGCTTTCACCTCTGTTCTATTGTCAGACAGGCTTGCTTGTATAAGGAGCACTTCTGCCCAAAGGTGTTTGTGGATATTGCTGAAGGCCACACTGAAAACAAAATACTACCTACCTTTCTTTGGATTGAAGCTTGATTATAATGAAACAAGGGTTACATGAACTAAAACCAATCAAAAATTAGATAATAAACTTGCCTGGCATAGTGTCTATATTCAATTGTGTTACACTGTGCTTGATCATATTAAAAAACATGAAAACCCCAACCATGCAAAGTTTTGAACTAATTGTATGTTAAACAAAATATTTTAACATTTGTTAGAATAAATACATTTGTCTTTTTGTTTTCCCAAAGAGGAATAGGCTCTTATATACTTTGTTTTCTTGTACTGTGTCACATATTATGAAAAGTAGTTTATCTGTTATTAACAAAAAACAAACAAACAAACAAACAAACAAACAAACAAAAAAAGCAACCACCACAGGGCTACATATAAACATGTGAATTAAACAGAATACTCAGATCTTTTTTCATTGGTCTGATTATCACCAGCTCACTTGATGCATCATCTGTAAGCAAATAGCTTTGTGTCATCCTTTCCCTTCAAAAACTTAAATATCCAGATTGTCTGTAAGTTTGACATGTCTTGCAAGTAACCATTGTAAATTATTTATATTTAAAATCTTTAAGAATCTATTCAAGACCTAGGGACAGAAGCTAGAAATTTTAAGTTTATCCAACAAAAAGTATTTGAGGTTTAACTGCACATTTAAGTGCAAACCTTTTCCACTGCACGTGTGTTCAGAGCTACAGGCCAATATCTGTTTTGACTCCATTTAATTATGAATTCACTAAAGTTGTACATTGGCTAGTGCATCATAATTCTGCTACTGTAGAAATGATTGACAAATTATTTTCTTTTTTTTTTCTTTTTTTAAAGAATTTGACTATTAAAGATATATGATGACCTATTATGACAGGGAATGAAGACTGAAAAGGCGTTTTGCAGGACTGGGGACATTCATTATAACCAATTTTCAAATTATATCTGGAATTATTTTCACATAAGAATGAATGATCACTATATCTTAAAATGTTCAGTACTGATAATACAGGCAGACTTAATGATTTGTATCCCTTTAGGTTTACAGTCTTAGAATAACATGAGTTTCAAACAATCTTTGACAAAGAAATATGCTGTTAAGCAATCTAACTGCCATCAGAATGGAAAAAGAAGTAAACATGTGGACATGCTGATACTGATTTCCTACAGCCTGATTCTTTATGGATGAACTACTTTTATTCCAGTCTGATTACTCTGTCATTCACTAGAGCCTATCTTGTCTGCTGCTGTCACGCTTGGTCTTTGACATTAACAATAAGATTAGCACCAGCTCTGACTGTCACACCAGTCAGAGCCTAGAAAGATACCGGACAGCTTGCTTTGGTACAATTAAAGTTAAAAAACAGACCTTTAAATCTGTTCCTCTAGGCAATGATTCTCAGCCTAGGCCTAGGGCAGAATATTGAATTCCATTTGCAAAGGGGAACATCAGAGCTGTTTTGAAAGTGCACGGTTTAAATCTCTGAGATATGTATATAAATTGCATGATTGATCTCATTATGTGACTTCTGTGATTTACATGTATAAAATGCTTATTTTCTTTCAACTTAATTGTTGTCTTTCAATTTACCAATGTGTAGTTCTCCCTTCTTATGATTCATGTAAACAAAAATTATGCAGAGTACTTTCGCAATTGCAAATTTTCATCTACTGTGGCAAGACTATCAGTAAATGCCTTCAGTTTTGGCCAAAACTTACACAGATATCTCCTTCAGAAAAGCAAAGCAAAGAATATGCAAATACAGTAAAGGTAGAGGGCAGTAATGGGTGCATCCTTAGATGCCTTGAGAAAGTGATGTGTTGAAAATTAAATAGCTGAGACAATTGGCTCTCAAGCAAAGAGTACAAATGGAAAACAGGCTGTTAATCCATACTGAATATCATAGTCTGACAATTTGTTTAATTAAAGCTGCTATTTCAGATACTGCAAAATCTGATTTTCAAAATATTATGCATCGAAATTTGGCATATAGAGTATTTAGTCTTTATCCAACGGGAAAGAGTCAAATTAAATGTTGCTTTTTAATGGTTCTAACTTTGTTGTTGTTGTTACTTAGATTAAAAACAACTAAATCAATTACTTGTGCTTGTGGATGCATCTTAATATGTTTGAAGTTCCAGACCTTTTATGACAAAATTCTTCTTTTGTGTTGTTGTAGACCACTCAGTTCTACACAACTATGAAAAAAAAACACTACAATAAGGATGTTTAATACTAACAAAGAAATTATAATGGAAAGACAAAAAAATCAGTAAATTATAGACAGATTATAGGCACACATCTTCAGGATTCTTAGGCCAGCAAGGGGAGTGCAGAGCAAGCTCACTACCCTGGACTTCAGGAGTGCAGACTTTGACCTCCTCAGGGATAAAGCCCTGGAGGAAACAGGGGCCCAAGAAAGCTGGTTAATATTCAAAGATCACCTCCTCCAATCTCAGGAGTGATGCATCCCAACAAAGTGTAAATCATGCAAAAATGGCAAGAGGTCTGCATGGAGAAACAAAGTTACTGGACAAATTCAAACACAAAAAGGAAGCCTGCAGAGGATGGAAGCAAGGGCAGGTAGCCTGAGAGGAATACAATGTGATTTTCTGCACATCCAGGAGTCAATTAGGAAAGCCATAGCCCCAGCTGACATAAATCTTGCCAGGGTGGTCAAGGGCCACAAGAAAATCTTCTGTAGGTACATCAGTGATAAAAGAAAGACTAGGGGAAATGTGGGCCATCTCCAGAAAGAAATTGTAAACCTGGCTACTTGGGACATGGAAAAGGCTGAGATATTCAAGAACTGTTTTCCTCAGTCTTCTCCAGCAAGTGCTCCAGCCACAAAACCCAAGTGGCAGATGGCAAAGTCAGGGCCTAGGAAAATGAAGAACCTGTAGAAGAACATCAGATTTGAGACTATCTAAGGAACCTAAAGGTGCACAAGTTGATGGGACCTGTTGACAGGCATCCATATCCTGGGCAGTGCCAAAAGAACTGTGACCAGCAGGTAAAGGGAGATCATTCTACCCCTCTACTCTGCCCTTATGAGACCCTACCTGAAGTATTGCATCCAGCTCTGGAGGCCTCAGCATGAAAAAGGCAGGGACATGGTGAAGCAAGTCCCGAGGAGGCCACAAAGATGATCAGAGGGCTGGAGCACCTCTCCTATGAAGACAGGCCGAGGGAGTTGGGGTTGTTCAGCCTGGAGTAAAGAAGGCTCATGGAACGCCTTGTAGCAGTCTTCCAGTTCCTAAAGGGGACCTTCTTTCTCAAAGTGATGTTTCTAATGATGCCTGTGTGCTTTCTTTCAAGTTCCTGTGGCTAATAATCAATTATTTTTCAAACAGCACTTACAAACTTAATATTATCTGGTATCTTACATTCTAAAGGGATGTACCTGATGGATCCAAGTGGCCCCTCATGGCACAGAAAACTGATTTTTTAATACTTCACTTTGCCAACTTTCCTTTCATTTTGCTTTACAAATGTCCAAAACTTACACATTTCTACCTCTTATCTCTGCATCTTCAAATGAAAATTTTCAAAGTTGAAAACTTACGTCTATAACCTAAAGATTAAAAAAACCTTTTTGATTCCTTACAAAAATATATCTTGTACAGGAGTCTAGAAATATATCATCAATCTTTTAATTTTAAATACTGAGGGACTGAGGTTAGCTTGAATAAAGAAAATAAAATTTTAATCCCATCATTTAAAACATTAAAAAGTTCAGGAAAATTTAAAAAGCATCTTTAATCTTCAAATAAATTGCCACCAGTGTAATTTCTGAATATTTTTTTTTCTTATTTAACTTCATTGGCAGCTTTTTCCCCTGTCTAACCAGAGGATTGTTACTTATGGAGAGATTCAACATACTCATTTGCTGCTTTTATATCTTGCTGCTGTATCTGTGTCTACTTTTGCTGTTTCTAGAATAAAAATATGCAGAGATAATAAGTTTTCTTTTTCAAAATAAAATAAAATAAACAAGAGCAGACAGTAACACTGGAGAAGTTACACAAAGAGAGATGTCTTTCTAGTACTTTCAAATAAAAGTTTAGAGATTTCCAGAGATACCTCTTTTCAACAGGTTAAACTGCTTTTCTCATTAATAAGAAAAATGTACCATTTGGCTACAAAATGAACCCTCAAGCTTGACTCAGTATGATGTGCTAAAAAATTGGAATAATTATATTTCACTGAGAGTTTTTTCTGAAAGCTGTAGACTTTCAAATCCCACAAGTGGTTCCTCATTTACAACCTGATATCCTCTAATTATAGTATAACTTGTCTTAAGAAACTTAACCTTCCTAAGGCAGAGAAACTAGCTTTCAAAATAAAAAAAAAAAAAAGAATCTAGTCTTTCAGAATAAAAAAAAAAAAATCAGTATTGCAGGTTTTTCAAAATAAGCAAAAGAATTGAAACCAGTATTTTGCAAAAAATGATGGAGGCCTTTTAAGTGCAGAAATTTAGCTCTATTCGGCTTGCTTCCTGCTTATCTGACAGTTTCTCATCACCATGGTAAACACGTGACACCTGCATCATGTCATCATGCCTAGTTATCATGATTTGTTGTAGGTAATTAGCTACTATGGCTGAATCCTGATGCACCACTCTATTGCGACAGTGTATTATATGTAATATGTAAATTCATAGAGGAGATCACGATCCAGGCTCTATATCGCAGGCTTTAACTCTCTAAAAAATTATTTCTTTTTGCTCTAAGGGTATATCATTTGTACAATATCTGAAAATTTGAGCATGTTTCCCAGACAGCTTTGGGAAAGATATTTCTGCGCTTTTGCTTCAGAGGTGTTCTCATTAAAAAAAAAGTAATTATGATCCTTTTATTTTTTCCTCTTCATTCTTGAGAACTTGCTATTGCTGGCTACACAGTGAGGCAAACAGAGCTGCTAAGCCTCCTAATTCCCCACCCAAGCCCTTTCTGCTCTGGAAGGCCCAGAGCAACTTGCACTAGCAGTGAATATGGTAACATTTTGAGCAGAAGGTGGCATTAGGTAACATCTAAAAGTCCCTTCCAGACTAAATTTGTTGTTTGAGATCCAGTAAGTATTACAGCAATGGTTCTTTACATGTGTTGTGATTAACAGAATTTTTCTGGAGTGATAAAATATGGATAGCAGGAGAAAGAAACCATTCTTCTCTGCTTCACAGATCCAAGGAGTGCCAGCTAAGACACTGTGTTCATCCTTGTCTTGCTCTGTGATTGGTAGAGAGTGACAGGACATTACAAAGAATCTCTCTACTTAATAAAGATGCCACATATGATGATGAGGTCCTTATATCAAATTTTCTGTTTGGTTGTGAAATTTAAGAGAACTGAAGATTACTGCTGTGTAACCAGTCTTCAAAATGAGACTGTTGCAGAGAGGAATTCTGCAGAGATTGAGACAAAAATAGTTTCCATTGAGATCTATTTTTCGATCTCTACCATAAATGCACTGAGGGGAAAAAACCCAACTTGTTAAGACCTTGAAGCTATGAAGACCCCAGCTGCAGTGGAACATCATAGAGGAGCACTGAACTCATAATGGTTTTATCTGAGGGAAATTTGGTCTTGGTGTACACGAAGGTCCTAAATATAAAGTGTATACTCAGGGGATTCAGCAATGAAAATTGAGTTTTCCTTGTTACTTTCTAATGGGGAACACTCTTCTCCCCATTTCTACAGGTTATTTCTATAGAGAATATTTACTGTTTAGTTCAAAGCAGCTCATGGATAAGAGAACTATAAGAATACTCAACAGGATATTTGCCAAAAAAATCTCCAGTTTCTTTTCTGACAGAATTATATATTTAGCAGATGGAAGAAATTCAGCAGATGTTTGCATATATAGGTACAATGATTTTTGAAAGACATAATAATTTTTAATCTACTGCATGCAGTATGCTTTGAAAGTCAGTAATTCTGGCATACTTTGAATTAAGGAAGGAAATGTCTTCTATGACTAGTACTTCCAATCTGAGACAATCTTCAAAAGCCAGGTCCTATTTTGTTCTCAGGACTTACTTCCCTCTTTATGTGCATTATAGTATACCTAGTTGCTTTGTGAAGAAGGAATGGCAAATTTTGTAGCATAGATCGAGCAAACAATCAGTGAATAAATGCAATTGATTAACTTTACAGAAGGTCACCAAGCATTTGTCAGTGTAGCATCTGAAAATCATACTCAACAGTTGCCTAAATTAAGCACAACTTTATATCTAATACAGCCTAGGCAGTAATGGATGGGACAATGTAAAGGGAAAAACCTCAGCAATTAAATAGATATGTGCATTATTTTACTTAGCTAAAAAGAAGGGAAGACTGAGGGGGTAAGGAAAAATGTCAAATTTTAAATTATCACATCTTTAGAAGAAAAACTTCTGAATAATCTCTCGAGTTTTGCATTCCAAACATTATATGGTGCTAGCAAATTGTGTGCATCAGTAGAATTATTAAATATATCTACAACACATGAATGCATACAAATCAGAAATCATTCACTCCAGTGGAATTCATATACGGTGAACATTACTGTAATTACTTTGAAATTGACCATTTGTAGTCTATATTTTTTTATTCTTAAATATGCAATATATGTGGCAATCTACACTTCTAATGTACCATAAATAATAGCATACTTTAGTTAGCAAAGTACTACAGCCATGCAATGTTGAATGTTTAATCAAAATTTTCTCATTTATTTTCAAGTGTTGTGTATTACAATTTGAAAAATTAAAACTTTTATGTAGGGTTGTATTCAATAATTATTTAAATAAACAGGATTCAGTGTAATGAATGGTTGAATAATAAGTCAAAAAGAGAAACAAAGTTTTATGCAAGATACTTGGATTTTTTTTCCTAAATCAATGAAAAATAATGCTACCTCTGGGGAAAAAAAAAAAATCCAGTGGCAGAATTTGATCCTAAGAGACAAGTTTACAAACATAGCTTTCAGGGTGTGGCTTCATGAAACTGTAAATGCATATGAATAATTAAGCAAGTTCAAATTTGAAGAGGCACAATTGGTATTGTGTTCATGGATGTAAAAGATTGAATGATATTTCCATGCTTAATTGAATTTGCAAAATATTAAAAAAAAAAAAAAAAAAGATTGGGTTAGTCCATGATCTCACCTTTTCCCACACTTAAGACAGATCTCCCACAAAAACTAAAATATATTGGCAAAAAGCTTTGTGGAAAAACAAAGTGAAAAATTCTCAAGGCCAGATGGAGAGGTTTTTAACTAGAAGAGTATAATTTCCTATTTTTTTAATCTATGCTGGTAAAATTTATGAAAAGGGAAAAATTATGAAAACTCAACCTTACCTTAAAATTTATAATATGATTATCATTTGCATCATGACACCGCTAACTTAAATCAAGTCAAGGACTTCATGGGTTTTAGTTCTTTAAAAACAGGGAGTAAGAAATAAGTCATTGTCACAAAGACCATGTTATTGAAGTCAAAAAGCACCTAAGATTGTAGACAGATGGCACAATGCCAGTAATTTGTTTCTTTCCTGGTCATGGAATGACAATCTCCTAACACTGCCATCTTGACTGTCTCTTGACATCCATAGCAACAACAAGAGAGATTTTGAAGGACAGTTGGAAAGAACTTTGTCCACTTTTACATATCACTTTTTTTGACCATGGCTGACGTGATTTGCCTTGTTTGAAATAATGAACAGAAATCTCTTCTAAGTTGAACACTAAGATTCAGCTTTAATAAACATATGATCCACATAGTCGTAATGGTATCCATGAATAGATACCTAATAAATTTACAACCTCTCAAACTCTTTGTAAGAACCTTAGGTTCCATATTCTTAATCTACATGCACTTAAGTTTCCATCACAGTAATTCTCTGAAGCAACATAACTATTGTTTATCAATGTCCTATTTTTGCCTTACCTATTCATAAAAGTAATAAAAATGATACGCAGAGGTTTGTCATCCTGATTTTTCTAAATGCATAGGAAAATGCCTATTATTAAATCTTAGAGTTATTAGATTGAATATGCACATTTACCTATGCTTTCACCCTTTCAAACCCGGCTGTTTAGCAATGCCAGAGTAGGATTTACATAGCAGTAGTCATGAACACTTTATGTAATGTGTTTATATAGAAAGATTCTTAAGTCCTGGCTATTCTTTATTTTACCTCAAATGTTCACTTGTAACAGGCCTTTCCAACAGAATAGAATTATGTACATATAACTGCACTTTACAAAGAATCAAGCGCTGTTATGCAGAACTACATCAAACTAAGTACATCTGTTTCTCCACCTTCTATTTTGCAAGAGTCCTTAAAGAATTCTAGGAGGCATAAGTCACCTTTCAAAAGTCATTACTAGTTTCTCCCTAATGTATTAGGTTTGTCTCTGTGGTTTATGACTCCTCCATTAATGGATTTTTTTGTTTTGTTTTGTGTGAGAACATTTTTTCCTAACACCAGGATAAAGCATGTCAGGCAGTAATTTCTTGGATCATCTTTAGCACCTCTTTAAAAAGAAGTACAATGTTGTCAGCTCTCGCGCTCTCTGGTTTAATAGCTATTTAATGATGAAAGGTCTAATCCTGATTCCTTTGTCACTAGTTGAAGACTCATTAAATTTAGTGGGAGCAGAATACAATTTTAATTGCATAGTTTTCCTACCAGTACTGCTCATTTTTCCTTTGATTTCAATGGGATTCTTGGACAAATGCCATAGGTGGTTGGTGGCTTATTTTAATCTAATTTCTCACATTGGAACATTTCCCTTGCTTACCTATTTGCACTTAGTTGTGGATAAAGTCTCATATTTTCAACAGTACATGAGATAAATTATGTGAGCTCAAACCTCTACAAGCTTTAGTTACTCAATGGATGATATGTATTGCTTGACAAGGAAGCAAAATTTGCCCCAAATCATGAATTGTCAGAGTTCAGCAAATTCAGTTATTATTAGCAGATTTCAAACCTTGGAAATTTCTCCTTATGTATTACAGAATATTTTTAAAGCTAAAATTAATCTTCTCATCACATGACATATCTCACAGAGTCAAATATGAGTCACTAGGTGTTATGATCCAATTACAAGAGATGCCTCTGCCCGAATTAAGGTGCAAACAAGACCATATGCTGAGGTCAATACTATGGATTTTATTTAACAGTAAATGTGACATAGAGAGATAAAAAGATATGGGAGGAGAAAGAAAGTGAGAGAGAGATTAATCAAAAGATGTCACCAACATGTGGATTTCTGCGGCATCCCTCTGGTCTTTCTTCACCCTGGTCTTGGTGTTGGGGTCCCATAGTTGTTCTTCTGGAGACAACACTTTTACACAGTCTAAGTCCTGGGTATCCATAAGATATAGATGCTATTCCCGTAACTTGACGTGGCATGTTATGAGCATTTGCTTCCTTTCCCTCAGTTTGCCGTGGTGGTAGTTTTTTTCTGTATGTGTTACCGAGATCTGCTTCACCAGGCCTGGAATTAGCATCTTCCTGTTGTCGTGATCTGCATTTACCACAAGTTCTGTTGTGGTGGCTTATTTTATGGGAATTTCCTTCTTTGGCACTGTTGTTAGACATACAACTGCATTGTTTAAGTCCTCATACTAGGTACTGGTTACACTGATACTGCTGGATACATGAACTCCAGACAATAATTGGTACTTCCAAAATCAAATAGAAAAGTCTATTCTGTGTTCCTATTGCACAGTACTTGATCTAAATCTCCTTTAGGCTTGGTGTCATGTCTTTCTTATTGTTACGTTGTAGTTGCCATTCTGTATTTACGTGGGTGCTTTTGCATTTTTTTTTTGTTTACTTTTTGGCTTTATAAATAATATGAAGTCTGTGCTGTAGCCCACATTACTTCTGCATCATTACCACAAGAAACTGTGAATATATATTTCTTTTGTGGAATAGGAAAATTCACAAGGAACTTCAACCAGTGGCCTGTTAGATGTGAAGTGTCACCTGAATAGAATAGAATCCAGGCTTTGTTATGAAGTCAATGAGATGGTGCATCACATGAAAAACTTCAAACTGAACTAGAATTCATACAATGTAGGCAATCAAAAAAATGTATCTGGTGGTGTGAAAACATGCTACTTGACAGTGTTGACACAGCCATTTTTGAGGAGTTGGATAATGTTTACATCAGCAGATTTTAAAGTTTGGTTTGATTTAAAGTGTGCTAGATACAGTCCTGTGAAAGTAGAAGTCCAGAAGTTTAAGTTTTAAGGGAACATGTCAAGTGATATATGCCCCATCCCTGGACATGTTTAAGGCAGTGAAAGGTGTTCCTGCTCATGGCGGGGGTTTGGAAATAGAGGATTTTAAGGTCCTTTCAAATCCAAACAATTCTAAGATTCTGTGATTTGAGAGGATCAGTTGCTGAAAGCAAGCCCAGGTAGGAACCGTCAGTTATGTCACTGGCAGGGAACAAAGGTGACATTGTGCTTGGCATTGGATCATGAAGCCCTGTAAATATAGCCACCTTGAAGCCTTCCAGAACTTGTCTAGCTGCACCAACAAGGAATTCTCTATTAAAATACCAATGTCACAATCATCTATTCACAAATTATTGAAATAATCACATAAACATAATAACAGCAACAACAATAATGATCACCAAGCAGAATGGTTTGCATCTGGCCAAATCCAGTATCAATATTTTAGAAGACCCAATGAAAATGTTTATGAACTAGAGAAAGTTTCTCCTGCAATGATGGGGGAGAAGTAAAACAAAACAAAACAAANTAAACATAATAACAGCAACAACAACAATAATGATCACCAAGCAGAATGGTTTGCATCTGGCCAAATCCAGTATCAATATTTTAGAAGACCCAATGAAAATGTTTATGAACTAGAGAAAGTTTCTCCTGCAATGATGGGGGAGAAGTAAAACAAAACAAAACAAAGAGTTACTAAGACCAGAATCTATCAAGATTACTCTTCTTTATATATATATATATATATATATATTTTAGGCATACTTAACACTAATGTGGACATTAACTCTTACTGATATGATGTAGATTGACAGTTAATTACATGTTCTGTTTTTGTATTAAAACTATGGAATCTGTAATGACTGATGAAGTTACTTTAGTTACTTTAGAATTAAACAACCTGGATATGTAGAGATGTAGGTACTTTCCCAAGTCTGTCACATATTTCCTTTACAACACTGAGCAGCACACAGAGGATAATACTACGTAGTCCTTGTTGATCAACTTACAAACCAACTTCTTAGAGGGCTTTAATAGTGCTTCTCAGGCAAGCAGCTACTCCTGGGAGTTCATTCCTTTATCTTGCTTAGTCTCATCTTTCCTTTGAAAAATGGAAGCAGTAATACTGCTGTGAACAATAAAATCCTCAAATAAACATTTGGGAGTTTCCAGACAGTATTTTAAGTTTGCATTTCCATCAAAGACAGAAGCTTATTTTGTTTGGTTTTATGCATATTTAAACAAAAAGATTGGCTTTATCTAGATATCTTTAAATTTAAAAGTGGATAGAACTGGTGCATACACCTTACTGAAGAAGTAACAAATTGCCTAATAAGCAGAGGGCACTTTACTGTCGCTGCAGAGCCTTTCATCTAAGCAGCTGTGAATAAACGTGTAAGTTTTTTAAACCACCTTTCACTTGGTATTAAGGAAAAATATTAAGGAAGGTAAGGAAAAAAATATGTTGTGGCCTCGTACGTTTTTAAAGGGAGATAAGGGAGTGACATGGAAAGTGTGAAGGCATGAAATCAAAGTTAAAAGCTGTGTAATTGCAGCAATATCAGCAATTGTCAACAGCTTAATCATGTATGTAAGTGAAAAGGTAGAAAATATGAGCAGAACAAGAAATGATAATCTTGTAAATAGCTATTTCTGACAAAATTCTGTTAAAAATAATGTCTATTCATAAACTGTATGCTTTGTGCTGCTTTCCAAGTAAATATTGAAATTCACCTTGGACTGTCAGCAGAGTGATGTATTTTTGTGATTTAACAACTTTTCACCAGTAATTTCTGAGGAAGGATGAGAAGTGAAAAGCTCAAATGAACTCAGTAACACAGTTTCTGCTGTTTTCATTGCTACTGGGGAAATATTTATCCACTTACAAACAATAAAATAAAATTGGCTTCTTTAGCCTTTCTCTGCTAGACATCTTTAATTTCAACTTAATCAAATTTGCATACATTATTTTTATCTTTTATACACAGCAGCCAAGCAAGAGAACTGTGGAAGTCAATCTAAAAGCCTTTTATTACATTACAGCTTAATTTCTTATTTACTACACTTGCTAAATTATATTTTTGAACAAAACTGGCAGCTACTCTCTCAATTGTCCAGAATGTTGTATTTTTTAATGATTGAAGCTGGAAAGAGCTAGAAGCTATTGTTTTAAACATAACCTTAACTTTGTTTTCATGGTAAGTAAATGGCTATGCTGACTGCTAACTGAACAAGACTGAAGATGGTAGGTAATAGCAAGATACTGACATGAATGCCCTGAAGACATATAGTCAAAGGAGACAAGTTAAAGTCCTTTTTATCGTAAGAAATTGCTTCAAGAAAATGTAGATCCAAAATATTTATTTAGTGAATTACTCTCTACTGTCAGTTGAGATGTTGTGGAATAGTCAAGCTGGTTCCAGTTTGAAGAAGCCAGACATTAAAAATAATCACTGCAGGGGATATGGTACCAGAGTACCCCAGTATGTTCATCATGTAAGCACAGTACACAGAGGTATATTCTTTCCTTGTTATCTATTATTATTCTGATATAATTTGATTATTATATTCTGGACTACTAAAGAAAGTTTGTGAAGATATCAGTATGGTTTATGAAGTGTGAAATTAAGAATACTGAAAAAAACCTCAAAACCAAGAGGCAGATTTCAGTCTGTCTATGTTAATTTCTCTGAGCAACTGGCATATGGTAGATAGATTCAAGGATGCATCTTGATTCTTTGTAAGTATTGCATTCCAAAATCAAGGAAAACAATCTGACTTGTGGTCACTATGTTTAACTGTAAATATAATGAAGAAAAAAAAATTGGTGATTTGGTCCTCTGGAAGTTAGTTTGCCTTCCACCTGCTGGATTTTGTATCTTGCTGATGATTCATTTTCTGATGTAATTGTTACAACTGGAATTACTGAACCCCCTCCATCAAACAGCCTTGTATGGCTGAGTATTTTGTTGAAAACTACTGCATTTAAAATAATGCTAAATGTTTGTTTAAATTCTCATTAATTTTTATGTTTTTATAGAGTACCTTTTGGTTGGTACTTGTATTAATCAAAATACGCTTATTGATTCTAATATTTCTAATAGCCTCCTCTTCACCTCCATAGGGAAGTTTTCCCAAAACTAGGCTCCTGTATTTCTACAAGTCATGCTTACAGTTTTATATTTTACAATCTGTGTTCCAATACAGAATTATGGCTCAGGGCTGGGAGGCTGGTGAAATAACTTTCTTCAGTTTGCATAATTTTGCGTTTTATAAACTTTAATAATTTCAAAGATGGTGATTTTTGGTGATAGTAGAAACTCTTAAGCATTTAACTAGCTAAATAGGTAATAATAAGAATCCAAAGTAAGCAATCGGGTGACTACTCTCATCTAGATACAGACATCAATACTGTAATTGTCTACACCTGAACTAGCCATCCTGCATTCATATGATAGTTAATGTGGAGAAATAAGCACTTTTTGGGTGTGATTAAACTGACCTGTTGTATGTCTGATTTAGAATAAAATTAATTACTCTCTAGAAAGTGCTTAGTCTTTTCTATTTGCTCTAAATGGAATTTAGGATGACTAGCTGACGAGTCAGTATCTATTTTTGGTGAGTGAATACCATCATGAGTGTTTGTTGCTACGAAAGGAAGATGCATATTATGAAAACAGACATAAGAAAGACCATTCTCCATTCCTACACAACATTTAAGGAAAGAAATACAGTGAAAACACGTATTTCTTTCCTAATTTCCTTTGCAAATATGTTAACTTGAATTCTTCATGGATTTATTTTGGAAAAAACTTAAATGAATCTTAGAAATTACAGAAATTAAAGACATGATTGAAGGATAAGTACTTATTTTTTAAATTGCTGAATTCTTTTACGGTAATTTACTCTTTAAATTCTTGTTTATTTAGTCAATGACTCCAGCTGTAGTGCTCTCCTAGAACCAGATTTTGGTAATTAGAAGCCTTCTTCCAATTTCCAGTGTTTCAGTTTATCTCCAATTTTTTAGTTATCTTTGTGTATTGCATAACATCAAAGAGAGACAGATCTCTGAGATGTCATTACAGAAAAACAGTTCACAGATGTCAAATAAGATGCTATTGAAATTTTGATCAGATATTTTAAAGTAGTTACCTCAAATTTGATAATGGTTTCTACAAAGTTCTGATCTGATATTTGTGATATCTGCTTTGGAAGGGAGATTGTTAATTGTACTGAATCTAGCCTGTCAAAATCTTCGGGTTTTAAAATAATTTAAAATTAATGCTCCTTTTACAACAATAACTCTTACCATGAACAACACATTTAGCATGTACTGCTCCATTACCATTGATTTTTCCTTTCTTTGGAACATTTGTAGCACTGAGTCTGTAGTAGCACATCATTCATTCAGTTTCTTAATATTAAAAGAGAAATAATATAATTTCAGAGTGACTTGACTGGCATAAAACAAAAAAAAATGCAGCAGAAGTCTATTCAGGATGCAATAGAGGATACTCAGAATTTGTAAAAAGGATGAAAAAATAATGTGTATGAATACCGTGTCTGTATATGAAAACCTGATCCATATGCAGATGTAAGGATAACATTACAGGAGATAGCTATAAAAATTATCTTTAGCGTTTGTAGCTGCAAAAACTCTTGGATTTGTTCAAACACTAGATTTCCTGTGACAACTCTGACATTTTCCTATGCATCACAATATGTGAGAAGTACAAATTAAGTCAAGTGTTAACATCTCAGGAGTGGTTTTGTGGTAAATTCCTTAGATTTCAAATATAGATTGTCTTTGTCCCAGGCTAGAGATAATTGATTTGATGGTTGAGTAACTGTACTACTAGGGTCATGGACATATAAAGACCATTAGGCTGTAATTCTGAGAGACTGAAATATCAAAAATAAGATATATGTTCATGTAACTTGGGTTGACCACAATAATTCAGAAGGGATCTCAGTATTTGGTCCAAGAAAAGGGAATTAAATGAATCAACACTCTTTTCTGTGAAAA
This sequence comes from Struthidea cinerea, assembly GCA_013397865.1. NCBI lineage: Eukaryota > Metazoa > Chordata > Aves > Passeriformes > Corcoracidae > Struthidea > Struthidea cinerea. The sequence continues at coordinate 708,116 of VZTI01004351.1, forward strand.
TATATGTCTACAAAACTTTAACAAATCTGATTTAGTCACAGTTTGAGTTGCTCATTATATTTGCTTCACTACCGGCTTTTGATTTACATAAATGTTCACTAGAGTTTTAATTGCATTTTCCTTCATGTTACATTTTACTGCTACAATCTATGGCTGTAATTGAAAAGGACTTAATTTTTAATCAGGGCTGTTTTATGTAGAAAATTATGTATCACTTTAATGTGACAGAAATTTGCTGTGTTGGATAGAACTTCTGAAATGTAAATGCAAATATTGCATCTATAAAGTATTAGACTGGCAACCAGTAGGGCTATAGCCAAATGCACAGACAGACAGACCTCTCTGGTTGGTTAAGAAGTGTTTGATGAAAAGATTTTAGCCCCAAATTTTAAACTGAAAGTTAGGGCATTGCTCTACCAGACAAGCAAATTTAGAAATACTTTTTAAGTCTACATAGTTTGTCTAAATGGTGCCTTATGGGGCAATCCCTGAAGTCACATCAGACAATGGAATTGCAGTGATTTTCTGCATCATAAGTAACTGCACTGGAGTAGCGTAAAACTAGAAGTGTTCATAGGTTGACACTGAATACATTTTTTTTTATTCTAGAAGCAGCTCACAGGGATTCAGCTGTCAGTGCCTTCTTCCTCCGTTCTGGAGAGCCCCAGTTGCACTGCATGAAAACATACATGAATTTCTGACAATGCTCTGAATTACCTTTATCTGTATAGAATTATGCATTCAGTATTTTGCATATGCTGTCTAGAATATACTTTCACAGATCTTTGGAGGTTTATTGATAGACTTAACATTTTAACTTTACATCTACATTCAACATAACATGTTATTAATATTCCACTTGAAAGTAATTGAGTTTAGTAATGTTCAGTCTTAGTCAAGATTGGGTCAACAAAACTTCCCTTTGATGCATTTGCTCTTTGTGTAATAGAAACATTTATTTTATAGCTTTGAAATAGTTTATCCTTTGGATCAAAATGAGCCATTTTTAATCTAAAACACCTTCATAGTACTTTTAAAGAAGCAGCCATTAACTGCAGCAGAACTATCAAATTCAGAATTTAGCTTTCTGTTGGTTAAAACTATCCTAGTGTACTGCATATGACCATTGAAACAGGGAAAGAAATAATTTGCAGTTCTCTGAAACTACTGCTTAAGAATTTATAGAACATCTTCAGTGAAATAAAACTGCACAAAATACAGTTTCATTTTTCCTGCTAATGAAATGCAGTCTTTACTCTTTTGGCCTTGTGAAGGGTATTCTACTTACTAGCCTGATGTGTGAAACATACCAAGAGGAATAGCAACTATGTATATCCTTAAACAGATCTAATAGCTAAGACACTATAGACGGTCTAATATTTCAACATTTATGTGAAAAGGAAAGACTCTGGAGAATCTACTAGCACGCAATCCTAGTGCAGTCCTTCCACTACTCATAGTTCCCTGAACAAAACCCAACTCTTCATGTTTTAAATCTGAAAAGAGGAGTTTCATTATAAAGACTGTAAGGCAGGCAGATGTACTATATTAATAATTTAGAATGAGAAAATGAGAGGCAGAAAATTTGAGCAGTGACTGACCTCAGCAAACTGAACAACTTGATCTCATGTTGTAACCCCTCTTTACTTAAGCTGAGGAAAAAAATAAGAAAACACCCACATGTATAGACTTTTTTCAGATAAACAACCTCAGAGTCCTTCCCTTTAAGGTGGAAGCAGCCAACATTAGTCATGGGTATTAAGCAGCTATCTTTCAGATATTCAAATTTCAGATGACTATACAGCTCATGTAAGTAACACGTATATTGACCTGCTTCAACATCCTTGAGCAGCAAGGGGAGCTGAAGATTTTGCTGAACAGACCTGAGAACAGAATACTGGAGTACTGCACCCACCTCTGGTTGAGTTTAAGTCATAGATGTATTTACCCCTTGTTAATTTTTTTTTTCCCCACGTCTGGTATGAATGAAAAAGTTATTCTGTGTGAAGGTAGCATTATATTTACTTGGACATATAGGCAGAGTATATATTTATTTGCGTACATTTCAGTACATTTCAGCTGCAGAAAGCAAGTGATGAGTTTGCACATTATTACAAAACCACAAAAGTCATGGAAGATCTTTATGTTCTAGTCATAGAAGCTCAGTAAGATGTGAAAGTTTTGAAGTACATGAATATTCATGTCACAGGAAATTTTCCAGTGTAAAGATAATCATCCTTTGTGCCAAACAATCAAAACACACAACTCAAGAGTCAAAGGCAAACATATCTCTCCAGGTCAAATTAAAAAAAAAAATAAATAAAAAATCTGATTTTTATTTTAATATGCAGTCACTCCCTCCTATCTTCTTGTAAACACATCTATATCTTTGGTATAATTATGTAAGCATTTATATGTGATTAAACCAATTAATTACATTACACAATATTTTTACATGCCTGAAGGTTATAATTACTAAACTAACTGAAAGAAACCTAAATACCTTCAAAATAGAGTCATCAGTGATCCACAAATGAATAGGACAATTCAGCAGATCATGATTACACCAGTGATAGAGAAAAACTAGGCAATAGTAAATCAAATATTGAATTAGTAAATGTTGAATTCACTGAAAGTATTGCTAAGTTATTATTATTTGGGGATTAAAAAAAGACCTAGGTATATGTATAACACCATCAGATTCCATGACCTGGATGCTGTGTGCTTTCTGTGCATACAGGCAGTAGTAGCATCCCACACTTTGTGCTGGAAGAGTTTTTTTCCAAGCTTTATGCAAATCCCCTGACCCTCCAACCACTGCACATTCTTCAAACGGACACCTACCTTCAAAAGTGACAGCAAACAATAATGTAACAAATGAGCCTGCAGTCTGCACATGTGCAACATACTTTACCTAGAATATTTGGATGTGATAGAATTAAACTGACCTCTGTGACAAGGACACCTTAATCAAAAGAGTTGGAATCAAAGGGTAGGTGAAGAGAGGGAGCGCAGTCCTGATGGGTCCTGTGTTCTACCTTAGCTGCCTGTTAGGTTAGGACATTTAATCATTCTGTCAACATTTTCTATGTATCTCTTTACTCTGATACTCACATTTTCTTGACCAAAAGGATACTAAAATGCTTTCCATTATGCTTATATAAAGGAGAGGCAAAAACTAGTTGGAGAATTATCTTACAGTCTGTTATGATTAGGCTTGAGGTAGGCTGTACAAAACTTTCATGAATATTGCTACTGGAATTAAAAATGCTATGCTTAGGCTTTGCTTTCACATACCACAAAGTTTTGTATGGCTTAGGTTGTTGTGGGATTTTTTTTTTCTTCTTTTTAAAATGAGAAGATAAATTTTACACTTCTCATGTGTTCTTGTTAATGAAAAAATTACTGAGAAAAAGAATAATCAAACCTTTCACACTGGTCTGGCCTTTGCAGGTAATGTAGAAATTCATGATTTCCTGCTTGCTTTTACATGAACATAGTCAACACCCTGTGAAAGCTTTATGATTTCTTAATTGCAGCAATAAAATTTTAGAAAGTGCTACAGGGTACTCTTTATATTTGTCTTGACAGGTTTTTGGCAACGCATATTTAAATTAAAGGGGAAAAAAAGTACTCTCAAAGGTATATAAAATCACCAGTTGATGGAAACACGCTTCTTACAAGTAGGCCTTTAAGAGTTGGCCTTGATGACTGAGGACTTATGAAATAGCTCAATTTTGCATTTTCAGTGGTTTTCTGAAGTGATAGAGTAATTTGGTTAGCACACCTTTGACACTTTCTTTGTGGTGAATGCTCAAGACAAACTTTTACAATAAACATGCAAGGTGAAATGTATAGGTAATATGCAGCTGGACTAGTTTTGAAATTATGGCCCAGAGTCAGAAAGGGAAGTAAGGATATCAGAACTGTGCTCCAGTTCTGACTGCTGGTTTGCTCTGCGACTCTATGAAGTCCCTTGTGGCTTTGCACCAGTCAAAGCCCTGTTGACAAGGCATACAGCAGCCAAAGAAGACTGTATCTCCTTTGCTGAAGTAAAAGTAACATTGATAAGTCGTATGGTACTTCAGCTTTCTATCACATAAGTAGTCTGCAGCTTAATATTTTTACTTTAAATAATTAAAAACTGTTCCAAGGCATTATTTGATCTGAATTATCACTTTTATTTATTCCCCCCTTTTACTTCCTATTCTTTTATAACGTACGTCATCTTAAAAAATTACATAAATGTATGCTTCCTCTTACTCTTGTTTACCTATTAAGTGGGTGAAGCACAGTTATTAAAGGGATCTACATGCCCACAGAAATGTTTGTTGTAGAAATGTATTCCATCTTGCATACAGACATGCGATAGTGAATCTCAAACATTCAAAGTCAGTATACTCCCTCAACAAAATGAAAATATTTTATTAAAATAATTTAAATTATTTTTTTCTTTGTGATTTTTAGTTGCTGAGTTATCATTACTCATCTAGGTCCTGACATCTTGCTGCTCTTTGTAATAATGCAAGACAAGTATTTTTATTAAAAGACAAATTTGTCACATTTTCTGTTGAGACCAGATGTATGGATTCAGAAAAGAAAACCATCAATTTTTCAAACTTAAAATAATGCTATGATAATTCTTAATAGATAAAAAACTATGATGCAGAGATGCTATAAATATCAGATATTATAAATAGTAAATGCAAAAAAACAAGTCTGCATGTTATTAACTTGCTGAATAAACAGACTTGTTTGATGATTTGTCTTGTAGAAAGGACATAACTGTTTCTAACAGTTTGAATATAAATTTTAGATTTCACGTATGTTTTCTATAGTTACATATGATGAAAATTTTTTGGCATTATGGCATTTGTATGGAAACAAATCTTAAAGAAGAATAGCAGTACGGCTAATAAAGATGAAGGAAAAAGAACATATTGAGAGATTCTGCTGATGGGTAAGATTGTGCCCACTGTCACAGCCTTGCAGTCCTAGCTACCTTGAAAGTTTTTCTCTTGAAAAATTCTTCTGGGGAAGGAAAAGTAAAATAAACAGCAAAAGCATTAAGGAAAGCAATTTCATTTGAGGAGTGTTTCTAAAACTCTTGTTTAGATTCAGTTCAATTTAGTGTTTCACATTAGCAGCTGCTAAATGCCTCCCATGTGTCAAAGTATTTGGATTTAATTTAATTTGAATGTCTATCTCCCTGCAATAATTAAATGAATAGCAAGTCAACTTAAAGGAACATTGTGTAGTAGACAAAAATCACAAAAGAAGTTGAATTGCATTAAATAAATTGTAGTATTGATCACCATAAACCAGTATTGAGTTTAGTACTGGACTCCATGACTCATTTGTTTAACTTTCTTTATTAGGTCTTTAAATAGATTGTAAAGGATTGGATAAATTAAAATTCCATTGAAGAATTTTAGTTTGAGAAAACAGTTTGTTTCTTTTTTATTTTAGTACTGTAAACTTTACTTCAGCATTCTGTCATCAGCTCTTGGAATTACCTTCCTTTGCAAACTGTGTCCTAGTATTCTAGTGTGTGCATAGAAATATGTTTTAATAGAAGTCATGAATTACTTCTAGAAGTGGAATAGAAGTCCACAATTGAAATTGACTTGCTGAGATTACTGGTTTTGTTGTTATAAGGATCATCCTATGATGCTGATGATCAGATGAGGATGATAACTTCATCATCAGATCATCTTATGAATGGAAGAGATCAGAGGGTTGTGATCAGTGAAGTAGAATCCAGTTGGAGGCCTGTAGTCAGTGGCATTCCCCAGGGATCAGTACTGGGTCCAACCTTACTCAATTTGTTTGTCAACAACCTGGACGAAGAGACAGAATGTACCTAAGCAAGTTTGCTGATGGTATGAAACTGGGGGGAGTGGCTGACACACCTGACGGCTGTGCTGCCATTCAGTGGGACCTTGATAGGCTGGATAACTGGGTGAAGAGAAACCTATTGAAGTCCAATAAAGGTAAGTGTAGGGTCCTGCATCTGGGGAGGAATAACCCCAAGTACCAGTACAGGATGGGGGCTGACCTACTGGAGACCACCTCTGCTCAGAAGTACCGGGGAGTACTGTATTGGTGGATGAATAGTTGTCCATGAGCCATGTGTTGGTTTAACAAAGCCTGGTTTGGGGGCAGGAGAAGAGCTGCTCGAAACTTCTATGTCCGGCACAGAGCCAATCACTGAAGGCTCTGACAACGGGCTGGTTACTAGCCCAATTAGACAAGTTGGTAACACCTCTGTGATGACATATTTAAGAACGGAAAAAATGCAGAAAGCTCTCTTTCTTCTCCAGAGGGGTGGTGAGGCGGCCGCCAGGGCCCATCCTGGCTGGGCGGGGGGGCCACTGGGGCCCATCCCGGTGGGGGGCCATCCAAAGGCTGGGACCATGCAGCTGTGGCGCAGCCGGGGCCCTCCCAAGGCCAGGACTGCGCAGCTGGGGCCATGCTGAGGCTGGGACCACATGGCCAGGGCCCTCAGGTGCCGGTGAGGACCATGTGGCCGGGGCTGGCTGTGCAGTGCTGGCAAGGACCATGTGGCCAGCAGCAAGAGACATGGCGAGCAATTCCCCGATGTGGAGCCCGGACAAGATCGACCTCTGAATTGCACCTTACAGACACCAACTTTCTTCCAAGTCAGGGAAAAGTGAGGGCACATGAGGAAAACCAACGTGGCGGCACTGAGGTCATTGAAAATAAAGAAAGGGAGGAGGTGCTCCAAGCGCCAGAGCTGAGATTCTCCTGCAAGCCATGGTGAGGACCATAATACAACAAACTGCTTCCCTATAATTCATGTGGTGCGTGGGGGGGTGCAGAGATCCACGCACAGCCTGTGAAGAAAAGTACTCGTGCTGGAGCGCATGGATGCTGAAAAGCTGTAATCTAGTGAGGAACTCAAACAGACAGAGATGGCCCTTGCTTTTACAGATCGAGGAAGAGAGGCTTTGCTTCCAAACTAGAACTGCTCATCCTTAAAAGACTAAACCCCCTGAACTAAAATTACCCACGCTGGGCAGTTGTGGGAAGACTGCTTGACCTGTGGGAGGGATTTCACATTGCAGCAGGTTTGGGTGGGCTGTTGCTTGTGAAAGTTAAAACCACACTAGAAAAGTTCGCAGGGAACTATCTCCCATGGGAAGGATCCCACGGCACAGCAGAAGAAACTCTTTTCCTTAAGCATACTGAAGAAAGACTTTTAAGAAGTGAAATACTGACCAAAACCCCACATTTTGTTTCCTTGTGTGGTCGGTGGAAAGAGGGAGGGACTGGGAAAGAAAGATGTTCTGAAAGTTTGCTTTGGTTCTCATTACCCTATTTACTTTTAATTCTGTTAATAATAAATCTTCTTTATACTGTTTATGTTTTGAACCTGTTTGGCCTTAAAGGTTGTTTTTTTTTCAATAATCCTTATCTCAACTCATGAAAATGAAGTTTTAATTTCACCTCCTCTGCTTAACTATAGCAGAGGAAAATGAGTGAATGGTTTTTCGTGGGTGCCTGGTGCTTAGCCAGTGTCAAACCCCAACAAGACATCAGTTGCCCTTGCAGCAAGGAGGGCCAACGGTATCCTGGGGTGTATTGGGAAGAGGGTGGCCACAGGTCAAGGGAGGTGATCCTGCCCCTCTACTCAGCCCTGGTGAGGCCACATCTGGAGTATTGTCTTCAAGTGTGGTCTCCACAGTTCAAAAAAGACAAGGAGCTCTCAAAGTGTAACCTGCATTATGTGACCCTGCCTTGAAAATGGGGTGAACTTGATGATCTCCAGAAGTCCCTTCCAACCCAATAGTTCTGTGATTCTGTGATAGAGAAAACACTGAAACTTCCTTACTTGAAACACATTGCAATAATGCACCTCAGGTAGTCAGTATCTTACTGGTACAGAACAACTGGTTTTGTATATTGAATTCTCTCAATTTTATAATTAGTTTATTCATCTATTGTTTGTTTAAAAGTCTAACCTCTGAAATAATTAGATCAATTAACAGCATCACCATAATGTAAACTGAAAAAAACCACAACCAAAACCAAACACTAAAAAACTCCAAACTGCCAACAAATTCTAGGGACAAATAGTTAAAGTGAGCATAAGTCATGTATCTTTACATGTACATGTACACATGTAAGTGTGTGCATGTGTGTGAAAGCAGAGGAATATAATTTATAAATTCTTGCTAGAATAGTATGTTCATTTCTGACATGGAACAACTGAAAAACTTTCAAAAAGAATAACAGCAATGATCATAAGAATCTATCAAGCATGACTTGCTTAAACACATCAAAGTTTAAGAGACCTTTGGTCATTGGGAAAGCTGATGATCAGCAAAAAATACCTTCAAAAGTACAAGCAAACAAAAAAAGATTGATAACAATAAAAGGAAAGAGCTACCTCTTTCACCTTCTGCAAATAGACTGAGAAGTGTTAGGATTAGAATTCACTGAAAGAGATTTTTCCAAAAGATATTTTAGTGACCAGGAGAGTTGAGAATTTACCATTTCAGGAAAGTAATGAGATCTGTATTCATTATACTTTCTAACAGTAAATTAGAGAGGCATTTTTTGCACATGGTTGGATATAGCTGATCATATCTTTGTGTAGGGGACAGAGTATGTCTCTACTCTGAATTCCTTCCAGGTCCACTTTCCACTGATCTATAAACCAATAAGTAAAAAGGCCCTGAATAAGCCATTTTTGTGTGGATCTGACTAGTTCTTTTACATTACATTTCGCAAAAAAAAAAAAACAAAAAAACAAACAAACAAAAAAAAAACACCTAAAAAGCAAACAAACAACACCTCCCACCCCAACCCAAAGGAAAAATAAAATTGTTATATAATATTTAAAATAAACCTAAAACCAATCCCAGCCCACTAAAAATAGGAAGCCAGTTTTGTTGAACATATGTTTTAAAAATTCCAAGACATTTTTAAACAGAGAAAGCTTGAGGAGATTGGATCATAAAAATGTAACTGAATAATTTTTAATTTTCGCTGCCTATTGCATCCTCGCCAGGTGGGTCACACTTGAAGGCTTCAGCATATTCTGCAGTTTTTAGGTTGTGAAAAACTCTAGTAAGAGAAAACTCTGGTCCTTCATTACCTTCTTCTTCCATCCCCATGATAGCTGGACTGTCTTTTTCCTGTTACTCTTTTTCAGCCTCTCTGCTCTGCAAGTACACCAAATCCTTGGTGTTACTGAGCCCTTTTCATGCTTCCTATCATTGTGCTTTGTGTAGTTTTCACCCTACAGGCTTTGGAGCTTCTCTCCTGGGGCATATCTATTTGTTCAGCAAAGAAGATGCAATTTCTCTAGAGGTTTTTTTTTTTGTCATAGCCACTCTTTTTTAAAGGAAAAATACACAACCAAAAAACAATGCTAAAGGTATCATTGTTTATAAAAGAACCCAAAAAGAACCTTGAATTTTTCTGAACTGAATTATAACTCATGGAAGAAGAACTTTTGAGAATAAGAAGTTAGACAAATGTAGGTGACGATATTATTGGTATGTTCCTTGAAATCCTGATTTCCTGGATAAATTTGCCCTGTATGCTAAGGGTCTACACTCTACCCACCATTACACTTTGTTTGGTGTTTATCTTAGTGAAAGAAATGGAGACAGGCATAATCTTGAGTGGCTGGATCAATTCTTTGAAAGGATCTAAATGCTTTTCTAGAATCAATAAAAGGAGAAGGTACAAATTTAGATGCATTAGAACTTATTCCGTAGGTTTTCAAAAATGATTACCTATATTTAAAAAAATCCACACAAAACCTCACAGAAGCAGTATGGTTTTAAGCAGAGTAAGTTTCTGACTAATACAAAGCTAAGCATCTGAAATTTTGGTAGTGCTCCAAATAAGGTGGGCTTCCTTCTGTTGTTGTGTTGAATATTTGAGCAAAGATAAAGTGTCCTCAGATGGGATTTGTAAGTGGGATATCAAGGTAATGTAACCATGATAATGTTAAATGATGCCCCAAGAGTTAAAAAAAGACCATTTCTGTTGGTTCTGAGAGACCTTGCTGAGGTATTTGAGTTCAAAACTCAACCTTATATCTGATCTACAAAAGGATCTGCATTTAATTGAAGTGTTATTAGAAAAGATTATATAACAAATGCACAAAGTGTATGGTAAAAATATGCCATTTAGTTTTTAAATGAATCTGCAAAACAGCTATAAAGCAGTTGTTTAAAATTTTTGTAGTTAACATGTCAATATTGAAATAAAAATTTTTCTAGGCGGTTTAAGTCCAGTCTTAAAATTGAATGATTATTAAAAATATGCTACAAATTATATATGTGATTATTTTATGATCTCCTTGGAAATAAATTGGCTACAGCCTACTATTTTTGACCAGTTTAGCAAGTATAAATAGAAGTTATGAGTTATCCCCAAATAGTTGGTTTTTTTTGTAATAGCAGTTATATGGACAGGGTAAATGAACTGTCTTTGAAACTTCTCAGTATTACTGATAATGGCAGAAGTGAGAAGAAAATGAAAAAGCGTTTGATCATGAAAATAAAAAAGAAAAAAAATTCTTTCTTTTTTACCAGTCTTGTTCTGGAGAAAAGATGTCTGCTAGTTAAAAAGAAGTCAAAAAAATGTATTCCTTCATCTAGAATTGCAGTTACATTAGTCCATTTTTTAGTAGTTTGCTATTTCAAAGAAATATTTTTTTGAACCAGTAGCCTCTTAAAACCCTGCAGATCTTCTATACAAATGACTTTTATACAACTAGTTATGGAAAATATTAGAAGAAGCAGCATCACAAAAAAAATATGGTATATATAAAACAATATTTGTACTGGTTTTTAATTTGCTTTCTTAATTAAACCAAACATAAGGAACAGAATTTGAGCTATTATTTTTATCTCATGAATTTAAATGAAAATTAAAAATTCACTGTAATGAAGTGTTAGGATAATAGGTTAACTTTGACACTGACTGAGAACTGAATGTGATCCCACTTCTTTCTAGCTCAAGTCTTTAATGCAAACTTGAAGTTAATAGTGAAACTGGGACAAACGCATGTGGGTATTTTTTACTGTGCAGTATATGTGAGAGAGTTTACCTGTTGGGATGCCCCTCAGGACATCCTCATATAGGGCATCCTCTTGGTCCCTACACAGACCACCTCCTGTCACTCCACTGCATGCCCTTCAATGGGCGGACGAGTCAGAGTCAGAGGGTGGGTCTATGGGCAGCTCCCAGGTTTGAAAGCCCCTCCCCCGGAATTTTAGTCCTACCCAGCTTTCTAGAATGTTCCTGGTTTCTTGGTCCCTCGTTGGTTGATGTTGATGTCTCCACCCCAGTTCGATTCTCATTGGTAGCTTGTACCCTGGCTCCTCCCATCTGACCCCATCCTGTTGGTCCTCGCTGTATTCTCATCCCCTTTTCTCGTTCCCTAAAACCTCGTGTACAGAGCAGCTCGGGGGGATTCCTTCCCGATCCGGACAACTAATAAACCCTCGTCCTGGTCACTGAAGGCTTTCCTCCTCCTTGTCGTTCTTTCACTCCCGCAGGCCTCTGAGGGAAGGACGCTGCCACCTGTCCTGCCAGCTAGAGAGGAGGCGTGCGCCTGCTGCCTGGCCCGCTTCCTCGGCAGTGACTCCCGACCTTGCGGCGCTCAGCCTCCCAGCGTCCCACAGTCTTGAGCCTGCAGGCGAGGTCCCTGGCTGACCCTCGTGGGGGTCTGACGGAGCCCCTGAGGCGGACAGCCCCGGCCGAAGGATCGTTTACCCACCATGTTGGGTAACAATTCCTATTCTCTTCTGCTGGAAGATATTTTACTTTCACTGGGAAACATTGTAGCAGAAATACAGATTATTATTTCGAAGGGGCTGAATAGTGGTCCAAACATCATCTTGATGGAAAGTTTGTGAATTACATAGTGAGATGTTGCAGTTTAATCTACTTTCTTATGCAGTGATGACCAATCTAAAACTTAAGGTGTGACTTGTGACAAGATAAAAATACATTTATTACCATTAAACTGTTGGGAGAAATAGTTAAAATTTAGCAAAAAGATTTCTAAACTAGATCTAGATTCCTACACTTAGGGCTTGATTACTTTTTAATCTGTAGATACATTTTTTAGCATATCTTGATTTGGCATAAGTATATTAAAATTCTGGGGGTTTTTTTTTGGTTTTGTTTTTTTTTTTTTTTTTTTTAAATGGGGCATGCCTGCAATTAATCTAGAGCTAGATCATAAATTTTAGCAAATTAAATTCTATATTGATTAATGTGAACTCTATATTTCTAATAAATGCACTCCAAAGTTTCTAATATTAAATGGAGCATTAAAAATCCCCACAAAACAAAAATGGATGTTTATGAAATTTGTCACTACTTGTCTGTTACTAAATTCTGTTACTGTGAAACATCAGATATTTGAACATTTGTTAAATAACCCTGGAATTAGCTAAATTACTATCTCGGCATAATTGAAAGGACATATGTAAAGGCAAGTGCATCCTGCTGAAAGATTGCAGAAGAGAATTCACTTCCAGTCTAATGCATGTTGCACTGTTATGCAGTTAATTTAGGATAAGAGGAGACAGAAACACAGTTATGCAAAATTCCAGTTTGGAGTAAACTGGCCAATAGGAATATCACATAATGTAGTTGAAAAGTGTTCATTTGGAATTTGCTTCTGGGAAGGTTACACTGCCCTGTTAAAAGCAAAATTGAATATTTCCTTAACTGATAATAAAGGGAAAAAATCTAAGCTGCATTATCACACCTAAAAAATAAAAATATGTCAAAATTTTAGCTTTTGTGTTTTCCAGATATATGTATATATTTAATAAAATTGGTTACTATCTGGACTATCCCTGCACAGTAATCTGTGAGGCAGTTAAACTCATGCATAGAATTTCAATGATACATATTTTCTTCAAAACTCTGAATGCATTTCATTTCACTAGATCAGTCCAGTGGCAGTGTTTCAGTTTTCCATAAGTCATCCTTACTAAATCATGGGGATTCATTGGTTAGATCCCAACACAGATTTGGAGACACAGTATTTGTTTTCCTAAGAGGCAATATAAACTTTAATTTGTTTATCATACACAGGTGCCAAGCAATTCTTATTAAATATATTGATAATAATAATAAAAATAATAATAATGCTGAATTGGCTGCTCTCTTGCAAATTAGGTCAACTCACACTAGCGTACATAGCATGAGGAATAAACATGATGAGTTAGAAATCTGTGTGTAGTCACCGGGCTATGATCTAGTTGGGATCATGGAGACTTGGTGGGATGGTTCCCATGACTGAGTGCAGCAATTAAGGGATGACGGCTCTTCAGGAAGGACAGGTTATTAGGATGAGGAGCTAGAGTTAACCTTTCTGTGAGAGAACATCTGGAGTGCATGGAGTTATGCCTGGGGATGGATGAGGACCCAACTAAAAGATTATTTGTTAGAACTGAAAAGAAGAAAAGCAAAGGTGACATTACGGTGTCTGTCTGCTACAGGCCAATAGACCAGGAAGAGCAAGTGGATGAGGACAGATAGGAGCAGCCTCGTATTCACAGGCCTTGGTCCTCAAGGGGCACTTCCACCACCCTGATATCATCTGGAGAGGCGACACAGCAGGACATAAGCAGTACAGTAGGTTCTTAAGAGTGTATTCGTGACTTCCCTTTCTAAATGGTAGAGGAGTTAATGAAGAGAGCTGTTCTGCAGAATCTCATGCTCAACAAGCAGTGCCAGAACAAGAGGTGATCCTTCCTCTTTACTCAAAAACTGATGAACCCACACCTGGAGTATTGTGTCCAGTTCAGAACGCACCAGTACAAGGGAGATGTGAACACACTGCATAGAGTTCATCAAAGGACTACGAGGATGGTTAAAGGAACAGATTGTCCCTGGGGAGGAAAAGCTGAGAAGGACAGGACTGTTCAGTGTAAACAAGGCTCAGGGGGGAAATTATCAATCAATGTATATAAATATCTGAGGGAAGTTTGCAAAGTGGTGGAAACAGGCTCTTTGCAGTGGAGCCCAGTAACAGGTTCTGGGGGTAGTTGGCATGGGAGGTTCTGTCTGAGCTTCAGGGAACACCTTTTCACCATGCACATGACTGAGCACCAGAACAGGATGCCCAGAGAAGTTAAGGAGTCTCCATGCTTGCAGATACGCACAAACTATCTGGACATAGACCTGAGTAACAAATTATGGGTTGTCCCTCTTGAGTGAAGGAGTTGTTCAACCATATGACCTCCAGAGGTTGCTTCCAACCTCAGCCAATCTGTGATTCTGTGATTTGCAACACCACTTTAAAAATTTCTCTGATGCTTTACTCATTTTCTTCTGGATCTTTTCTTTTACTACATGCATGTCTTGGTGTATTAATTTATTTTAACTGAAAGCAGTAGTGACAGATGTTTGTTGAATTTTGTGTTTTGGGGTTTTTTCTCCCTTCTATTGGCTTTTTCACATGCATTAAGGATTCGTGTTTGAAACTGCTTTGCATGTATTAAATATTCTGCAAAACAGGGCGATAGCTTTTGAAAATGTTAGGTTCAGTGCTCATAATAAAGTAAGGCAGTTTGCGACTTTTGAAAATAACAATTGATTCCTTTTGCTTCAGGCTAAGTCTATCCTTCAGAGCTCTTTCAACACATTTGCATCGGGTCAGGGAATTACAGTGTGTAATGATAACTGATCATCATAGTTTTGGCAGAAACAGGAAAACCACAAATATTTCTATTTTGTCAAATTTTTAGTATTATTTTCCTAAGAACAAATGGAATAAATAAAAAATACAACTAGAAATTTCAGTACTGGATTTTTTTTTTTAATACTTTAGAGTAAGGTAGGTTTAAAAAGCTTCCAAGAGTACATTTTACTTAATTGTCCACAATTTCAGCTATTGAGTAGGGAAACAAGTGAATAAAAGACCAAGTACAGATGAAAAAAAAAAACCAGCCAATCCAAATAAAAATTTTAATCATTTATATTCTTTTTGCTAATTATATGTGCAATTAAAAGTCCTTATTCAAAAGGAATCAACTTTACCTCATTTTTGAAGATGTTACTCTTGCTCTTGCTGTATGCAGCATAAAGGGATGAGGTGACCTCCATAGACAGGAGATATTTATGATGAAAATATATTTATCAATATGCTACTTTATATGGATCATGCTCAGGACTGATCTCACTGACTGCGATGGTAGAATTTATCTTTTCATAGTCAATGCATATGAATAGGAACCTTCAAGGGGGACAATTCATCTGACTGACAAAAGAGGACTAAGCTGGGTGACTCTGGATTATGCACATCTAACTGTAGGTGTCTAAAGTTAGGGCAGAGAAATTTCAGCTCAAGTGTCCATGACTATCCTATGCTAAAAAAAAAAGAATTAAAATTCCTGTGTACCAGAAAACTCACATTACTGAAAAAAAAATGCTGGAAAACTGTGTGATTTTTTTCTTGAGTGACAGACACCTCATGCTTTCTCTTGTGAGCTTTAGAGTTTTCGATCTATGGATAGAAGAGGCCATTGAGAGGGACTAGTTGGCAGTTATATGACAATTAAACCAAATTCAGCTCTTAAGGATCAATGTATTAAAAACCTACAAAGGTTAAATGTGTCAGTACTCTGCATTTCATTTCCCTAAGAAAATAAACTATAATTTTAGTAAAACTTCTAAAGAAAATCTTCATAACTCAATAGAAACAGCAATCTGCAAAAAAAAAAAAAAAGTAAAAACCCCCAAACCTTTCGTTAGTTACATGCTGCAGAACACAAGCCAAAAGAGATGACATTTAAGCATTAAAATGGTGCTGTACATACTGTCTGAGGTTAGAATCCAATAAGCACAAGATCAACAATTTAATTTTGATGTTCATCATTTGTCACAGGAATTTGAATTGCATCTACAGTCCTATTTTCTCTCTAAAGTTTCAGAGACAAATTAATATGTTTATGCTATTGAGACATTTCCTCTAATGTGGCAAATTTCTCCCTAATTTCATGACAGATGGAACTATTATCAGCCACTTCTTTTTGTTCAGTCTGGAGATTCTAGCTTAATGTATAACATGACTTCTAATAGCAGATGCTTAATAACAGGACATAGCAACTCTCTTAACAATTCTTTGCTTAAGGTTATATTGCATAATTTATTCTGTCAGTTAGTGCAGTTTAAATTGGAGTAAATGGTGTGACAGGAATGTTAAATGAGTGTCCAGTGAGAGATGCAGACATGACGGCAAAGCTAGTAATTGGAACAAACAGTGACCTGAATTTTGACCTCTTTTTTTTTTTTTTTTTTTTTTTTTTTTTTTTTTTTTTTTTTTTTTTTTTTTTTAAATTCTTAGGCTTGCGCAAACATTTGCTCCATGATGAGTTTGGTGCATAACGGAGAGGTTTATGTTTAAAACATACTCGACATTCTTTCTTCTTTTTTTTTTCTTACATCTTCTTTTACATCCACCTTCCCTACTTCATTTACGTGATTGATGCTTCTGCTTAACAAATAAATTTCAGGGAATTTTATCTGAAGACTTGAGAATGAATCTTAACTTCCTTGAACCCCTCTATACTTTATATCACCGGGATGAAACAAGCATGGGGCCCATGTGTTCACTGAGTTGTTTTTATACATTTTAAACTCCCCCAAAAGACTGATGCACTGCATACAACATTTATATATAATCCACCATCCATTTAGAAACTAAAACCAGAACAAACCCACCATTTTTGGTAGAAGACTGAAAAATATTCCATCAGAATGGATGTACCACTTGGAATCCAGAAAGAATGCTGTTAATTTTATGACTAGCAAGAACCTCCACAACACATTGCCTACCATAATACAGGACACAACTTTAAAAGAGCTGACTAAGTTGCTGGAAGCTGAACAGGGGCCTTATGTGCCTCTAGATAAAATATCCTGCTTCTCATCAGGGTCAGTTAAGCCTGTGTCGATCGCTATGCTAACATATTTATGCTTCGGTCAGTACCCTGACTAACCTATTTAGATGCACCTAAGGTATCTGTAACAGGCAAAACAGACATAGGCTTGGTGCACTTAACACTCATTGAGACAAAAAGCATTTAGTGGAGAACCACGTTCTGTCTCTTTGGCTGGCTGCTGGGCTGGCTAGCTCGGGGGTGAAATCCCAAGCAGCTCAGCAAAGTAGCTGAGACCATGATTTTAAGCCGGCTGTGCTATCTGTGATTTTCCCTTTGCTGGCAGCGAACTCTCCAGGCGATGCAGCTGCGTCCACAGGAGGTCTGGTTTGGACCCCCCTGGACCCCGAGAACAAAGGAAGGCGAGAACGGAGACGCTGGAGGTGACACAAGGGGCTCATGCTCCCGTCCCCGGCAGCAGTCTGACCGGGGAGCTCCTGCTTGCGCCAGGGACCCGGGATGGGGGCGGGGCTTACAGCAGCAGCCAATGGGAAGGGAAGGAACCCGGGGCCAGCCCAAAACCCTTGGCACCGCGGGGGGGGAGGGGAAACCGGGGTGAACCAATACACATTTGTATAGGGGGAGCATTAGCAGGGAGGGTTTTTCCAGGCGTAGCTCTGTCCCTCCGAGCCCTAGGCTGGCTGGTTTTGCCAGGACACCCCAACAACCTTCCTCTCCAAGGACCTGATACACACAGCTCATTGAAGCTGATGTTAAAACTAGCATTGATTTAAAAGGAATAAGAACAAGACTTAACAGTTTTCCAGAAATGGGAATGAAGCTGCAGAGGAAGAATAAAGTCAGGGCAAAAGCAGTGCAATGGTGGAGAATGAAAACAGTCAAATACTGAATATTTTCTTTTTATCTTCTCCACAAAAGAAAGATGGCCCTAATATAGCTATTAGACTAGCAAATGGGAAACGCCAGCTTCCTCAAGCACTTATTGTTGTCACTAGGCATTTTAATGACTCCATTTAGCACTGCGGCATTTCTTTTGCTCAACACTGACTAATAACATGCTGAGATAGTTACACGCTTTGCAAGTGGAGTTTTATTGAAGAATGGAAAGGTGAACGCCTGGGGATTTTGCTCTTAAAACTGTGGAGGATGCATTTTGGATACAATGTTTAAAGAGGAAAAGAAAATTAAACAGGAAAGGTTAGCAAGGGAGATTAAGGGTGAAGGAGAGAAACAAGGGGAGAGCTAATGAAGGAAATGAAATGGATTGAGAATTACTTTGAAGAGCAACTAACAGCAGATAATAAATCATGGAGCTTTAAGTGCCCGAAAGCCAAACAGTAAAAATAGTGATGTAGTAGAAATGGCACAATGCACTTTTCATAAATGTGAAGTGTTACTGCAGTATGTTAAATACTGAAAAGTTTCCACCATTTTAAAGTAAATTGCCCAACTGTACCTTTCCTTTCTGTTCTCTTTATTCTAACAAGTTAAACGTGTTTCAGTGACATTAGTGCAGCTATAGAGTTCTGTCTGCAGCTCCTGCAAGTTCAGGCCCTCCGCAGATGTACTTCTGTCTAACCTGTCAGATGGTGACTAGTTCCTTACACTTGCTAAATACATATGAATCTGTCCGTAAGAATCTAGGACTTGCACTAATAACACACTCCATATGTTACTAATATATAAGGCTACCATTATTATAGACATAAACCATCTACACATGGTTTATTCACCTTTTGTAGCACCAATGCCTTAGAAAGGGAAAATGGCACATGCAATATTAAAAAAAATGGATTTTACAAAAAAAAATTTGGATTTTACTAAAAATTTGCCATTTGTTTTTTTGGGGTTTTTTTTTGAGAACTTATATAATTAATATCTTAATATTTGCACTAGTAGCCCCTGAATAGGTTGTGGGTTTTTCATCTGTTTTTTTTTTTTTTCTTTGACTAGATTTTTAGGATTAATAGCTTAAACATGAAAAACAACCTTTTCAAGGGGCTCTTTTTAAAAAATGAACAAAGTACAGTATGCCTTTATTTCTTAGCAAAATCAGTTCTTTTTCCCTGATAATGAATGCATGTATGTGTGAGTATTTTTGTGCTCTGTTGCGCCTTAGGGATTGGTCAGTGTGGTACCATCTGATTGACTGTTAATGTTCACACTAAGTGAGCAAGCATGCAAACAGTTTTTCAAAGATACCAAGTACTGCTCCTGGAATATTCTTCTACAATTTCTACTTTTAAAATCTCTGTCTTTTTTTGCATATGCACGTATCTGTATTTACTAGATATACATTTTTATGTACATACACATTCTCTATGTTCTGTATGTGTGTACGGAATGCTTCCGTAACTGAAGAATTGCCTTTGTTTTTGAAGTACATGGACTATCCACAGGCAAATGCAATCTGATTGTGTCCATATTCAAATTCACTATAACCTGACAAGGGGTTTCAGTATTATTTATTGATCGTTTCTTTTGCTGACTGGGTGTGGAGAAAAACTAAGCTGCTCAGACAATCAATTTATCCTTCTTTTGAAACAATCTCAGCAATGGAGGAAGTGATGATGTTGGATTTTGAGGGGAAGAATTCTGCCATAACTAGCAGCAGCTGAACAATTAACATTATGATGTCTGTGAGTAGCAGCAACTTTTTTCCTTTAATTTTTATTCATTTGTTCTCCCCTTTCAGTCACCTGAAAGTCATCCAGATGCAGTGATAACTGCTACAAATGGTGCAGCTGTGGATGGCGAAAGCAGCACACCCGAATCACGTATTCAGCATAATGCTCAAAACAGCCAATTTCTTTAGGACCCATGGGAGTGTCTTTTCCCAGTTTGTAACTAAATATTGTGCTGCTTAAATCTATATATTTTGTGGGATTCATTTCCATAAATTTTAAGTAAAAAAAATTGACAGCACTTTTTTTTTTTATTACAAGAGTTAAGAATATATTCAAGCCACTTAGTCTCATCTTAGATTTGTCTCTTCATTTTTTTGATACTATCTGAAATTTTCCTACATAAAGCGAAGTTTCCCTCTGATAAATTGAATCTCCAAAGATAAAGAGGAAGAGTGTTTTACTTTTAAGCACTTTCTTAACACAAAGACATTAAATCCTTGTTCCATCTTGCCCATGATAGTGTTGCAGAAACAATGCACCATGACTGAAAGCACAAAGCAACATGATTTAGTCAATTAAAATTTGTATTATAAAGTTAATTAATATGAAAAGCCTGTGTATTACACTGTGTGATATAACTGAAGCACAGATATATTTGAAACAGAAAATCTGCTGATACTATTGGATAATCTTGCATCTTATTTACAAATAAATTTTAATGTGGTTTTATTTCTGTGTGCAAAATCTGTATTGAAAAATTTGATTGAATCCTCCCAGTTGTATGAAGAAAGGTATATATATCAGAACTGGAAATCCTTTTATCGTGTAAGCACCTGAAATAAATACACATGAAATGTGCATATAGAAAATTTTTGGTGCTACGAGCCTGAATCTGTGATCAAGCCTTTTAAAACCCAAACTAGACACATCTTTACAGAAGGTGACACTAAAAGGGCAATGAATTAAAGCAAATCAATGTTATAGATTCCAATTACTTAGTGTTAGATGATTTTCTGAAGAGAGAGCAAAGAACTTTAAACATGAGAATTTTCTACAGACCATACCTGAATGAACTGTAATAAAGACAAAAATAACCCCTCTGATTTCAATATCTTGCACTGATGGTAAAATACTTTCTGCTATAACTTCTGGCTGCATTTTAACTTTGTTTTGAAAAGAGGAACTTTTGGAGAAGACTTAATTTTGAGTTTACCACAATTGTTTAAAAAAATACTTGCAAAATTCTTCACAACTTATTTATTTTCATGGGGGTTTTGTCGCTGTTGTACCGGGGACAGTGAGAAATGACATAGATTCGATCCAGGAAGAAATGGGATGGAATGGAATTATTTATTAATTTACAGACTCATTTATATATCTTAGTTCACTTGACTGACATAAGGTTATTGGTCCTTTGACCATCCACCTCCCAGGGTGACTGGCTAAACCCTACAACACCCATTTCGAAATATTTCTTCAGTCAGTCTCACAACAATACTTGCCCCTGCAAGATAAAGGATTGGTTTACAAAAACCTCTAACTGTTTTTCGGCCAGCATCCATGTGAAAGCCTTGCTTTCACACGGACACTGGCAGAAAGCTGGAAAATCTCTCAGCGACCAAGCCTTCAGCATCCACAGGGTTTTACCCCCAAATCATGAATCTAGATTTTTTTTTTTTTTTCTTTAAGCAAATTATTTTTTTTATCCTAGAACAGTGGAAAGCTAAAATATATTCAAATTATAAAAAAAAAAATCAAAAATAAAATCACAGTAGCACCCAAAGTCTTGGGAATTTGGATGAAGTTTTGAGAAGCTTGTTCTTTATTAGAATAGACATGAGATATAGACAGAATGATGTCTGTTTTAGTACTGCCACCTTTTTGCTTTTGTGCCTGATAAATGCCATTATCGGTTTAATAAGGTAGAATTTTTTTACCTATGGTTTGATTTTAAAATCACCTGTGCTCTGAAGAATTCAGGTCAATCCAAGAAAGTATTAGGTCGATGTAATATGAAAGATTTGGATTCATCTTTCAAAAATTGCATAATCTTTTTCTATTAAAGTTTTCAAAATTTCATGTAATTTAGTTTATTCATACTGTTGTATAGGTGCAAAACTGATAATAGATCTGATTCCTGGAGCATAGTTTTGAGCTCTCAGCAGTAATCTTGCTCTTATGAATGTATAAAAAACTCAAAAAAACCAAACCAAACCAAACAAACAAAAAAAACCCCACCCAAACCAAAAAATCCCCCCCAAACAATAAAAAAAACCAAAACTTATTCTCATTTACTTTTTTTCCCCTACAAAATATTGTCCACTTTAACTTCCTTTTTATGAAAGCAGTTTTCAATAAAATTATAGGGAAAAAACCCAAAGACATATATTCTCACATCTTAAATTTCATGTTTTTATGGTCTTGTAACTAATCATGCTTTTATAATTTGCCCTACAAATTCTCTTTATGGGACTTGAGCAGCAATGTCCCAGGTAATTAAGTAAATCAATACATAATGATCCTTAGAAATAAGAACAGTTTGGAAAACTTCACATTTTTTTATGATATCTGCTTAGGTTTGTGTTTGGGAGTTTTATCTAAATTTTGCTTCACTTGTGTCACTTTTTTGTCTACAAATAAGTTAATTTTAGGGTGTAACTCTAATTGAAATTCAGCATAGCTAAATATCTTCTACTGTTGGTCAGTAGCACTTAAAAACAAGTGATTATCAGAAAAACTGGTCTTCCCCAAAAGCCTGATTTCCATCTTGCCACTCATACGTTGAACTAAAAATGGCTACTTTACTTGTGGTTATATATGAGCAGACCATTCCAGCCACATTCAGCTTCCAGCAAAGGTGTTGTTAGATGTCTTGGAGAGGCTACAGAGGAACTACAGCAACTGCATAAACAGTGCTTTTCAGAACAGAAACAATTTTCATTACTTTTTTCATTCACTTAGTGGTGTTAATAGTCATCTGCCTGTGAATTAATATTGCTGCAGATTGTCATAACCATCTATAATACACTCATTTATTATGCGTTCCATCTAAAAAATGTTGTATACTCTTGATAGTCAAGTGCAAAGATCTTCTCCTCCCAGTCTGCTTCATAAAGGACAGAGATATAACTGAGTGCAAATGGATGGAGGTGAATAAATGGTGTAGAGCATATGCTTTTAATTCCACAATTTCTTAGCTCATAAAATTTTTGAGAAGGTTTGATTTGTGATTCTTCTAGAGATATTGGTAAGAAAGCTACTGCATAATTAATAGGATTTGGAGTTCTGTACATTGCGTTTTCACTACACTATTATTTAAATTTATGGACTTGATATTTATGGTACAACATATCAAGCATTATTATAAAAATGTTATTTTCTGATTTTTCTTGGCTTAGAGTACTAAAATAAGTATTTGTGCCACCATGAATAGTTAAATAAGTGAATAATGGTTACTTTTATTTTGTAAAGATAGGTTACTCTCTCCTTTCATTGAAAAAAATTAATTTAGTTGTTGATCCATTAGCTATTTCATGTGTTCATTATGAATAAGTGGCCTGGTGGGGCTTCAGATGGCATGTATCAAAGCCCTGAGGGCAGTAGCAGAACTTAATGACTCTGACTGTCTTAACCTGGGATACACACACATATAAATGAACCCAGGAACTTCATCTTGTGTGTGTATATGTGCAATTCACTATTTAAGACTGGACCATCCAGCAAGTAGGAGGAGACCTTTATACTGGGTAAAGTGGGCCCAGGATCTGCATGTTGATATTAGATGTGTTGAGGGTCCATGCAGATGTTTAAATACTTACCTAAGTATGAGTGAGCTTGTGGGGAAGTGTGTTTACACTTGTGAACTTCAGTCCTGATCAGCCAGAAGTTAGGAGCAGGACTTGGCCATTTTTACTTATGGTTTATGAGCTCTGGTATCACTGCCTGTGTTGCTGCTGAATGCTGTGCCCTGTCAGCAGCAGTCTGTGTAGCTGTTAGCACTGGTGTGCTGTGTGCTTATGGGATATGCACTCAGCCTTGAAACTGAATGAATTTGCAAAGGAGAAAACATCAGCCTTATCTGACAGCCTGGGACTGAGACCTCTGCATCTCAGGGTGTGCCAGGCTGGGCTCCAGATGTCAGGAAGGAGTCCCTGGGCCTCAGAGGCTGCTGGTTTCAGTGGCTTTCCTGACATCTTTAATACTTGCCCTGTATGGAAATAATTTTATCTTATCTTTTTATAGTCATAAAGACTGTCTAGCAGGTAACTACTCCCTAAATTTATTTAAACTTTAATTTAACTTTGTGTAATCAGGTGCTGTAATTCCCACTGTTCGTAGATAGTAATTACAGTTAGATATTCATGTGACATTGCTGTCTACTACTGCAGAATAAAATAGCCTTGTTTGATTGCACCAACCTTAGGTAGAAGAATTTTTTGTAGGAACACTAGAAGAATAGAAGAAATTCAGAACGAGAATGGAGACAAAATTTATGGTATATATACCTTTCCTACCTTCCAGGAACATTGTGTTTGAAGACAACTCCTGTGACTTCCTGAGCTCCCTCCTAACCTGAATTATCCTATGAATCAATGGGCTTATTCACAGCTAATTAAACAGTATGATCTGATGGAAAAGCAGTATGGAATAATATAGTATGTGTAACTTATTCTCTGAAGTGTTTTCTTAGTTGTCTGAAGCAAACCATCACAGTAAAATGAGTTAAAAGTAGGTTCTCCAATATCTCAGTAACTCTCTGGTTTTGCTTCACTGAGAGCATTCCTCCTTTCACTCAGGTCTTAGTTATGTATATTATAGAGACTTTTCAAATTCTTTTTTCTTTCACCTTCTGCATTTACAGACTCTGCTTGAGGTAAAGAAGATTTGGGCATACATGATTTCTCCAGTGCTAAAGTGGGGTCATCTTAGTTCTACACACACAAATCAGGAAGTGTCTGTAGGACAACATTACTGAAAGAATTCTCATAACCTTTCCATGAAATGAATATGACTGAGATTTTCTCTGAAGTACCTGTATGCTAACGCACACACAATGGGGAACAAAAGGAGGAAGGTAAAGATCTGTGTGCAGACCGAGGGGTGCAATTTCATTGAGTTCTAAGAGACGTGGAGAGATAGCTCACATGGTTGGAGTGCTGCTGCGGATGGATCACCATTTCTTCAGGAAGAACAGAAATGGGGAGGAGGGGAATTGTGTTTTATGTGAACAGAGGCGACAGAGGGAGTACAAGGACCTTTAACATAAAACTTGCTTTTCTTTTTCTTTATTTCTCCTGCCTCTTTACCTTTCTGTCTCTCTCTCCTGTGAGGATGATTAGTTTGCTAAGACAGGCTGTAGAATGTCTATTTTTGGAGATACACAAACCTGATTTCACAATATTCTGGGCAACCTGTTCTATGTAACCACACTTGGAGCACGAATGCTGGATTAGACAGCCTCCACAGGTCACCTTGCTCCTCATACATTCTGTGATCACTCCAGTAGAGCACCCCCAATCTGAGTCTGTTTGAAGACACAAATATCTTCAGCTAATGAAACATTTAGTGAGTCTTAAATAATTTTCCCTTCCTTTTTGTATGCTTTGTTTTGTTTACCCACTTCACATTTAAAACTTGAAATCAATGTGTTCTCTTGCAATAAATTCTATGGAGTAGGCCAGGAAAACACACTTCATTTGAAGGATTTGAAAATTTGTTCTCTCAACTTGTTTGACAGGGCTATGAGCTGTTTGCTTTAGAGGAAGGCATTTGCTACAATGTTAGGAGTGTTTACAAACACACACAGATACACATACACATACATATATACTCTGGGAATAATAATTTAAAATTAGAACTACTGGATTGTTTCAGATTGTGACAAAGGCTGTAAGCAATTAAAATTCTTCAACAAAAAAATATGTGACAGAAGAAAAGGTGAAGAGGATGATTAGGCTTATAGCATGATTTCCGTACTTGAGGAACAACTAGACTATGATCAAAATTTCAGTGTTGGAGATAGATGAAGTCTATAAAATTGTGAGTATCATGGAAAGAATGAACGTGCAATAACAGATTTTGCATTTTAAAGGTAAGAGCTAGCTGAAGCTGAACATAACAGTTATTGGTTCAAAACTTCACCAAAATAACATTGTGCATCAGGCAAAGTCTTCCAGAATGAAGAAGCTTGTTCACCTAAATGCCCCAGCTGAAGTCTATGGTGTAATAAGCAAACAAGTTTCATCATGGCCAAAGGTGTATGCCATGTGTGATGGTTAATGGGCAGAGAGGACTGTGGATGGAAGTGAGATTGACTGAAAGAACAGCTTCAAAATACCTTTAGAAATAAAAAGTTTACTATGCCTTGGGGACCAGCTTCTAGTCACTAGTAGTAAAAAGACAGCAAGGTGAGGAAGGAGAAAAATATATATGAACAGCAAACATCACGTACTCTTTGGCAGGAAAAGCAGGAAAGACAAAGGAGGCATCCCAAGCTGTGCCTGCAGCAATAAGCAGACTTGTGCACCAAGTGTTGATGTGAAGAGCGGGATAGATTTTTGCTGTGCTTAGGTCTGTCCAGCCAGTATGCTGACTACGCATAACACATCACCTTCCAGCATACTGTAGTCATGGCCGGATGCTAGAGCCTCATATACTTTTATATAGGATTTTAAGTAAGTATGTTTAGGCACGTGTACATAAGAATTTTAAAATGTATAAAAGGATAGTGTAATTGTTTTCACAGTTTAAACATCATGCATTTTCAGTCATACTTCTTTAGAAATTATTTCTTTCCTTCTCCTGTAACCATTTGGATGACACAGCAGTAAAAGTTAATAGTAAGGTTTAAATGAGGATCTGTTTTCAGACATCTTGCTTTTCTTTTTACCTGCAACAAACATATTTGTTATGATGTTATTTTAACATCACTGTGGTAGGTATTTAAAAAAAAAAATAAATAAACCAAAGGTGAGAGACAGTTTCCTAACCTGTAAAAAGTTATCATTGGGGTATGTTGTCACTGCTTTGAGAAACAGAAATCAGTAGAGCAAGGTTTATGGGATCGGTTAAATAACTGATCTTTAAGGAGTTTGCTTCAAGCACACACGTTCAAACTTCACAGGTGCTTGAATTTCCATCATTCTCTCTGTTTTTTTTCCAGTTTCTCTTTCAGTGAATTACAGAAATTGTCTCCAGGGCAGAGTGTTCTCAAGGAAGGAAGCAATAAAGAAGGAACATTTCCTAGCATTATGGTAAAACTGTTTATTTCTTAAGAAAAATAAGTTGTATAAATTAGTTTGACCTTTCAAAATTTCAGGTTTTGGGGAAAAAAATTGCCTTTTTAAATTATATGGTTCCACACTGAATTGCTCTATATTTCTGACCCTCAAGTCCTCTTTCTTTTTCACTTCTCTACAGTGATGTTTAGACTAATGCTGTGGTCCTCAGTGCCTCACTTTACTGTTTGGAGGGCAAAAGAAATAAAAGACTTTCTATGACAGCACTTTCTAAACACTTCCGTGGCTTCTGTAAAACTCACTTTAAAAAATAAGCTACACAGATACTTTTTTACAACCTTATTTTAGAACTATTCACAGAAATGACTGACAGCTAATAGCTCTAATGTTTCCATAATTTTCTGGTACAGTAAATGTCAATGTCATCCAGCCAATCATAGCAGCTTTTTACTAACCCTTTTTTCATTCTTTAGATGACATTTCCCCCACCTGAAATGTTCACATACACACACATGCACGCATACCGGGCTCAGACATTAGTATACAAAGTCTCATACTAGTTGTAGGGTCTGACTGTAAGTTTTTAAAGAACTCCCTCATATTCCTTTCTATCCCAAGTATTTTCTGCCGTCAAAAATTCAAAAATTAATTTAAAATCTTTGCATGAAAATACAACTTTTGAGAGTTTCATTCAGGAAACTGAAATTATAGTATTCAATTTGACCGACTGCGAAGGACACAAATAAGAAATTTTGTGCAAGTACAGAATGTATTCCATTTCAGTAGGTTTCACTAAGTAGCAGTTTAAGACAGAAACTTTCATAACCAGCAACCATTAGAAGGAATGGCTTAGGTACCCTGCTCCTGGTGCAAAATTGATTTATTATCATTGATGAATGACAAATATTATCTTTTTCTTACAATTAACTCTGATTATTCATTGTATGCTACGGGTGAAAGTAAAACATCCTGTAAAAATGTATTGAAAGTCATTTTAAGACTGATTTGTGTAATCTTTTACCAACTCCTTCAGTTCATATATACCATCTAGATACCTTCTTCAGGTAAGTTTCTTAGAATTGGAAATGCAGTAGCTAGAAAAGTGTTATCATTATCTCCTGAGCAGCTCCTGCACTGAGACAGATGATACTTATTAAAATATCATACAAATATATGGTCAAGATTCCTTGTATAACTTACAGTAAATAAAATATACCTTGCCGGACAGTGTACTTCAAAAATTGAATCACCACATTTTGGTACTTTTATGATGGTAGCAACACAAATATCTTTTCCCCTTCTGTTTGTTGAGTCCTGGTTTGCAGTGTCAGCAAAAAGAAAAAAAGGTGCAGCACTGGGATTTACCTTTCAGTCAGCATAGGAAAAGATGTAAAGTACAGGAAAAGAGAATCACAAGGAATAAGAAGAAAACAAGAATGTTTGTGTTTATGGATTGCAGTGACAGGTGCCTCAAAAATACATAAAATTGGTAGAAAAGTATCTTAGATTACTTATTTCCAGAAGGAAAACACTTCCTATACACTATTTACAAGAAAGGACCTTTCCCTTTTAGTTTATGTCCACAAAACTTGTTTGCTTTGTGATTCTGTAGTAAATGCCAGATTTCCTCACTATAGCCAGTACTCATACTAGATGTCTGTTCTTGCCATATCCAGTTAACATATCTACTTAACTAGTCCTATGGTGGTTAATAGAGCTAGAGAAGAGAAATTAATGTCTTCTACATCTTTGATTTTCCTAGTTCCATAATTATTTTTTTGTTTTTGCTGAAATTAAGTTTTCCATTAGCAGAAGCCAAATTTATCTTTGCTTTGGAGGTAGAATTTTGCCCGTAAAGCAAAGAGAAGGTTCAGAGGTAATAACTCTTTTATGTGTTTTACACATAAAACTGACTGATGTCCAAATTTTAGATGAAGGAACACATTTCTCAGCAGCTGATTATTAAACTGATTAAAGTCTTTTAAGAGTTCTCTCTGGAAAAGCTCACTGTTCCCTAAGAAGTGGTCACCACAATAAGGATGATAACAAGCAGATACAGGCATAAGACCTCTTCACTGTGTGCTCCCCCAACACTGAAGAAGCATATTCATAGTTAACTGTAAAGAGCAGAGATAATACCACACTCCAGCCTCCATTAGTAAGGGCCTACCTAACTCATTTAAATAATTTACACAGGAGAAACTGTTCACCTACCTTTTTTCCTTTTGGAAAAATGACAGTCACCAGCTCAGTATGCTTCTAAACAGGCTGAGTCTATGCTGGATCCACATGTGTTTTCTGAGATATTTAGTGTGCTTGTCAATAATGTAGGACTGCTCAGTTAAAATCATTCAAGGAAGAAAAACTATTATTTTCATCAGTAAAGCCTGAACATGATGCCTTTAGGAAAAACAAGTTGTTTAGTTCTGCCTGGGTTTTTTTCAATTTTGTGGAACTTACACAATTAAAGCTTGATTAAACATTCTGCCTTGTTTTGTTCTTTTTGGTTAGAGGCGACCTTGTTAAAAATGTGGTTTTCATCATATAATTTGATCTAAATCCGCAGAATATTGCTGGTTAGGGAGAAAAAATAAAGGGCTACATTTTCACAAAAGTACTTATGGTTGCATACATCCTTTTCCTCTAATTGCTCATTGCTTAAAGTGACAAAGTACTATTTTACTTTTTAAATAAAAAAAAAAAGAGAGAAAAAGAACCATTATCCTTTCTCCCCATTTGCCTTCTAAATTGCAAAATAATCTATACACACAATTCTAGCTGAGACACTTTTGAGAGGCTTGCTTTGCAGTAGCTAGTGTATATTACTTTCTAAAAAGTCGTAAGTTAAGAAGCCTAAAGAAGCAGAGGTGCAGTTGCCTGCTTCCATATTCATACACATGCAAATATTTCACACACAAAGAATACAATAGCTACAAAAAGAGAAATTGTCCTTAAATCCTTGTATTGTTCAATGTAGTTAGCATCCGAAGCATACTTGGTTCTTACTGTACAAGTCCTAGTCTGGAAAAACATATTTTGCTCTTTCAAGTAAACTTACAGCTCAGTGAAGGAATACACAAGAAATATTACACCCAAAACATGTCAAAAGGCATAACAAGTTTGGCATACCCTCTTTTGACTTTTAGTCCAATCACATGCCCTTATTATATATTCAGGTTATGTTGCTTATGTTTGCTGCTTCTTTCATTTTAGCTAATGTATCCACTTGACCTTTCATCACTATTGTGAATGTTACTGCAATATTTTAGAGCAATTCTAGATTCTGACAAATGTAGTGTGTTGGAATGGTTTAAAAATGATTGTCAGACTTATTTGTAAAAGCCTTTTCTTTCCACTATCTTCCTCAAACACAATTTAGTCTCTTTATTTGAAGTGAAAGAAATAGATGTAGGGAAAAGCTGTGTATGTTAGAAATGTCAGGTTCCAACACACCATACAGGATTGGGGTTTTTTCATGTTTAAGGATGGTATTTTTACAAAAGTAAAGTATTTTTTTTAATATTCTCTACTTTTTAGAATTGCATTAATAATACATGTGACTCAAAAGACTGCGATAAATTCTTTGATACTTTTAATGATGATGATGATAAATTATATCAACTATATTGGAAATTTTGAATCTCAGAATCATATGAAAATGAAGGGTCACTTATTGCAACTTTTCTCACACTACACCAAATTATGTATTCTGCTGGCTAAGGTTTCTCCTGAGGAAGAAAAACCCTGCACGATTCCAATGATAACATTTTTTTTTTTTTCTGTCTTGAGAAGTCTTTTTACTTTGAGTATGTAGAATATGGCTTGTCATCAATAGAGTAAGACCAATAAATCCAAGTGTGCATTGACTCAGAATAGAGAATCTGCATAAATTTCAAAAGAATTTTTTGTCCTTGGCACAAAACTTGTCTAAATCTCCTTTCTCCTGTAGAATGCTTTTGCAGGTTTTCCTGCCTATGATACATGCTCACATATATATAAAACTGAGGAAATTATTTTTTCCGCTTACTATGCATTTTCAATATACCACATGTATTGTAATTAGAGAAGAGGTATAAAACTTCAGAGAGGTCTCACATTAATCTATTAACAATTTATGTAGTTTCTAATGAATGTTAAAACTTAACATATTCATTCAATGAGAAGAATATTTACTAAGAACAGAAAAAAAAGAGATTATTCTTGTAAACAGATACAATTAACTAAAACAGGAAAGAAGCTACAAACTCAAGAGAGTATTAGTAGAATTAACTAAAACAGATGGATTAAGTCCATTTGCAAATGATTCTTTTAACTAAAAAAACAATGGAGATTTTATTTATTGATCTTAATATTGTCTAGATGCAAGGTCTATGTGCTTTGGATAAGTTTACATACATTTCTGGATCATCATCTTAAAAAATAAACACCCCCCTCAAAAATAAACAAACAAAAAAGCAAACAAAGCCCACCAAACCAGTAGAGTAACAATAAAAGCCACCACCATCACCAAAGATATAACTGACAATTTTCCCAATCTCATTGTAAATATGTTTTGCGTCATGCTTCATTGAAGCATTATGTGACAGTGAGTCACCATTCCGTTGTTGCTGGATCAAAATCAGGGTTTATCATACCTCTTTAGGTGTGTAATATGAAAATCTTTGGATGGTCTATGGATTACTTAACATTGAAATATCCATGACTCCAATTTTTCTTTGTTTTAGCCTCTGGTGTTTGGTAATGAGAACTTGTAAAGACATCAAAGCACATCAACATGCATGTAGCCATTGTCTGTAGAACGAATTATATTTCAGCAATTGCCTTCAAATGGACAGGTAAATAGTAAGTCATATTCAAATCTATCTGTATTCTTGACTGTTGAGTTCTACAAATCTAAGAGCATATTTGATTCTCCTTCCTTCTGCTATTGGAAGGAAAGAAAGTTTTCAATACTATATAGCATAAGAATAGATAAAAGAAAAATCGTATTTTTATGTATTTATATACACTATTTCAGATTACTGTTTCTGAGAAAATTGCATAAATATAGACAAGCTTGTAAAATGAAGCTGAAATTTTGACAAGTAGACAACTTGTCTTCTGTGTTCTCCTCTAGAATTACAATAATATAAGCAACAAAAGAGTATTGAATTTCAAAATACATTTTATAATCCATCACACTATTTGTTGTAAGAGGATTGTGTTTCAGATGAAATGCAGTTGAAGAAAACTCATCCGTTTTATTGCATTTCTCAGAAAGTGGACTTTCCCTTTAATATATATTTCAATCTGAAGAGCGACATGCTGGTGAAATGAAAACAAACGACAGTTCTATCTCCAAAGAGACAATGTATTATTTCAAAATGTATGAAAAGGCCCTTGCTTTGCCCTTATGACAGTTAAATGCTCGAAGTGAGACAGGCAAAAAACATAGTTAACTCATTCAAGGAGACATGAAAAGTGACCCTCCTTTTTTTCTTCAGTGTGAAGAGAGAGGATGCAGGGGACTGAGGAAATGTGTGTGTGTGTGTTTGTGCGCTTTACTGAAGCCTCTGTGTGGTGTATGCAGAATGAAACCAGCAAGTCTGAGTCAGAAAAAGACACTTTTGATTTACATGATGTCTAAATGCCAATTAAAACAAAATAAGATTGACTTGCAATCACACTCACATCATAAGAGGATAAGAATATAGCTGAAATTAATAAGGGTGAAAGATAAAATTATCAACTTAGATGGTGATCACAGTGATGATGAAGTCTGAATTAATGCCTTGTTGTCCAACACAATTTCTTATTTCAGGACTGAAATCTTATTTGAAGATATATATAATCACTAGACTTAAGAAGAAACTTGTTTTGTTTTCAGTTTGGGATCATGAAATCTTTTTCTCTCTTGGTAATTATTTCATTATTTAAATCTCTCCTCTGTTCTGAATAGTCATGATTAACATGTGAATATGTTTTGAGATATTTCATTGGAAAATTATCTGGAAGCATAAACACACACTCTTATACAAAATGTGAAAAACAGAACTGATTTAATAACTTGAATATAAGATACAGTCTGTTCTGTTTCTGACAGAGGTCTGGTATCAGAGATTTCAATGGAAGTAAAAAACCCACAGAAGACATTTGTGTTTTAAAATCATAGAATCATAGAATCATAGAATCATTTATGTTGGAAAAGACCCCTGAGATCATCAGGCCCAGCTGTAAACCCAGCTCTGCCAAGTCCACCAGAAAATCATGTCCTCAGTCACCACATCTACAGGTCTTTTAAATACCTCCAGGGATGGGGACTCATCATTATCAATGCCTGACCATCCTTTCAGTGATGAACTTTTTCCTAATATACAATCTAAACCTCCCTTGGTGCAACTTGAGGCCATTTCCTCTTACCCTGTCTCTTGTTGTTTGGGAGAAGATACCGACCCCTACATTGCAACAACTTCCTTTCAGGCAGTTATAGAGAGCAATAAGGTCTGCCCTGAGTGTCCTTTTCTTCAGGCTAAAAAAGCCCAGCTCCTTCAGCTGCTCCTTATAAGAATGGTGCTCCAGACCCTTCACCAGCTTCTCAGGAAGAAGCTTTTTCCCTTCTCTGGACATGCTCTAGCATCTCAATGTCTTTCTTGTAGTGAGGGGCCCAGAACTGGACACAGGAGTCAAGGTGTGGCCTCACCAGTGCCAAGTACAGTGGGATAATCACTGCCCTGGTCCTGCTGGCAACACTGTCTGATACAAGGCAGGATGATATTTGGTTCCACCCAGAGTCAAAAAGGTACAAGACTAGTTTAACAATAAAAGCAAAAACGCTATTGGAGAAGTTTTATCTTTCAACATCATAAAAAGACTTTCCTGTTAATTATTCAAACATCCATATTCCTTAATATTAACATTTAAAATACCTTCTCTAGATTCCACTTTTTAAGATGTATATAACAATTTTTTCTTGGTATTGTTAGTAGAAATAATAAATTTAAGCATTTTCTTTACACTATGAATGCAAACATAAATAATTCACTATTTTTTGAAATAAAGTATGATGAACATATAGGTTACCTGGGTGTATTATATATGTTTGAGATTAAGTCCTAGTTTCAAAGTTATAGAATGCCAACTTCATTGTCTTTTGATGTATTTAATAGAGGTCTGATAAAAATGAAGAACTAAGATGAAATAAGTAATTTCCTACTTATATTCATCTTGAAATAGTAGTTCTGTAATGTTCTAATACACATCATTCTGGAATTACATCATATTCTGTAGAGACTTTTATATCTACTTTATGCACAGATTATGTAGCAACCTAAGTAATCCTATTAATCTGTTAAAGTAAAACCCTACAGTGTTATAATTAAATGTACGAATAGTTGCTGGAAAAAAGACGAAAACACAGGTCTTAATACCACAAACAGTATAAATGATAGCAAGTATAGTGATCAGTATAGACAAGAGAAAAATAAGCATCCAAGTGTGGGCAAAAAAATATTGAACATTAAGAAAGGATGGAACTCTACTCTCCATTTTTGCTTATTGAATAACTTCTATTAGGGTAACTGTAATTGCTCCAAATTGATGGCAGAATATTTCAAGAATCTCCTAATGCTTTGTGGTCCTAACTGACCTAGAGTTTTTCACAATTTCTGATGAGTTTAGTTTAGGTTGAACAAAAGGAGACAGCTGGCACTGTACAAAAACCTGCTGTGGACTTTTGAACATTCATGAAATGTACCTTTGCATCTGCTAGAGTTGGACTTAACAACAGAACATGGTGTGCAAAAAATGAGAAGTGAAAGCTAAAGTGCAGAGTAGCATATCTGTTCACTTATCTAATTTGAAAAGAATGAAAATACTGGGAAGGAAGAGAGAAATGGGTACAAAATAGAAGAGGAGTAGTTGTGAAAACATGTAGGTTCAATTGTAAAATAAATTCTTTATAACAAATACTCCAGCTTTAGCCCAGCTTCATATGGAGCACCAAACTGTTTTGTATCCTATACTCTTGGAAAGAAAGAAGAAAAGATGGAAATCTGTTTTCATAATAAAAGTAAAATCACAGAATGCAGCCATCCAAGTCCAAGATGTTGAAGGTATTGTATGTAGAAATAAGTAAATCTAAAAGAAGTTATAATACATCTCTTTTGCAAAGATTTTTAGGCACATAAATTACTCTCTGTGAGGAGTCAATGCAAAATTGGTCTGCATTTTTGAATGATTGTAATAAAACTTCCATTGTTTTCTCCAGTGTGAATGGAGTATTTGAAACACTACGCTTGAACAGAGTAACCTTTGATGTCCATTTCCCATAAGGAGTTGTGATGTTTTTTCTTTCTTTTTTCAAAAAAACTAATCTCATGAGACACAAATATCTTGCAGCTGTAGAAGTCTGTATGCAAATAGTTGCTTTGTCAAATAAAACATCAATAAGTCAAATCTATTAACATATGAATACATTCAGCTTATTAGGCAAATTATACAAAGCCCATGTATTCAGCAAAAAACCATGGAATTCCTTGGACAGTGGTATTGTATTTTTAAAACTGTTTTAAATATTCCTGTAAGCACAAAGCCTCAATAAAATAAAAGTACAGCATAAGAGAATTTAGTTTATGAAATTTTGTAATAAATGGATTGCAAGGATTATTTTCAGTGTTAC
This sequence comes from Struthidea cinerea, assembly GCA_013397865.1. NCBI lineage: Eukaryota > Metazoa > Chordata > Aves > Passeriformes > Corcoracidae > Struthidea > Struthidea cinerea. The sequence goes on from VZTI01004351.1 coordinate 743,550, forward strand.
ACAGAATGCATTTAAACTAGTTTCAAGAGCTAAGCAATTTCTAGGTTGTCTGGACATTATTCCAATTTAAATCCCAATATGAAGCTCTGCAAATAGTCATCTTCTTCTGTGCTGTTCGAAAATTGTTTACGGTGTGTGGAATGTATGTGACATACAAAATGTGGATGTGTATCCTTTCAAGAGCTGAGTGACAAGCATGAGAAATGGTTCTCAGTAGTGATGACTGCACTCCTAGCCCAAATGACAAGTGTGTGGGTATTTCCCTGGAGGGCAGTATCAAATTGAGAATCACAGTAGTGACTAGAGCTAAGCTAAAGAAGAGCACTGCTATTACCTATTTTATGGAAACCATACTTTCTGTGAAATCTGGAAAGAGATAAAGTTTGGATTGATTGCATTTATTTTTTACAAAGATTGGAGACAATACTGGTACTTCAAAAAAGAAACTATTTTTTACCAACACTTCTTTTTTTCTTTGTTACTACACTTCTGTTTATGAAAAGATTTGCATTGTGCTGATACAACCTCCTGTGGCATAGATGCACTAAAATTGTGATAATTCATCAAACAGTCACTGATAACTTTAAGGATAATGTCTTTATGTCTATACATAGATACTTTTTCTGCATCAAATTCATCATGACACATAAAGCCCTATATATTTACTTTTTCAGTGCATTAATCAGTCCTGCAAATCATCCCTTCAAGTTAATTAAGACTTGTTTACCAGTTAACAAACACTGCTATCTAAAAATATGAAAATATCACAATTCTGACTATTCCAAAGTATGTGTTTTGTTTTTAAACTATATTATTTGTACATTTTATGTACAGTCATAGATACACAAATAATCTCCTGTAGTTCACCATGATAAGGCTTACTGTGGTATTCATATGTACACTGAAACAAGGTTGATGAGCAGCTGTTCCTTTTTATTCTCCCTCCTCCTTGTCCATGTTCCCATACATCCCCCTGTACCATAAAGTTGTTACTGTTGTGTGTGTAAGTCTCTTTATTTTATATTTCCATTTGCCTGCCACTAGCACTGGATTACAAAATCGGAGAGTAATTTAAGTTGGAAGGGACCAGCTCCAAAATGTATGCACTGTAGGACACCATGAGAATGGAAGGAGTGAAATGAGACTTTGAATCCAAGGATGAGGGTGCAGAGGAAGGTGTTTTAATTTTTAATCTTTTTTTCTTGCTACTCAAATCAATCTTAATTAGCAATTAATTAATTTTCCCAAGTTTGTTTTGCACATAATGGTAATTGCTAGGTGATCTCCCCATTTTTGTTTGGACCCGTAAGTGTTTTTGTCACTTTTTTTTCCCCTGAGTAGGCATCTCACTGCTGCACAAAGTTAACCCACCACGAATCCACTGCTTAAAGCTAGGTCAGTTCTATCAAGCTGTTGAGGGCCTTTCCCTGCCAAAGTCTGTGTATCACCAGTGATGGAAATTCCACACATATCTCAGAAACCCCACCACGTATTCCACCATCGTTGATAGCTCTTGCTCCGTAATGAATTGGGAATATCCTCTGTGGTAACTATTGTCTGTTGCTTCCTACCTTGTTGTTACACACATCTAGGAAGATCCTGGGTCCACCTCCACAAGCTCGGCTCTTAGGTATTAACAGTAATACCTCCCTTTTCTTTTCTCATTTTTAAGTTTGAACAAAATCCAATCCACTTAGCCTTTCCTTGTACTTTAGGCTTTCCAGTCTCATGAACATTGGGTGGCTCCTTGCTGGATGCACTCCAATACATCAGTGTCTTTTTATGTTGTGCAAGGGAGTTCAAAATTAGATGTGACACTCCAGATGTACCCTCACAAGTAGTAGATAGAGGGAAAAAGTAATTTCTGCCATCTTACAGGTAGCCATCTCACTAATGCAGCCCAAGATGCTGGTAATCATCTTTGTTGCAAGGATTCATTGTTGGCTCAAACTTCTGCTCATCTGCTAGGGCCCCAAAGTCCACTTCTGTAAAAATGTTTATAGACAGTCAGTATATAACCTGTGCTGGTGTATGGGATTATTCCTGCCCCGATGCATGGCTTATCGTTTGCCATTTCTGAATTTAATGAAATTTATGTCTGTCCTTTTTCCAGCCTGTTTTAGTCCATCTGAATAGCAGCCCTACCCCCCAGCACACTGACTGTTCCTCTGTACTTGTTATTGTCTGCAAAGCTGCTCAGCATGCTGTCCATGCCATCATTCAAGTTTTTAGTATACAGATTGGTCAGTGGTGGCTCAAGTACGGATTCTTGAGGGGAAGCACCACTCATGAGCGAGTCTTCTATTAGTTTCACAATACAATAATGATCAACTTTGATCATGATGGTCTAGCCAGTTTTCTGCTCATCTCATTTTCCACTTATCCAGTCCATGCTTCTTCATTTTTGAAATGAGGATAATATGGGATATTGTGCAAATTCCTTGCTGAAGTCAAGTTATAAAACACCATACATGACATAATTTCTCTTCCAGATTATATCTTGCATCATCCTGTTATGCAGTATTTTTCCTATTCCTTGTCTGATAAGCATTTTTCCCCTACTCATCCTTTATTATATTTGTTTTCCTTTCAGTCATCTTTTGTAATGTTCATCTCCTCCTTACCTCTTCTGCATATTTGGTGCTTGAAAAGTCCATGTTTTCAGTCCTTTGTTCTTCCTTTTGATTAAAAAAAGGACCAGAAAAGGTTCAAACATGTAGCTAAATCAAAATAATACTACTTTTACTTATAGAAAATATAGGAACACATGTTCACATTTCTGAAGGCATGCTGCACCTTTGAACCCAAACGTATGTGCAGAAGACAGCAATTTCTGATGTGATCTCTTAATCACTTCTAAAGACAAAACAGGCTTCTCAATTGGTCTGTTGAGTGCAACCCGCCATTTCAAGTCTATTGGTTCTATCTTTGAGCCTAGGTATTCTGTAGCAAATTAGTATTGCAAAAAAACATTGCAAAGATTGAGATGTACGATCATAGGGCAAGAACTGCAGCAAGTGGATTCAGCAGTCTCAAAGTCTTCAATGAGTTTAAAATCTTATTGTTTGCCTGTTTCTAGGTAGCCATGATAAATAAAAATTGATTACCTGTGAATGAGAGGATAAATTTGTGTCTGAAGAGACTTTGAACTAACCTGAACTGTGACAACTTCACTAAAAGGAATGAATAAACATGTATGGCCTGAAAAAAAAAGTGAACATGTAGAGTGCTATGCCATAGAATGAGGTTTAATGTACCTTTACTCTAATTTTCAGGTGAAATAGGCTATCATAATTCAAAGTCAGTTCACTCTGAAAATAGCTTAGAGATGGAAGAGCAAGGTAATTTCAAGAGTAATGGTAAGCAAAATGAATGAGATAATTGTCACTGAGATTAAGCTATGTAATAAGTATTTCTTGGGGTTTTTTTGTTTATTGTCATATTGTTGCTATAATTACAGAAAGACATTGATAAAGAGTTATATATGTATATTAGATTTCCATACCAGATAAAAAATTGGATTATTTTACTCTTGCTTTCTCTTCTTGCATTTGTAGCATCACCAAATCAAAATAAAGAAGCATAGGTTTTCTTATATTTACAGGATGTGGTGATTTTTTCAATCACAAGTAAAGAATGAATTTTAACAAAATAAATATCACCCCTGAAATTATTTCTGAATTTATATTATTGATAAAATGAAAAATACTTTTCCTCTTCTTCAGCTTCCAGCCATGAATTTGACCTCTGAATACTAAATCAATGTAAGAAAACTACCAAAGTTCAGTTAGGCAGCTAAACCCTGGAAGAAAAGGCTTTCAAACAGGAATTTTCTTCAGTGTTTCTAACTGATGCATTCTTTTGTGTGCTGATAATTGTGGAATCCTTTCTGAAGTGCCAAGGTCTCTTTTGCCCATGCATATTTATTTTATTTACAAAACTACCAAGTCTGCAGACATTTACAAGACTGCAGAGAAACACATGAAAATGCAGGGGGAAAGATTCTAACCAAGATCCTTTAAATTCAAATGCATTAGATCTTTCTTCCTCTTTGTATCCAGCTCACAAGGCAATAGTCTTGGTCAGAAGAAGCCTTTTTGTGCCTTTTTGTGCTTTTGGTCTTTGGGGCTTAGAAAGTGGTCAACAAGACGTTAACTGACTGTATATTAAAACATTATGTTCTGCTTCAGTGGGCATTGTTCACATTTCACTTTCATCTTTTTCAAACACTGAACTGTGCATTACATTCAAAGCATAAAACTTGACATTCATATACTTTTATATTAATGAGTTTAATACAAGATGTTTGTTACTGCCTTTAATTTCAGCCATCACATCTGAGCCAACAGACATCATGCTAAACAATTATTTTTGACAAACTGAAATCCAGCCCTGTCAATGAAAAAAACATGAGAGAACACTTTAGGTAAAAAATATCCTTTAATCAGAAAAAGTACATATTTCTTGTTCTTCGGCAAGGGTATCCTACATTTAAAATATCTTACTTAAAAAACCCCAAAAACCACAAACTATCTGAAGAAAAATAATAAAGTCTTCAAGCTGAGCAGAATCCTCTGAGGGTTCTTCACTATACGTGGTGCATTTTATAGTTTAACTATGCTTTACTTTGGATAAATTAAAATATCCTAAAAATGTCTTCTTGATGGTTATTTCTACAAATGGAATTCTCTATGGATTAAGACATATTTTTATCCCTAAATACACCTCATGCACCGAAAAAATGTTAAAATTGTTGTTATTTGCATAATTCTAGAGATGGGAATACAGTTTCTTTAATCATTTTGCAACAGCCTATTCAGCTTTTCCTTTGAACTGAAGCAACTCCACACCCTGTTATACCAGATCTTGTTGAAAAAGTTCAATGTAAATACCCCTGGTAAACTAAATTCCCCTAATTTTGAAGGATTTGGGCCTGATATTCCTTATTCTGTACTCCCTGTCAAGTTATGAGGTTTTGGAACAATACTTCAGTAGTCTTCATTAGCACTACACTGTGAAGTAGCCAGATGGCCTGTCCTTTTTCATGCCTTCTGTTTCCTGGATTCAGCTACAGCAAGAGATCTGCCTATCTGAAAGAGGGAGCCTACAAGACAGTAACAGCTGTCTGAACTGACTGGTATTCTCCAACTGACAGCTATGAAACACAGAACACCATTTTCTCTAAAAAAGTACCAGAAGTGGTATGAACTAGCCTTTCCCAAATCTAACATTCAGTTCTGTAATAGCAATTTATTTACATGGTTTTGTAATTTTTTAAATTCATTTATATTCGAGAAAATGCTGACTTTTGTCTCAGCCAGAGAGCCTTGCTTGCAGAAAAGGTCCGACTACAAGTACTTTGATGTTCTTTGAAAGGATTTTTTGTCTTGTTTAAGTGGTTGCAGTTCTGATAACAATTAGAATAATGTGAGCAACCTAGGTAGGTATTTTTTTCGAGCAAGACTAAACTTTTACTTTTTCTTTCAAAACTAGGTGTGTGATAACTGTTAACAAACCAAAAAGCTTTCTGAATTAAACATCTGTAGCTGTAGTCAAGAATAAATTAAATCAATTTATGTTTCTAATGATTTAACTTAATACACAACACTGCTTTTCTGAAGGTTCTTCAGCTTCCGTATGTGTGAAGAGCTGTACTGAAAACATTGGGAATAAATTGTAAGTGGGCTGCAGGTTTCAGCAGAAAGAAGAGTTGAATCTACGGCCAAATAGCTAAAAGGAAGTTGTCTGGTTCTGGAAACAAACCTTTCCCATTACTGACACAGATTTTGACAAGAAATGCAGAATATATTAGGAAGATGGAATAACAAGTTGGAGATCTGTTACACTGCTTATTGTTTGCTGGGATATCTACATTAGCCAAAATGCCAACAGAGAGCTAAAAACGACATATATTCTTAAAAATCCAAGATCCAGAAAGTAATTGAGTTTATGTGATTTATAAATCTGCCTACCACTGCCCACAATACCCTGTTTAGCTTGAGGATAAGATTCCTACAGTTCTTAGAAATATCTTTCCATTAAGGCAGGTATTAGTCTTTCACTTAACCCCAGAGTGCCAGCTGGCAAGTTTGACGCCCGCCTTTTTAATGACAGCATAGAAGTAAGATCAGCCTTGACAAAGTGCATGTACATTTCCTGTAATTTTTGAGAACTGCTGGAGAAAAATCCAGCAACAGTTCAGAGAACAAAATGCTTTTTTGCCTGTTTCTTGCCTGTATTTGCCATTCTAGAGGAGCAAGCACGTCTGACAGTCAAAGGGTATAGCTTCTGAAAGAAATTGTGAGTACAAGTTTTATGCAGAGCAGACTGAAGACCGAGCCTTAGACTACTTTTGCAAAATCTTAAATCTCCTCACTTCCCTAACAAGTGGTTTGATTACCATCTGGTTACTGTCTTAATACCGTGGCCAGTAGCCTGAGTGAGGGAACATGGTCTAAGTTTGGCTAGATATTTGGACTTTTCCAGTAAGTTATACGAAGGGAAGATTATTTTATGTCTTTCCACAGGACACAACTGCTGTTCTTGTCTGTGTTCTAGATAGATAGGTGCAGACATTTATTCCAGTACAATGTCATATGCCAGCAAAAGGGTCAGTTTGAGGCTTGATGTGTGATGGGCGTCAGAGCCACCTTAGTAGGCTAGAGAAGACTGCTACATGGCACTTTTAAACTTCTACATCCATGGAGTATTTTAAAACTGTAAGTGCTTTGCTGGATTACACTATCATTCTTGAAATATCTACCAATTTATTCATATGGCCTTCATTGTTTTGCAGTGTCATAACTGTAATTTTGCCTAAATTTCATTTGTCTCAGGGTTGTATAAAATAAGCAGGAACCAAAACTGTTTGCAGTGTTAGACGTATACTCCATTCAAGATTGATTTGATGCAGAAGTTCCAAAGGGTGGCTTAAATAACCTAGTTCAGCACTGACACCTTTAACTTCCTTCTAAGTAGATACAATCTGGTCTCTGCTGTCAGTTTGGTGAAAAAGAATGAAAAAGAGTGAAATCTGTACTTTCACTGCAGTTCTGTTTTCCTCCTGTATGTACTTAGTACTGCCTCAGAACCTGCTTATGTCACACACATAGTAGCCACTGCAGAAGTAAAGCCTTTTTTCCCATGTTTATTGTATAATTAAATATTAATAATTTTATGTTCCTGGATTGCCTAGAATTCTCCAAATTTTTGAGGATACTTTAGGGTTAGACTTTCTGTCTGGTTTGACTTTTCACAGCTATGAACCTGAAAGGAGTTTTTCAACTCAGTGGCATGCATTTTTAAGAAATTCTAAATAAATAATGCACATTTTAAAAAGATGGTCTGAGGGAGACAAAATAAAAAAGCTCACACAAGCTGACAACCTCAGAGAATGCAAAACAAGTGAGAAAGCCCCAAATCTGTTTCACACTGCAGTGAAGAGCTATTTCAGAGACAGCTGGTCAGTCTTCCAGTAAGTAGTTCTTGTAAACCAAGTTCCAGGAAACAATAGAAAACCTACAGTCTTCTGGTTATTACTTCAGGGGATTTTTTACAATATTGGCATTATTTTTAATCTTTAGATACAAAATGACTACGTATGATTTTTAGCTATTCACTGTTGTTCATTCATGTATGGCTTTGTGAAGCATTTAAGCTTTTCACCTGACTGTATTATGCAACATATTTTAGGAAAATACCTTGTTTTAAACATTTGTTTTCCTGAATATCTAATTTCCAAATAGAGAATTACCAACAAAGAAAGCATTTGAATTCTTCTGCCTCTAGGATATTTTAATTTTTTGTGCAAAACACAGTAACTTGATAAGCAAAATGTTCTTTACAGAAGTATTGTGCCATGAATGTGAAGTGTGTGATGAGAGAAAACTGGAATTCTGTATCCTGGGTAGATAGACTATCCTGAACATGTGAGTTAAATAAATTGGATTGTTCCTTTCTTTTCATATGATTTTGTATAAGGCCTGTTTTTCAATATGTGATCGAGTCAAGATGACCAGATCAAGCTTCAGGGCCACACAGATGAAGAAACACTGTGTTTCTTCACCTCCCTGTAGATATTGTAGATAGATACTAGCAGAAACTGAATTGCTTTGTGTAATTATGAATAACAGACCTCTGAAAATGCCAATACATACTTTGATCGCTAAAGTCCTCCAGTGCTGAAAACGTGAGTTAATAGGTTTTAGCTGCCTTCGAAAAGTGAATTCCTAGAATAACAGTTTTGAATGCAGATACTGAAAGTGAGAAGTGATCAGCTCTTGAATGCCCAATATTTTTGCTAAACTAAATTGTAGGGACTGATATATTTTAATATTTCAGGCCAGCTTCTCTTCCCTTATCCTATTAAAACTCAAGCATAACTATAATTCTACCTGCCCTGCTCTAAGCATGACACAATTTTATCAACAACTATGCAATTACTTACCTTAATTGCATAGTACTTATAATAGAAACCTATTCCTAAATAAGATAGCTGTCCATTTTCACAAACTAAAAATACTTGGGGCTCACAACTGTGCTAATTAAATCATTCTCACAAAAATGTTTATATGACTTATGAAATCAATTTCTGCTTAGTTTTATTTTTCTTAGTCATGGGAGTAGTTGTTAAGTACAAAATCTATCGTAAGGGAAGGTTGATAATATTTTAAGGATTGTTTCCAGTATCTTGAAAAATTGTGACTAAGGCAGGCAGGCACATCTGCTCTGTCCAAAGAGGTCAGGTACTGTAATCCCAGGGCAGGAGGTAGCTATTTCAATAATGAAGGGTATTAAAACTGGACTTCTATTTATATTCTATGAGCTCTGTAGGAAAGTCTCCATGCTCAATATTGATTATTCTGTGGTTGAATTGTGAAGACTTTGCCCTACCATGTGTCCTTGAGACAGTAACATAGAAATACATTTGCCTTACCCTTAACCTTTCACACAGCTGCTGAATTTAGTTGCTGTCTGTATGGGACTTTAGAAACAACTATATTCCCATGGCAATATTGTAAATGGAAGAAAACAAGTACTGCACCAAGCTTACAAAGCAATGCCACTTCCCACATGTTGTATAATGTTCAGAATTACACCTCTGTTAAAACTCTTAACTTTTCTGATATACTTCAGCTTTTACTAGCATGTTCAAATGAAAATATCTACTTTGCTTTTTAAAATAACAGTTGCATTGGCTGGATTCCTATGATACCATGGGATATGCATACTGATGTATCAGTGTGGTGGTCCAGTAGCAACATGCTATGTGTGGTTTAATTCTTGGATTTGAAGCTAGACGAGGCTTCCAACAGACTCAGAAACACCACATCAGCACAGCTAAGATAAGCCTTACCACTGGGGAAAGGGTGCAACCCCAAGAGACTTGCAAAAGAAAAAGCTATATGCTGGATGATGAGAAGAGGCTGCTGGGGAATATTTGAGAGCATGAGAAAACAGCAAATAAATAAGTGACAATGATAAAATTCAACAAAATAAATATCCATCCTTTGAAATAGATATTCATTTTTCATCATCTTCTGGGAAAAAAAAAAATTGTTTTGATACCTGGATCTAGCACACATGCCTTTGACTAAAGCTGAGCTCATCTATTTACAAGTTTCTTAAATCCTCACTCTTCTAATAATCTCACAATGCAATGTCATTTATGTTTATTAGCATAATTTGATGCTGACAGCACAATAGCAGGAGTAGTTGAGTAGGTTAATAGAAGATGTGCAATATTATAGTACATATGTATGTATGTATATATATTTGTGCAGGTTTCACCATTTATCAATCTATATGTAGTGCAAGAACAGGAGATTTATGTTTTAAAATGTCCCTTTTGATATAAACAAAATACTTGAAAGGTATTTTGATTCTCTTTATGAAAGGGAATTGTCTATAAAATCCCTTGGGCATCCTTCAGGATTTATTTATGTTGTTCTATGACCTTTTTAGACAAATAATGGATCAAAGAAAACAAAACTTGAGGAAGACTAATTGCATGAAAAAAAGGGGAATGAAGTCACACTTTAGACTTTCATCCTATGAACTTCCAAAACCATACTATTTGTATCCACAAAACACTTCATTTTTGTCTCATTTTGAGTTTTAATCATTTGCTGGTGATTCCTCCACATGCTACTATTATTATCACGAGCCAATATCATTGTGAGAAATAAATGTCAACTTTTTCCCTGTCATGTTAAGATTTTCACCATCATCATGAATCTCAGAGCAGATGTGACTTTTTCTCATCTGTTGGTAAGCCTTTTGAGTCTATGTCTTTTGTCCAGTTTCTGGGAGACAAATACCCTCAGATCTGTTTCTCTATGAGAATAACAGAAAGCCATGTAAAAGACTTTAAAGTATCTGTCAATTCACAGTCAGAGAAGAATTTTGTTAGTGGTAAAAAGTCTTGATCCCCAAAAGTTACCATTGTGCATTATGACACCTTCCAATACGCTTGCAAGCACAAAAGAAAAAACCCAAAATATAATGCTCAAGAGGAGATGGAAATGGAATCTGTTCAGTCACAACAGATGGGGGATGTAGCAAAAATCTGAACTCAGAGAAGGGGATAAATTTTACCTAACTTTGCATGCTGTACTATTTTATTACCTACACTGAGATGACTACTATAAACTCCTTTTAAATTTAGCGGGGAAAAATCACACCCTTGGAGTAACAATCATCTGACCTATTTGCATTTCCACTTTAAGGTAAGAAAAAGTCCATATTGAAATTTCATTTTTTTCCCTTTTTATTGATTCTAAAGGTGACCAGTCCTGATACATACCTCTGCATTGCAAATGCTCTGAGATGTATTCTGAGTTATTAGAAACTTTGTTTTTATTTGGAAGAGTATAAGTTGAGCTATGTTTAGTTATCTAGTTGTAAAGTAATTTCCTTCACCTTGTGACAGACAAAAAAGAGAAGGTTCTTCCATTTCAGTTCCCAAAAAGGACAACATATATTTTTCTCAGTCTTCATAACAATGGGAAGAGTTTTTGGTGCCATGGAGGTAGGCAAGAAAATTCTTAGGATTTAGCCCCTTCACAAAGTCCTACTAAAATTTGTCAGAAGCTTTTCTTCATCTCTCATCTTTTAAATTCTATAAAGGCAGAATGGACTAAAATATTAGTCAATTACTCCTCCAGTAAAAATTCCACCTTTTTTAGCTTTAGCTATGGTGGGCGAAACTATTTCTATGGATCTCTCCTGTTAATAAATATTGCAACTGTACAGAAAACTTCCTACTAAGTTCTTAATATTTTAAAATTAATTCTATATTTAAAATTTAATTTCTCTGTACATGTGATGATATTAAAATGTCCCTTATTTTGTTGTAGGAACTTCATGGAAGAAGCAACAAATGTAGTAGAAAATCCTTGGGAATAATTTTATCATATTTATTTTGGATATCTTGCTGGCAATTTCAAATATAAGAAGTGAACATCACTGAACATGTTCATTATTTACAGATTTGAATATAAATCAGTGCCAGGACATTGACTGGAGCAAGGCCAGGTAAGTGCAGAGTCCAGTCTGAGAGTTATCAGCTGTAAGAAGTAAAGCAGCACCCACGCCTGCCATGGTTGCACGGAACAAGAACTAAGCATTCTCTTGACAGTAACCAGTAGGCAGTGTGAATATCTTGCCTTGACAGTAAAAGTCACTACCTTAAAAATTCATTTGGGAAGACCATCAGGAAAACTTTATTCTGTTAGGATTTAGTATAGTTAATCCAAGGGGAGTTAAACTCCTAGGGACATAATAATTTCTGAATCATAAATTATTCAAAATAACCTCACTTTTAGATAGGGGTTGTATACTTAAAAGGCATACATGACTTTAAGTCATGCTTTTTTTTTTAATTGATAATGCCTGGTGAGATGGGATATTTAAAATCTTCTGGTTCTGTTTACCTGAAATGTTGAAACACAACTCTTGTCTTCTTTTTCAAATCTACATACAAGCATCTCAGCTGAAAGTAATGAGATATTTACTTTGCTATAGAGTTCACAGGAGAAATCTTCCTCTCAGAGGAGAAATCTTTATCCATATTGTTGTAGGAGGACTGAACTTTTCAATTGGATATTATCACATAATGGAATAACATAAATAGCTGAACACTCAGAAACCTGAAATCAGCAAAAAACAATACGCAAACTAACATCGCCACCCACCATCCCCCTGAAAAAAACCCCAACAAACAACCAAAACCAAACCCAACCCTGGTGGGATTAATTGCAAATAAATAATTTTTACCAATTTAAGGTTAAATACTTGATATTGTTAACTCTGCCTTGCAGAGATCTACATTTACATATGTTGTGTGCAATTCCCTTTATATTTCAAAACTGAATGTACACAAGTGCAAAATTGATAATTTTCAACTGGAAAACTATAGTAGTTTCCAGTTTAGCCCAGGAGCAGGTACGTCTGTCTTTCAAACTCAAAACACCATGTGACTACGGCCTTTTTTTTTTTTCTTTTTGCTTCTTTGGATGTGTTTATTTGGAAGTAAGAACAAAAGTGCAGTCATTGTTAGACATGTTTAGGAAGCTCATATCCCAAGAGCAGTAGGTGAGTGAAACATTACAGTAAGAGAAAGAAGCAGTACAATAAGAAAGGAAATTCAAAATAGAACATATTTTTCCTTTTCTAGGTCTTTTCAGAAGGAATAGAATGGTACTTCAAACGGCCTGATATATTATCTGTAACTGACATGTTTCCTTCCATACCCACAGTTATTTCTGTCTAAGGATGAAATTATTTTTTCTCTTTTATTTCTTTCTAAATTTAAAATAGAAATTGAAACCAATATATTTTATAAGGAAGTTTTTTTTCCTATACAGTTCTACATCTTTTTCCAATATGAATATTAATGATTAATGAATAAAGAGAGGAAAGTGTTTGTATGAGATCTGGTTTATCTTGAAAAAAAAAAGAAGCTACTTAGTAGTAATTGTGTTCTTTTATGTTCTTGAAAGCAGAATTCTTCTCAACATATATATTTCTCTGTATATCTCTATGTGTAAAGTTGGTAATCATTGTTTTTTCTTTGCTTTTAAAGGATATTTGTCAAAATCAATTTTGTTTACATAAAATGTATCTACCTGAACCAAGTCAAGAGAAATATAAAGCTCTTCAGGCCTTTCAAATTCCCGTGACTGATTTGTCAAGTAAATATTATACATAAATTTAATGGCTTTAACTGTAGCCAAATGGATCTAGAAATGCATATATACTGCAGCCTTGAGGAGCAAAGGTCACACATATGCACAGATGCACGTACGCGCACCTATATCTCTATATTTATTGTACATGGAATGAAGCAAAAAGGTGCAAACAAAGATATTCTTTTTGTCTAAAAGGAAAGTTTGTGTGATTGACAGAACAAGATGCACATTATGCTGTTCAGTGTAGCTGGATAAAAATATGAATTTGTAGGATAAAGGTTTGGCTATTTGAGTCTCTAACATGTCTTAAAACATATTTCTATTGCTAACATTTTTGTTCTATATATCATGATTCAATTCTGAAGTTCATAAAAGAAGCATAAAGACCCAGTTTTGATCTCAGTCTGGATTTTCACCTATTTCTATTGTATTTAGTTTGATTTAAATGTCATAGATTCTCTGCTTTCCTAAGTGATTTGACTGTGACAAATGCTGTAAAAATATTTTGATGCAGAACAAATATTGCAATATTGTCTTTAAAAAATGTAAAAATCTCCGTGAGGAAAAAAAATAGTGGAGAGAAATCCAGTGGCATTTTTATTTATCAATGAAAATCATAAAATAGTCATACAAGAACAAGAACTGAACATGCACTTCAAGGATTATTCAGCATGAGAGTTTTATCCACCACCAGAAATGTTGGTTTTGAAACTGACTCATTTCTGTGGTATAATGTCTTCCCATAGCTGCCCTTAAATACTTGAGAAATTGTGCTCAGTATGTGTTCTGGTTTTGACTGGCACACAGTTAATATTATTCACAATGGCTGGTGTTGCAGTGAGCCATGATCAGCAGAACCAAGGGGACTGGAAAGTCCTCTGGTTTCAGGCTCCTGCAGCTCAAAACCCCTGAAATTACAGGGAACACCCCAGAAGCTGTGATCCGTGCCTTACCATTGGCTGCAGTTCTCCCCACCTACCCCTTACCCCCTTTGCTGTAATTCCTTCTGCCCGCCTTTGTAACACCCCCTGGTTAACGTTCTACTGGTTACTGTGTGTTTTCCACGCCTGTGTTGTCGCGGTACAAAATGGCCCCTACACCATGTGGCTGGCGGATTGCTCCGTGGCTTTTACCATGCTCCAATAAACCCTTTACCCCCACGGAGGAGCCCCTCCGCTTATTTCCTTGCTTCCTTCGTGCACCATAGTGGGTGGACGAGGCGAAACCGATGGGCGATTCGCCTGTCCTCTCGCGCCGAGATCGGTCCCTGTCTAGCCTCCGCCCGGGGCAGGCAGAAGAGTGCTGGGTGCCGGGACACCAAGCTATCCTGAACGGCACCCAAAGCAGGCTGGTACACATGGCTTGTGTTTTAGATTCATGCTGAAAACAGTAATTCAGGGATAATTTAGCTATTGCTGGGCAGTGTTTGCACAGAGCCAAGTCCTTTTCTGCCTCTCAACCTACCCACCAGTGAGAAGGCTGGGGGTGCACAAGAATTTGTGAGGGTACACAGCTGGGAGAGCTGACTCCAACTGATCAAAGGGATATTTCCCACCATATGGTGTCATGTTCAGTGTGTAAACCTGGGAGAAGAACGAGGAAGGGGGGGTCATTTGGATTGATGATATTTGTCTTCCCAAGTCACTTTTACAGGTGACAGAGCCCTGTTTTCTGGGAAATGACTGAACATCTGCCTGCCTATAGGAAGTGGAGAATGAATTTCTTTATGTTTTGTCCTTTCATGCACAGCTTCTGCTATTAAAATTGTCTTTATCACTCAACATATGAATATTTAACTTTTATCTTTCCATTTCCCTTCTCCATCCAATGGTGCCAGTGAGTGACTGGTTGTGTTGGGCTGAGCTGCTGCTAGGGTTAAAAAACAACAAAAAGAAACAGCTTTAAAGATGAAAATGGTACATGAGATCATTTGGAAGACAGGGTATACAGAAGAAAAAGAAATTTGATAAATTATCATTATCTCTAAATCAGGAAGTAATAACCAGGCATGAGTCTAATCTGCATAACAGAAAATAAATAATTGGTTCTAGACTTCATCTTCACCTTAATTCAGGCTAATGTTCCAATACTGGATGCAAAAGAGAAAAATAATGTTTGTTAATGTCATAGAATGGAAACAATTCCTCAAAGATGGACATGCCCTGGAAAGTAAAGTGGTGTATCAGGGAAACTGAGGGCAAGAAAAAAAGAAAACAGTAAACGCTCTGCTATATATAAAATGGATGAAGAAACAGGAAAGTTGCAAACAGGTATTGCCTTAGTATGACCCCTTCATTGCCATGAATAAAACACAAACATCGAATCAAGGGCAATGCAAATGTGTGGTATATATAGGTGTATGTGCTGGAGAAAGGAAAAAACACACAAAAGTGTGGGGGGTTTTGTAGAAGACTGGAGAACAGTTTTGTGTGTGTGTGAATTTGGAAGTGATTATATCAATTGCAGAACTATGTCAGCAATCATCAGAAGAAAAAGCACTTGTTCATGACTAATCTAGACAGATTACCTTCTTGGGAAAATAGAAAAATAAAACAGAATACCTAGAGACAGAGGTTGATTAAAATAACTTGAAAGAGATCAACAGGAAGATCTTAAAATTCTTCACTGATACATTGCAGACAGATATTTTGGAGGCAACACAGATAAGAAGCTGATAGATCTTCTAGAAACTAGAAAAAGACAAGGCCTAAAGTTATGGTTAATAGTTTAAGGCAACAATAGTTTAAGGTACTAGAGGATAGTCTATCATATAGCTCTGAGCAAGAGCACAATACTGACACAAATGGTGTCAAAATGCCAATATATGTCCATTTATCAAACACATATTCCAGGTGAAAACAAATTAAGGTCTTGGTAACATTTTTTTGGACATGGAATATAAAGGTTGGCATCATCATCAGAAGGTTTGGATAAAATTTAGGTTTCCTGGCCATATGAAAAGACTCAAAGAGTTTTGTCCTACAGAAGAAGGGCAGCAGGGCAGAAGGAAGACAAGGTAAAAGGAAGAGCAGAGAGAAAAAACAAAGAGCAGATGAGGGTAGACTGTGCAGTTGTCACTGGGAGCAATAGACCAATATGTGAAGCTACCTAGAGGGTTTCATCACCTGAAATAATATAATACATCAAGGATGTAAAAATGTGCACATCAAGTTGCAAGGTGGAGGAAATTGAGATTCAGTTCCCTAAATGCAGACACTATGGGAGTACCTGACAGCTACGGCTTCAGAAAGGTACGTATTTCCAGTAATCTGGTGTCGTCTGACATGCTGTTAGACACCAGTGTTTATGCAACGAAATCCCCCATTAGATTATTTCATGTAGCTGTTCACTAAGATACCTTTTTCATTAGGCTGTAAAGAAGAAAGGTGAAAAAAATTTTTACTTACCTTTTGAGAAATTTGGAAAATGAGTTAGGTGACAAAGCAGTTCTGTTGATGGGAACTGGACTGGATTAAGCTTTTTAAGGTAGTATTACCTTTAATATTGCCTTCAAACAATAAAGAACTGACATCTGAGCCATTAGTCTTTCATCTTGTCCTCTAAGAAAAGTATGTCCTAAAATCCTTTATATTAAATGGTCCATGTCTAAGTCATTTCCATGACAGAAACAGACTAAACCAGGACATACTAGCTACCTCAAATTTCTGTTGCAATCAGTTCATAATTCATGGCCACTGGGTGAAGATGGATTTAATGCCTAAAAAATGGCCCTTCAACTGTCCATATCACACAACCAAGATAGACTAGAGGGAGGGTTGCTACTCTTATATTAATTTTGTTCTATTTATTATATTGACAAATTTAAGTGACTCTGTTTTTTCTTCATATTATTGTTCTGGTTTCAGGCAAGGACAGGGCAAATTTTTTGCAATAGCTGAGAGGAAGTGTGGCCAGACCCTAACATGTCTCAGTACCACCTCATGTCATAGCCAGGGGCAGGGGAAAGGGACTCTGGCTTCTGAGAGGAAGGGTGTGGTTTCTGTTCAGGAGAAAGTCTGGCCCTAATGAGGTGGTCGGTATTTTTTGCAGGTTTTCCATGTAAATAGTTTCTGTCTTACACCTTTTGTTATTAATATTGTTGTTGTTACTGTTTGTTTTCTTATCTCTTTGCTATTTCCAGGAAATTGTTCTTATCTCAACATGGGGGTGGCTACACTTAATTTCTAATTAGAACAGTTCAACACTACCAGCCTGGTTGCATTCAATAAGAACTTCCACAATCACAAATGCACCAATATTGGGGTTTATTGAAGCAAAGAAAATACAGATTTGGAAATTGCCATTGATAAGTGCGCTTACTGCATTAGTGCTAAACATACATACTAAAAAAAAAAAAAAAAGATAAATTGGTAACTCAGTAATCTTAACTTTGCAGTCACTTAAGCTTCATTTCACCTGGGTGTCATCTGACATAGTCAGAAACTCAAATCTTATCAGAGGCATCCCTGCATTGGGGAAAAGAGAGGAGCCAGCCTGTTGACTTGTGTGCAAAATAGTGTTGCATTCTCATCCTCTGCCATGGAGGATTTCAAATGCCAGATTTCTGTCATAATGGTGAGGGGGGCAGAGATACAGAGAGATTTGTTTACAAAAGCTGTGGGTCTGTGTAAGGGTGGAACAAAACTGTGACATGTTGGTATCACTCCCTCTTCCACACC